>JALIZF010001771.1:0-600000 GCA_029948255.1 Telmatactis stephensoni
GCTTGCGAGCGCTGAATCGTAATGAAATCGAGAAGGTGAATATTACCACAGGTAGCCCAAGCTTATATAATTTATAAGAGAATGTATGGAGAAAATGAATTTTTACTAAATTAAAAATTATCAAAAATGACAAAGCAGTCATGAAACTTAGTCTGAATGTTTAAATAAACTTCCTCTTTCACCCTATGTTATTGGTTTTCCGATTTAGCCGTTTTTTAATTTTTTCCCCTTTAGTAATATAAATAAATGTTTTTGTGTATATTACTCTAACTTGCTTTGACTTGTATTTTAGCGAGAATATTTTGTGTGAAGATGCAGATAAACAGCGTCTTGATTCCATATTCACTTCTTGCACCATTCCAAGTTCCGATGTTTTTAAAATTAAAATATCCCTCTCCAGCTGCAGATTTTTCTATTTTTAATAGCACGGATGTCCTTGAACTGCTTTGGAAATCTCGATAATTTTACCCTTGGTTCACAGGTTTTACAATTTTGATTTTTTTATGTCACCGTGAAACTGGAAAAACTACAATAGACCTATGAGGCCACGTGTGGTTACTGGCCTCAAGTTCAAATATAGATAAAGAAACGAAAATGCAAAACTGAGGACAAAGAATGATGTCAACAACGATCCCGGACAAAGCTGACTCATGCTTTGGGAAATGCAATGCATTCCCCTTTCCTCCTCTAAATCGCCTTAAAATGCAACCAAATCCATCCAAAAACCACAAAGAATGTAATAGAACACTAAAATACAGGTAAAAGATGTGATTTATTTTATTTTCGATAAATTTCTATATTTGAATATATCGACCAAAGATTGGGCTACATGTGTAGCATCTAAAGGGCAGATCCCCCTTCCCCCCCCCCCCCCCCCCCCCCCACACACCCCCCACACACCCACACCGGGGACTTTCATGACCCGATTAAAGATTTTTTGAAGTGCCAGATGACCAAATGCAAATACATTATTGACATGTTTATTCGGAAAATATTTATCACACTCACGAACACTTTTACTGAGAGAGAAACCGTCCAATATTCGCGCAAACGGTGAACGGCAAAGGATATACTAAACGGGGGCAGAGGCGGAACGGAAAGGCGTTGAATTTTACAAAAGACCACAAAAGAACGAAAATTGAAAAGCGGAACTTTTATCGTCTGTACCAGAAATAGGATAATGACAGCTAGCAATGTTTATGAAGGAGCTAAAGAGGGCACGAAAACGGCATTCATATGCATGGAAATAAACACCGGAAATTAAACATTGAAAGAAGAAAACCATTAAAAATTGGAAGAACGGATGTACGCAATTTCTAGAGGAAATACGTCACTTTACTAAGTTTTTTTTTTTCATTTATCATGTCTCTAGCTTGCACAATACGTATTTGTCTGAGTTGGGGAAATTGCCGGGTTTTCTCAAAGACCCTGGAGTGTACCGTTCGATATAGCGGGATTTAATTGTATTTACAGTCATTTCCACTTGGTGAAGGTGATATGGCGGGATTCTACAGTATTCATAGCCTGCGTAGCGGCACAGGGGAGGGCAAGGGAAGGGGAGAGGCAAGCAGGGACTTTGGGCCTTCGGGTGGATCGAGTTCGGATAGTCGGTGGGGGACCTCGAGGGACTTTGGGCCTTCGGGTGGATCGAGTTCGGATAGTCGGTGGGGCTCGATCAATTGTAAACAACATTTTTTAGGAGTTTCAGATTGTATTCTTAAAACATTTTTTGGGAGGATAGCGGGATTCTGATGTGTTGAACATTTTTTGAGAGTTCGAGATTTTTATTCATTCGTTCGTTCGTTCGTTCATTCATTCATTCATTCATTCATTCATTCATTCATTCGTTCATTTCTTCATTTCTTCATTTCTTCATTTCTTCATTTCTTCATTTCTTCATTTCTTCATTTCTTCATTTCTTCATTTCTTCATTTCTTCATTTCTTCATTTCTTCATTTCTTCATTTCTTCATTTCTTCATTTTCGCCTGCAAACAGCGAGTACCCCTTAACGGGAAACCAATTACTGTGGACAGGGCTCCAACTATATTTTATATTTCTATGATACTCAAAATACCGGGGTTCCCAATACATTTACAGTTCGAATTAGCAAAGTAACTTACAGTGTATTTATAATACCCACCTCTTGGACAGTGCCTTTGTTTTGTTGCGGTTTTTCTACTTTCTCTATTTTTTATATTTGTTATGTTATTTCTGCGGTTTGTCCAATAAAGTTGAAAAAAAAATAAATAATAATAATGAGTTGTAGTTTGAGAATCTAAAATAGCAGTTTTCTGTGGATCTGAACAAGCATTACCGTGACACATATACACTTATTTTCACTATGTGTGTGCACTTACTGAGTATTGAAATAATTTTCTTTGAGCCAATGTTATGAATACTAGATCGGTTGTCAAGTAGCCGCAGGTGGTAGTGAGTCATGCATTACGTTTAGTGGTTATAACCTAACAATGCACCTGCCCGATCAATACAGTAACTCTAATACAACGAAAAATGTTTAAACACTTCCTTCGTACTCTCTGAATCAACATAAACGTAATTGTGTCAAAAATTTAAACAATTTAGAAGCACAAAAAGATAATGCTCTGCATTCGAAATTTTCATTAAGTCATGTTTTTAACGTTAATAATGAATTATTGAGGATAAAATTAGCGTTGTTGGCAACCTCTTATACAGAAGACGAATCAGTTCGTTATAAATTTATGAAGTATATCCATCAAACACTATGGTAACAGTTTGGTTATGCGAGAACACTTGACAGATAAACGTTAAACGAGATGTAACATTTTAGAGCAAGCATTTGTTTGTAATACAGTCAGAAAACATCCGATTTGATTGAACCTGATTCAAAAAAACGATAATGTCGGAGTCACTTAAGCAAGTCAGATTTTGTGATAACGAGGACAAAGCTAAAACTAAAACGCGGAAAAATGTGGACGAAGGTAAACACCAAAAACCAACGATCGACTTGTCATCTCTTCTAAAAGAAAGTAAAGGCGAAGTGGGAAGGCAGCCTAAGAACAAGAGAAGAAAGAAAAAGACACAGTTTCAAAGATTAAAAACCGAGAAGAAAAAAATGATTAAAGAGTTGAAGAAAGTGGAGAAAGATATCAAGGTTGATAGTCAGCGAAAAAGCAATGCTGAGTATTCTCCGTACGAGAATAGACAACGGTTGGCAAGAAACACTAGCGAAATACACTCAAAGATAAAACTGTTGGATGAGAAACTTTCCGTTAAAGGAAAACTACGACGCGAAAAGATTCAAAAGAGCTACAAGACAAGAATTAAAACACGAACAATCAAGGCAGGAAAACAACACGACCGTTTAATCAAAATGACAAGCAAACTACACGATTTAAAAATAGATGAGAATGATATTCGACATGAGATAAGACAAGAACGAAGCCTCTCGTCACTATCAAGTACTTCCCGTTGCCATGGCAACACCTATGATATGGTGCCTCTTAATGACCCAAAATGGATAGATGTTTCAGATCAAGCCACTTACATCGAAGAAGAGGCTTCTTCAGCGAACGGTTTTGAATCCATACGAAGTAGTTATACACCTATTGAAATGGCGCGCCTGAATTCTTCGTTATCACTGACCAGCGGTTTAAGCTTGGAGGAGAAAGAATTAAAAGCCCAGAAACTTGCCAAAAAGTACGAATTCACACGCGAGCTTCGGAATATCATTCACGAACACATGATTTCAAGGTCGTATAGCTTTTCGTATAGCTCTATTATACCTCCATACAAACACAAGAAACTACAGCCCAAGAAAACAAAACAATTTTACAACAGAAATATTTACGAAGACAAACTGAATGTGGTGGAGTTTGCTAGAAAACAAAACAAACTTCCTGCCCTTTGATCAAGTCTTCTTTTAGCGGCCAGGGGATATATACAGCACTTACAGCGATTAAAAAATGTTCCCGAGCGGAAGACTTCAAGCTGCGTCAAAAAGTGTAGAATTCGAGTCAAGAAAGCCGCCGGTCGGAAAACATGCGTTTATTTATATCATGTCACTAGGAATTTAAGAATGCTTTCATGTATAAGCCCTATACGGGCGGACATTTTGCTCGTTACCCATATTTTTCATGTTCCGATTCTCGCGGTAAAAATGCATTTACAACTGTAAAATAGATCCACCATATAGATCTTGTCCATTTCTGACCTACACTTCTAGAAGTTCCAGGATGTCTTTCAGTAGCTACAATCATTGCCATTATATATTTATTGGCACGATGCGACACTCAGAGCGTTTTAGTACATTATGAAATTTAGTGCCTTTCACATGGTAGCCATAAAGTCTGTCTGACTAATTTCAGGGTAATAGATAAAGGAAATTTTCACAGCAACATTAGAGGCCGGGGATACCAGTCTCAACAAGAGAGCCTGATTAGAGAGGGAACGTCCTGATATCGCGCGCTCCATGTGAATTCCTGCTTGGGCTATTCTTAGAAACTGGATGCAGTTTAATTTCGTCTCACTCTACTCCCGTGCGTCATAATTTGACACTTCTAATCATATTAATCACAGGTAGCCCAAGCTAATATAGTTTATAAGAGAATGTATGGTGAAAATGAACTTTACTCAATAAAAACATCAAAAATGACAAATACAGTTGTGAAATGTATTTAGATAAACTTCCCCTTTCGTACTGTGCTGTTGAATTTTCGATCTAGCTGGGGTTTTTTATTTTTCCTCCTATTTTAACTAGATATTTTATTATAGAAGAGGAGAAAAATATAAATGTTCTCTTGTCAAATCGTAAAGAGAAGAAAAAACACATTCATTCCGGTCACAAAAACTAAAAAGATCAAACGCAAGTAATTCCCTGTTGTCGATGACGTCATGGGTCACATGATTACAAGGCATTTAATCATAGTTACATGACAATGAAAATTGGATGCAAATTGTCGTGTGATGCTGTGTTGACTAAGGATTATTACATTTATGGTTAAATGTTATTACATTTATGGTGGGGTTGATTATTACATTAATGTTGATTGTTATAACATTTATGGTGGGTATTACATTTATAGTTTTATGGGCGATGTAGGTGTCAACGATAGAGAGGAAAAAGATGTTTCTATGAGCATTTACACAGTGTACTTTTTACAAAGAATTGCTAATTTGGGAAACGAATTCCATGCAATTTCTATATGAATACATAACCGGTAAATTATACCCGTCGTTGACGCGAGAGTGGATCTCGATCGTATGACTATGAAATTGGCACTGCACAGCTGTCGCGGCACGGTTACGGCAGGAATCTCGAATGTTTTTATAGATATCACGGTACTGACACGGCACGGCACGGCGTGGTCCGTTTCACGCTGATACGAAATCTCACACCATAGAAAATACAGTCAACCAGAAAGCAGGAAAACTGTTGATATGTGGCGGTAGTTCAACTGTCTCTTCCCATGAGACATATGCGGTGTATTTTCTATGGTGTGGGATAAAATAGCGAAGCGCTTAAGTGACCTTACAACTCAGACAAACCAACCAAATTTTTCCCCTCCTTGAATCTTATTTTGGCAGTTTGGTTTTACTGAACAGTTTTTTGAAAATATGAAGTGTTTTCATGAATTTTTCCCCCCAGTACGATTAAGATTTTATGAACTTTGTCTGAGTCATGCATCCACTGCGCGAGCTATAGCGACGTCACAACTCGGACAAATAAACCGAATTTTTCGTCTCCTTGAGCCCGATTTCGGTACTTTTAATTTGATTTTAATGCCTATTTTTTTATATTAAACGTAAGCAACTTTTCATAATAAAATAGAAGTTTCTATTACGTGTTCTATTCAGTACAATTATAGATTCATGTTTGTCCGATCAGTCATGCATCTATTTCGCGAGCTATTTCTAAAACTAAAATTGTTATGTAGCTAATTTTAGAACCGACGCGCGGCGCTTTTGGTCTATTACCCTTAATAAACACTAATCGAACAATATCTTTATATTATTTATTATCATTTTACTCCAAGGAAGTTTTAAGTTTTAATTGAGATTTAGAAATATTGCATTAATATGATTATGAGAGTACAAATGAGTGTATGCAAGTGCTTGTAGAATAACAGTCTTCTCGTCTTCTCGGATAAGGACGTTAAACCGTAGGCCCCGTCTGCTTTCACTCTAACCCTGCTTGTATAGTGGACGTAAAAGATCCTGTTGTACTGTTCGCAAAGAGTAGGGGATTGTCGCCCGGTACAACAGTCTGTCCTTACTACTAACAAACTCTAAGCGCATTTACTTATATTCATATAGATATTTGCGCTATATAAATGCTAAAATTTCATTTCATTTTCATTTCACAGTGTGGCCTGATTCTCGCATCTTTGGAGGATTGAGGAAAAGCAGTCTCTTGGGAATTGTTTGGCATGCGTGAGTGTAACAAGGAAAACTACGAGAAAGTGTTGTCTGCTAGGTTAAGCTTTTTGCATGATGGTTTGAACTTGTTTTGGTGCCAAAACGAAGGCATTCAGACGAGTCTTGTCTCACTACAAAAATTACTACCAATAGTCAATAGCCCTTAGCTTAGCATTTCTTTATATTCTTGAGCTGCATGTGACGTCACGGCAGCCATCTTGGATGAACTTTAACAAAAGATTTCTCATTAGCGTCTCTTGTTTGTTCATCCAACATGGCTACCGGTTCGATCGATCTTGAATGGATGAAACCCAGCAATTGAGATTGGAATATGATGAGATGGAGAGAATACATGCAGTTAAAAGTTACGTGTAGAATTAAGGAGGAGCTGGTTTCTCACAGATAAATGGGTATTTCAGCATACAATGTTTATCCAACCACTTTCTTTCTTTAGCCATCGCTATACACTTTCGTCCTGATTTATCTGGTGTTTTCCAATTCCAATATGGCGGCATAGAGGACATGTAGGAGACTGGAGTACCATCAGACCAACTCAAGTCTATCGTATTTGCGGTATTGTTCATCCCAATCCATACACCTTGCTCATACAAATCTACGATTGAGAAAAAGCTCAATTTTAATACTTACTTCAAAGCTACATCATCTTGGACAGCTGCGTCCCTAGCCTTCGCCCATATATAAGGGAATCCGGAATGATACAAGATTCCGCATCAGCAGGGATTCTTAGAACTTTCTTTTGGATTCAAATGGCCGGATTCCGGATTCCAAGGGCTGGATCCTGGATTTCAAGGGCTGGATTCCGGATTCCAAGTGCTAGATTCCGGATTCCAAGTGCTAGATTCCGGAGTCCAAAATCAAATTTTTCGTGGATTCCGGAATCCCGATTCCCTAGCTCCGGGCGACCAGCCCGGAGCCTCAACAACTGCAACTCTCAGTTTACACCTCGAAACTTTGCCACTGATAAACTGCTACGTAACGGCCCTGCGTAATGAAAATCGATCAGACAATAAACTAATTAATATTATTCAAAGTGTCAGTGAAAAACTGTTCTATCTGTCCGTGTGTCACTGTCTGTCTCTTAAATTCTCTATTTTGATCTTGAGTGAATTACTGCCAAGAAATTTTGGTTTGACGAGAAAAAAGATTGAATAGATAACGCCATTTACTTTCAATTGAAATGTAAAAAAATATTGCCATCGCTTATGAGTATGGAGAAAATATTTTACTTGTTAGTCAGTTGAGGCCCTGAAGATAAACTTTAACCAAAGTTTAACTCATTCCCAAGTTTCATCAATTTTCGTCCAAGTAGAACTTTTGAACTAAATAAATGTCAAATTTATATGGTTTCAAATTCACCCTAAATTGCTCAGTTTTCAGAAAAGTCCTTGAATCTCATCATCTAGCTTCAAATGCCTGACGGACAAACATTGCCTTTGATGTGCTCTCGGATATGACGTCTATTGCAAACAGTCAATATGTCAAATTGCTTATTTTAACCCTCAAAAGATACGACACGTTATATTAGTTGTATATATGGGAGTCGTGTATTCCACACCCCCCCCCCCCCTCAAATCCCCCCACCCCGAGCACATGTATACTTACACATCATGTTCTGCAAGGCAGCGTATGGACTCAGCAGTTCCTCGAAAAAAAATAAGTCTTTCATGTAGGCATGAGGAGCCAAATCGGGGGATTGAAACGCTTTTGCTGCTCCTAATCGAATTGACTCGTTACTTGTTATGTCCAAAGACGAAAACGAAGGATTGGTGTTATTTCTCCATAGTCCTTGATGACCAAACTTTATCCTTGGAGGAGATTTCTTCCATTCCATGGCGAAGTGATTCCAAATATTTAATTCATAGCTATGGGTGTAAAAATGTGTAAGTTCTATATATTAGTCAAGTAAGGCTTTTTATTTTGCCTTCCTTACCCTGGGTGCCAGAGTTTTGTTTTTAACGAAATGGAACGGAACGTAAACGTATAAGTGTTAGTTTTAACGAAACGTAAGGTAAACGTAAACGTATAAGTGTTATTTTTAACGAAACGCAAGGTAACGTAAAACAAAGCTATGGCTCCCAGGGTAAGTCTGAATTGAAAGGGATTCAGTTTTGATCGGTTAATTTTGCGAAGTTTTTGATTTTGAAATAGTTGCCAAACTAAAATAAGCTGCTGGAACCAGCCAAAGCCAGGCGAAGTGCCAACAAGGGTTATTGGGAAACTTTGAACCCGACTTACTCGCTAAAGTGGGTGGGTGGGTGGGTTGGTGGGTGGGTTGGTGGGTGGGTCGCCAACCGTTCTTCGTCGCGACTCGAATGAACTGAAGGAGTACAGCATGTGTTCTCATGCGATCATTTGCCATGCATCCCCAGGGACCATATTACCAATTTAAATGGCTTTAAATAGTCAGTATAATTGTATAACCATATTCCTGATGAGGAATTTCTCACCTTGAGGATCCAAAAATCAAATCCTTGACCTTAAGATACATCTTTTTTTCCTGTGTGTTTAGAGAGAATTCCACTATGTTCGACCCTGCAGTATCAGACAGATGAAACACAGTGTGGAAATTCTTTGAGGTACTAATAAGTTTTATCCAAAAACCAATTACATATTTCATAGGATTCAGTGTTTGCGCAGGCATCTCTGCATATCCTTTTTGCCCATTTAGGTACAAAGCTTTTCTTCCATCGATGAATTCATATGACGCATCACCAGATGTTCCAAGAAGTCTGAAAGAAGAAACGGGCAGAGTTACAATGTTACGCAAACAAACAAATAAACAAACAAGCAAGCAAACAAACAAACAAGCAAGCTAAGCAAGCAAGCAAGCAAGCAAGCAAGCAAGCAAGCAAGCAAGCAAGCAAGCAAGCAAGCAAGCAAGCAAGCAAGCAAGCAAGCAAGCAAGCAAGCAAGCAAGCAAACAAACAAACAAACAAACAAAAAATTAAAGCAAGCAAGCAAGCTAGCAAACAAACAAACAAGCAAGCAAGTAAGCAAAAGAAACAAAGAATTACGAACGAACTAACAGGCAAACAAACGTGCAAGCGAGGAAGGGGAAGAGGAACGGACGAATGAACATGCAAAGGAGCGAACGTAGGCAAACAAACAAAGGGAGAATAAACAAACAAACGAAAGAATTTTAAACGGACGAACTGATAAAGAACGTACAAGCCATACAATCAGGCAAACAAACAGGCAGTCGGTCCACTTTCCTATCCACAAATCAATTGTGAACCGGGCTGCAAAGAGGACTAACAACAAACGGAAAAACAAATGAATAAATTGACGAAGTAAATAAAACGAATATATAAACGAACTGAACAAAAACAAGTAAAATTGTAAACTGAAATATTGGAACGCCACCTAAAATGATAGTTAATTAAGTTCTTACTTGACGAAAGATTCTTCTCCATTAAGTTTCCAATTCACGTAAGAAAATGGCACGGACACTTTTGAAAGAGAATTCGAAAAATACCATCATGCAAAATGACACTCAAGTTGGCATGGGAATAATGGAAATTTCAAGTATTTGGAAATGTGTTCAAATTGTGGAAATCTTTGCTATACAGGAAATACAACTAACCTCCCCCTCCACGTAAGGAAGTTGGGTTATATAAAGTCCTGTTTCTCTCAGGTGGTAAATGTTATGTTCAGGATGTGTGGAGTTCGAGGGGGTGGGGAAGAAAATAAAAGAGAAAAATACTTTGATGAGACTCCTGGCAACCAGAAGAATCGTCGGGTGTATAATTCGCTAAATCGAGTGAAATAATAATGAAATAATAAAATATTGGAAAAATTAGGCATGAAATGGTGAAGGTTTCGCTGGTAAAGATGGCCTATTAAAATGCTTATTCATGATTTCAATAGTTCTCTCCAAAATCTCACCATCTTTTCACCGTTTGTGGTAGTAAACACAGTCCCGGTCTTGAACGCTTTCTGCTCTATTTTACGCTCATATAACGCTCCAAAATAAGCCAAATCCCTTAGGGACCGGACATTATTTACAGGGAGGGGGGCTGGTACAAATAGAGGGGGGCCACAGATTTTTACGCTCACTCTGTAAGAATGTTATGTGTGTATGTATGTAGAAAGGGGGGAGGGGCCATCAAAAGTAGAGCAGTACTAGTTACCTTTCTGATTTGCACCAGCCCCCCTTCCTGTAAATAATGACCAGTCCCTTATATTATCCCGCTTTATACCTCAAAAACACCCTTACCATTGTCAACGTAGGACAAATTCAGCTTCTCTACAAAAACTTCATACAAAAAGTCATTCTCATGTGAGCTGGTTATGGAGGCAAGATCGCCACCAAGAGACTTACAATGGATACGAGCTTCTGTCCAGTTCTTCTTTTCTTGGAATAATTTGAACGATAACATCCCATAGCGATACCAGCCATTCCCTAAATCTGTGATTAGACAACCAAACAAAATTCAGCTGCTTTGTCAGCTACCAATGGACCTTTCCCGAATTCGCATGACTAATAACAAGGCCTGTTCCGGGCCCTAAAATCGCCTAAAATCGCCCAAAATCGCCTTAAGTTTTGAGCATCTTTGGGGATAATTTTACTTAAATCGCCTAAAATCGCCTACGATCGCCCAAAATTACGGCGATTTTAGGGCCCGGAGTAGGCCTAATAACAAAACAGCAGATTCCAGTTGAGGCTGGAGTGGAATTTACAGACTTACCCACTCCACCTCAACTTAAATCTATTGTTTTGTGACCAGTCATGCGAATTCGGGAAAGGTATATTTATGCAGCGCGCGGCCAACAACAACCACCTTAAATTTTGCATGATGTAACACACGAGGATTGGCTACAGGACGGTGTGTATACTTTCGAGTGTAGTACCCCCAGGGGCAGATTTAGGGAAGAGGTGCAGGGGATGCGCATCCCCTCCTGAGATGACTTTGAGTCCTTTTTCTCAATATTTTTCCAAAATATCCCCTCGGCAGTTTCCAATTTATATGATGGTGCAATTCCTCCTGAAGACGGCGCATCCCCTCCTGAAGATAATCCTGGATCCGTCCCTGACCCTTATGACCTGTACCCGTGTCACACCTAAACGTCCATAATCCTGATCGAGATCCCGGTGGGGACTCCATTGTAAAAGGATCGGGTATGCTCGTCGTATCCCTTAGGGGTAAAAATCAGCAATTTGGTATCTTTTAGGGTATTGAAATCGAAGTTTAGAGCTTTAGCATTTCCTTGTCTCTCTTAGGGTATCAAAACAGTCCATCGCATATTATCTTGTTCTCAAATGGAAGAAATTTGCCCAACAAAAGCATGTCAACCATCCAATTTTGTGTTCATAATAATACTGTTCATTAGCTTGTTATATCGCTGGTATCTCGAGTTAAAAAATCGTCCGGCCACGCCCTTTTGAAAAGACTTCCGGTATCTTTTAGGGGTATTTTTGAAAATTTCCGACGAGCATACCCGATCCTTTTACAATGGAGTCCCCCCCCGGAATCAAGATAATCCTTTTCCAAATTTTTCCTTTGAGAATACCAAGACAGTCATAGTGAAAACTAGCATAACAAAATAATCGACCGATAAGGATTCTGGGAATGAAGGTATGAAACGTCGTAAGGGAGGCGGTTATTGTTGCAGTGGAACTTTGAATGAAGTTAAAAAGAGTTTCATAGTAATGTTTAGAATGAATACTATACCTTCTTTTCTTTTGAATTCATAAAGGTTCCGATTTCTTTCGTTGACATCCTAAAGGAAGGAATAATTATGCATCTTTAGTTAAATTTACAGGTCTTTAATTTTTGATTAAATCTTGATTAAATCTTTAATCACAAAGTTCAAGGTCCACATCACAAAATACACAGAAAACCGTTCTTACAAACCTGCATTTCATAATAGGTCCATCCTTGTCTTGTTACCATCTTACTTGGGTTTGCTCTCTTACTGGAGTTATTCAGCTCACATTCAAACATTCCTGCACTTGTTTGTCGGGCATTTAACGAGAAACACCATGGTAACCAAACACACTCAGCCCAGCAGAGATTTACAATATTCTTGGTTATAGTCTTGATCACGTGACCTTCAAGAGCTAACGAATCGTTACTAAAGCTGTATATTTCACAGGAGAGTACAGTTTGTAGATAAATAGTGGATGATAGTAAGAGAAACCAGCAAACAATATGCCCAGGATTCATACCGACGGAGGTAGGACCTACAAAATAAAAATACTTCAAGACAAATGAAAATAAATAAATAGTGAAATTTAATTAATTAATTAAATTAATTCATTAATTATATTTTACAATTTATAATAATTTATATATTTAATTTAATGTTTATATAATAATTTATATATTTAATTTATAAATTAAATTAAATTAATTAATTAAGTTATTAATCAATTAATTAAAAATATTTATACGTTTCCCAAAATTTGCGTTAAGAAATTTGATTACAAAACTTGTGATAATTTGTGTTAATTTTGAGTTCTATCAGACTATATACAAACAAGTACAGTTAATTTTGAAGCCGCTGTGGAGACTGTTTGTATTTTAAGACGGACAACGGAAATGAACAAAAACTGACTCATTCGGTATAGTGAGTAGGATAAGTACTTCGTGTATGCAACACTAAGTGTGTCGAAATAAAATGCATGCATCCTTATGTATCCTCTGATTATGTATCCCACTGTATCCCAGTGTATCCTAGTTTATTCTGTACCCTACTGTATCCTAGTGTATTCCTATTTATCTCGTGGATATTCCGACCATCGATACTACAGTTCGCTTTGCCTGTCGAGAGGGTTTGGGCAAAGGTCTCACAATGCCTCAACTCTTGTACATCATCTACATTTTCCCTGTATTGACGAATGTTTTGGCGATAATTCTTTTTATCCTACGAAGTTGTATGTAGATTTATCTTTCACATCAGAAAAGAAACAAGATCAAAGAACTGCAGGGAATAAAAGACTGTGGTGATTAAAAGAACTGTGGGGAGTAAAAGAACTGTGGGGATTAAAAGAACTTTTCCAAGCATTCTTTGTACGAGCTTCATCTCGTACTGAGACTTTTTAAAACAGCACGTACGTTGTAGCTAGTGTGGCTAAGTGCGCTGTCGTCTGAGCTAGAGTTTTCAAGATATGGACTTCTTACATTTCCTTAAAACGAAGAAAACAAAGCATAGAGTTGCTACTGATGAACTAAGAAGGAGCCGGAAGTAAAGTGTCGTCGTCGGCCTGTTCAAGTTTAATCGAATAGTACTAAATAAGTTATGAGATATTGAATCATCCTCAGCCATAACGGAGAAATGCTTTATTTTTAACAGCACCGAAGCGTTTTAGAACTTCTGAATGTCAGTTTTTAGAAATTTCAATAAATTCGAATGAAGAATAATTTCTCATTCAAACCGTTGAGTGCGGCAATTTATTTGACTTGAAATACACAAAATGTCTGTAGCTTTTGTTTGCCAGGAAAAAGGCGTAAATAATTAGGTTAGGAGCTACCGATATTAAACTTAATATTTCTTATTTTAGTTGCATTCTCTCGCGCGCGCTGTTTCATGCATATGAAGGGAAACAATTTATGGCCTCAGCTTATTTTAAAGTTAAAAGCGTTATTTATCAGTTCAAAGTATATATAACAGACTCGTCCAGCAAGTTTCAAAAATTGTATTAGTTTTGTATGATTGAAATACAAAACAAAATCTAACTAGTGAAGGTTTTTCAGACATCTGAATTTATATATTTTTTATGAGTTCCCGGTCAAAATAGGATTCATTTCTATCATTTCTCTTCTCGATGAACACCTTGCTATCTAATTAATTATCTGAAAAATTGTTTTATCACAAGTGAACGTCAGAATTAAACTTTGGAGTTTCATAAGATTGTCTGCAATTAGTGCAGTACAGTATTTTTGTAGAGGTTCAAAAATTTGTTATCGATCGGAAGGCCGAAAACGTTTTACGGTCTCTCAAAATGAGGAAACCTACTGAACGTTTTAGTATATAAAATACCACCAAAATTTGGCTAATTCGTCACGAGATAAAAGTATTTTGGAAAATTTGGTGACGTTTTGATCAGCAGAACTGAGACCATCGTTTTCATCATTAAGTTTATTGTATAACTTGACGAAGTTAACGTTTTTCCATCCTTTTTAAGTCTTAATGATAGTACAAAGTGTAGCGCTTACAGATTTTGATGTACCATTGCTAGTTAATGAAAAAAGTATGAAAATAGCAGCTTTGCAGTTCAGGTCCGCTAAGCTTATTTTGTCTGCATTACGGAGGAATTATTATAAAAGGCACTGCCTTTTGAATATATTTGTTTGACTTTAAATTTGTGTACTAATAACATTTTTCAGATGTGATAGCACGACATCGTCACGAAAATCCTCAATACATTATAAAACGAAAGTCGATCACCTGTAAAAAATCTTAAAACGGCCGCAAAAGCTTTAATTACTCACCTTATAGTCGAATGAGATGCTTAAGCCACTAAGTTTAGTTACAACTGAAGTATTGTTTCTTAGTAGTTTCTTTAAGTTTTTTTTTACATTATCTGGCCTCCAGCTTAGCGTGCAAGCTGAAACTGTATTGATTATGTCTAAAGCAATGATTGTTTACCGCCTAATAACAGTAAAATTTTTTACTTGTTTATCAAATGTAGAAAACATGAAAGTTTGGATTCGTTTCGCGCGACAAAATCGCACCAGTACCGTTATTTGTGGTTCACATTTTTCGCTTTCACACCTGATGTAGCCTCCATTCCCCTACCACGCGCACGCGCGCAAGAAACGAATTTCTAAATCTCGGCAACACCTACAGTGGTTGAATTTACTTGAGAACATTTAACTATAGGCACCGTAGAGGCCAGGAAACAAGATGCAATTTTCGTTTAAATTTCGTGCAACTTTTTCAAAATATCCTTCCGATTCAGATTCTTTGGTTCGCAAATGATCATAATCCATGGCCGATTCCGATTCCGTCGTTGTCTTAGCTAGTATAGCTCTTAACTAGTATAGCTACTATTTTGAGCTAAAACTTCTGTTAAGGAATTTATTTACAATCCTCTCAGTAAAGTGGCTGGGATACATCTCAAGTTCTTCATGAATATTTAGTACTAAGCGGCAGTCATGAAACCATGGGCTCCTCTTCCGATTCCTATTCCGACGCTAGTGTGAAACGGGCTTAATCATAAAAGTACATAGAGTACAAGCGAAAGAAAAGCCCCTACCATTTTTATCATATTCCATGTCAGTACAAAAGAAGAATAGGAATAGACTTTTATATCTCCCCCCCCCCAAAAAAAAATACAACTAGGTTACAAGTGACGTCACGGCAGCCATCTTGGATAAACTCCGTCAAAAGACTTCTCATTATATTAGCGCCTGTTGTTTGTTCCAGCATGGTTAACCGCTTTTATCAAGATATCTTATGGTTTTCAAGGGAATGATTGGAACTCAACAAGTTTGAAGCAACCAAAATCTGCGTCGGCGCAAAGTATTTTTTAGAAAAAAACTCGTTCCCAGGGCCGTTATTTCTTACTGCGCATGTTCGTCGAGCATGTGCAGTAAGAGATTACGGCCCTGGGAACGAGACTGCGCACCTTAGGAATTGTTCCGATGCCGTATATACTTTCCATGTATACGTACCATTATCGATTTAAAGTCTAGCTACAAGTTAAAGCCATAGGACACTGGTATGAACCATAATCGTAAACATAAGAATTAAGTAAGAAGAAACGTAAGAAGCAAAAAGAAGTGCAAGCCTCGCTTATAGTGCATGATGATACTTCATTGATCATGGACACAGCCATCTTGTTTTGTTTCATCTGTGATAGACTGGTAACGAACGTTTTGATTGGGCCATTCGCCACGATCACGATAGCGATAGTGATTACGATTCTAGTGTGAACTAGGATTTCATTTCAAGAAATACCTTTTGTCGTTTTCGCACGAGCTTCAGTTCCTATTTCCATATAAGGATATTTGTACTTACCACATTTTGGAGTTGCAGTAAATTTTCAAAAATTCCTTCCAAACCAAGGGAGCACAGCAGACTGTTGTTTTAGTCTGTTGTTGTTTCGAATTCGTTCGTTGAGTCACAGGCACCCCAGGCAATCATTTAGAGCAGCGCGTAGTAACTGATCAGCGTACAAAGCAATGCGAAGCAAATGTAGAATGTAAGGGTTCGGGTTCAAATCCTGCATGGAATAATTTTTTCCCGCCTTGTTATGTAGTAAATATTATCTTTTCATCTTTTGATATGCTTTTTTCAGCTTTTGAAGCGTTTTAAGCTGTTTTTTCAATTTATTCTCCCCCTTTACATAGAAGAACTAAAGCTTTAGTTCACGGAAGTATGGAATGTTGATATATTTACCAAAACATTTCAACCAACCAGAGGGCGCGTAAGATTTTTTGAGTATTGTAACCACACACAGTTCTCAACCAATCAGAGCGCGCGTAGTATACCAATCATAACATAATATACAAATAGATTCCATCTTTCTGCATGTGCGTGCGTTTGTACTCTTATAGATGCACACATGACGTCAAAATGTAATGAGAATTAGAACAAAAACGTACGCCACAAGACGATGTGAAGTACTGGCCTACGGAAAAATGAAATCTAGCCGTTTTATATCATATTTATCGACATATTCCAACCAACCAATCAGTCAATCAATCAATGCAACACGATAATTTTTGCAACAGATAATTTAATTACTAATATTATTCATTGCAACAGAGGGATTTCATTCACTATACGATAGTATTTCATTAAATAGATTATTTCAAGATTCTCTTTCACAAAATGACGCATTCTTTAAACTACAAGCAGTGAAATGGTCAGTTGTGCTGCTTCACCAAGAACATGCGTGAGTGTGCATCCTCAAACCAGTCCGAACCAACTACAGAAAACCTCTACTTTGGGAAACCTCCATTGTGGAGGCAATTTTTCAACCCCTACTTTGGGAAATTTTCATTTACGGGGACATCTTTTCTGCGGTACAATGCTGATGTCCCCTTAAACAAGGATGAATAATTACCAACCCTCTAATGATCTGATTACGTGATAGGAACAGAGAGCTTATCATTATTCGCAACACTGTGACTCAGAACAGATGTTTTTGATGTTCTATGATCTATCGGCATCGCTAACTCAACTTCTGGATAAGATTTCTAAAAGCAGGCGCTCTGTTTTACGAACGCTGTTGTGGTTTAAGGGGAAAGTTAACGAGTTCTCGTGCTCTGTCCGTAAAATTGCCCATAAGTCAACGGGTCCACTGAATACATCCCACGTGTCGAGAGAGAGGCCTAACAAGTACATCTACAGATCAAATGCACATGCGCAGCATGAATATAGTTGCCATAGTAACTGCTATAGACTCAGCTTATGCGTCTTTTTGTGAATAGGTGCGATTTACCAAATATGGTAATGATGTATCAAGTATTGAGTAATTTTTATGGTTGACTACTAGACTGCCTTGATGAAGCAAGTCTAAATTGAAAAATACCTTAAAATTTTAACTAACTAGTAAATAAAATTTCTTTGAATATTAGAAAAAAATGAATGAAATGCTTTTTACCATAACTGGTTGAAGAAACAACACTGAACTATTTCAAATTCCTAAATTGCTAGACCATGATCACTAATTAAATATCTACTGGCTCTTAGAGCCTGCACTTGTTTGCGCATGCGTGACATACGTCATCAGGCATGCGCAGCATCAACAAATCTGATAATGAGGTCACTAAAAGCAGTCTCAGACTGGTTATTCGATAAGGTATCACTTTGTCCCTGGATAAATATTTGTCCACAGAAAACGCTAACAACTCTTCGCATAAAGCCGATTTCGTATGCCTACGAAAAACTGAGTGCCGTGTCTCACAATTTCGTCTCAAAAATGGATAAAATCGCCATCGTTCATTGATCACCAAAATCTTTATCTCAACTCGATCGTGGTAGCCCTGCCCCTCGGCTCTTCCTCACAACACAAAATGTTTCCATATCAACGAACAATCTGTCTGTACTTTTCATTTTTACTCATTATCCTTTTGTTGACAATGTTGCCTTAGCAACGCAGTGTCTCTAGACGTTTAGTTTTATAGCAGTGTAAATAAGAATTCCAATAAACTGAACATGGTCTAGATAGTGTGGAAGTTAAAATTTATCCTGTCTAACAGGTAATAAATCCGTGTCTGACGGACGTTTAAATTTAAGACCCGGATACATGGTGTAACTTTGGTTGTAAACGATGCCCGCGACAACAGGCCCACCCCTACAACACGCTTGCGTGCAACAGTTGGTGAAGTAGAACTACTACTCTTGCACAATTGCAGGGGTGGACAGACGACGCAGCTCTGCCGTTACGCGTAACGTTGCAGAATGCAAGTCGCTTCGTGTGTTTGGGCCTAAGTCTATATGCAGGTCAAGTGCCAGTGGAATCACTTCTTTCTTCACGAAATCTCTGTGTAATCTTAAGCCTAAAATTCGCTTATATTTGTTTAGTTTTAACAATTTTATAGCTTATAAATTTACTTTACGCTAAGTAAAAGAGAGCCTCTGATTAGATTGACGTAATCTCCTTAGAATTAATAGAACGCAAGGCTATCTTTGATGTTACATTGCACAATGCAAACAAGAGCATTTGATTGAATAGAATTACTTCTATGAAACACGTGAACCTGCCATGTGATAATATTTTTAACATAATGAAAATCGTCTCGACACACTTAAGTCCAGCAGTAATGTGGAGAACTTTGTGTCGATCGGTTTGAATCACGTGACTTTCAGTCACGTGACTTCTAAATATCTGAATGAATCTACAAGTGTATTTCTTTCTAATAAAAATGATATACATCAGTGGAGATAATATTTGCCTCCGTTTTAAATAAGATGTACAGAAATAATGTTCGTATACAACTAGCAATGAAGCGAATAATACAACTGGAATAGCTGGAAACCTTGAAACAATAGAATAGATATATACAACTAATAAATCCTGTCACGTGATAACATTAACATTACGTTTCATGTATTATGTATTCTTGCGTGTTACCCTGACAACAAGAGTCCTGAACACCTTAAATTTCTTTGCATCGCCAGTGACGTCACAAGCAGTCACTTTGAAACTTGCACTTTCTTGAAATCGTGGCTTCACTTTTTAGCGAAATTCTCAAATTAAGTTTACTAGTATTGATTAAGGATTCACTTTAACTTGTAAGGCTGGTGGTGCTTTTGGAGATGTGAAGGTGAACGTTCACCCACGAAGATCCTTTCTTCTGCCACACCCGTGTCTCCTCAGTCTGAAGTGTTGAGGGCACACCAGTACTGCAACAAAAATTGTACAATTTCGAACGATCTCCGACAGTGTGATCATGACAATCAGGCTAAAAATCAGAGAGCTTCAAACAAATAAAGCCCCCCCCCCCCCTCCATCGAGTCTCAGAGTTTTAGCGAGCTCCTTCAAAGAGTTTATCTTAAGAAGATCGGTGCGCATGCTTTGGCCTCACCTTAACCTTGCGCCTATACAACTTTTATTACTTTTTACGATGATTAACCCAGCGAGCAGATAGGGTGACCCTCCTAGGTTGGTCCGCCAACACAAACTATCACGCCAACACAAACTGTGTCACGCAAACTGTGTCACGCAAACTGAGTCACGCAAACTGAGTCACGCAAACTGTGTTACGCAAACTGTGTCACGCAAACTGTGTCACACAAACTGAGTCATGCAAACTGTCATCCTTCTAACAGAGTGCTTCTTATAGGTGGGTGACCCTATCTTCGTGTAAGGTCTTGTTTATATGAAGGCGAGTTGTCCCTAACTGGCATAACTCCTTTCCATGGATAAGACCAAAGGAGTTATACCAGTGTATCCCATACTGACCTGTTAATAGACTGTGTTAGCCTCATGTAGCAGATACAGGCTGACTCCTCGCTTAATAAGTGAACATGAGGCGAGAGGATTGTTGTGTTAATTGGTGTTGACCTTTTACCCAACACTATAAATAGAGGAAAATATAGACGAGTTGTTAGTTTCTACGTCATCGATACCACAGCTTTGGTTCGCTCGTTACTAATGAGCTTTTATCAGGTATAAACAGAAAAAGAATTGCCATAGCTGGAAAGAGCATGTTAAAATTAGCAAGGCGGTGAAGTTTGAATCCAAAACTCGCGAGAATATGAATTTCGAAAAGTGTGAATTTGTAAGAAAACCTTTGCATCTCTTGCCTATCAACAAATGTTTTCTAGCCTGCGTGCAGCCATTTATTTACCCGTAAATTCATATCTTCGTGAGTTTGAAAGTTACTTCATTCAAACTTCACTGTTTTACTCATTTTGACGTGCTCTTTCCAGCTATAGTAATTGTATTTCTGTACTGTGACTTTTGGAATTACATGATAAAAGCTCATTATCTAAAAAAAAACACGCTTGTCTTCCCACTGGCAGATAATTAACAAAACGTAACGCCAGCCAAAGTGCTGACACCCAGGGTGGATAGGTAAATGGATAGATATCGATTTCGGAGATCATGCTAAAAATCATAACATACAGTAGATTTCGATGGACTAAGAAACGGTACGACTATCATCGTTAAAGGCAAAGGTGAAGCAACCTTATTTAACGTTGGTAAATCGAAACAGTTTTCCACTGAAGAACTTGAGACACTTGAGGCCGATGGTGCGCACTTCAGCACCGACCCCCCCGCCCCACCCCCCTCTCTCCATAAGCGTTCCATTCTAAAGCGGGGCTGTGATCAAAATCGCTGAAAACGTAATTTAGCTGAAACCTCACTGAAAGAATCTCAACGAGCCATATGATTACTGGTTAATTTGTCTTCTCAAAATTCCTTTGAGAAGTATTAGATGATAACAAATCATGGCGGTACCTCTTTTCGGGGGACCCTCCCCCTCGCCTCATTCCCTTTCGGTCGTAACTCTAGCACAGGAAATCCGCTCTCTGGATAAAAGCCGGAAAGTGGGGCAATGAAGTAGCTTAGTGTCCACCACTCAAATGAAATCCACCGTATGACAAGAAACCCCGTAGCTACAACATAAACCATGTCGCATGGAGAACTCTGTACCTACCATTATCAAAGTAGAATTTATGGAACTCTAGACCTTCCACTAAATTACCATTAGACTCAGGCTGAAAGGCAGTCACGTGAGGATCTACAAGTTTGCTGAAAAGGAAAGACAAAACAGTGAGGAAGTGCGCCCACTCATCGTGAATCGGAAAGTATTTCTACGTTTTTTGCTTTGTTTTTTGTTTTGAACAAAATAGCCACTCGGTTGGCTAAGGTGGTTCTTTCGGTGCGGGAGGTCATGGTTCGAGTCCGGACTAGACCAACACTTAGGATCTTAGGACCGAGGAGAAGGTGACGAAGCTACATTTGTAAATTGTTCGACAGTCACATCTTCCCTACCCCAGGTCCCAGAAAGACTTTTCCCTAAAAATACTAGAACAGTGGTACCTCTATTAAGCGCCGGACCCGTTATTGAGCGGTCACCCTTTATCAAGCGGGCACTAGCATCAGATCTCGACGAAAATTTCTTCGTATGTTACTGTAAATTAAACGTCTACTTAATTAGCGGACACCTTTATAAAGCGGACACCAGACAAGGTCCCAAAGGTGTGCTTAATAGAGGTACCGCTGCATTTCAGTACCCTGAGAGCGGAGGCTTCCTTTCACCTTTCCCCAGAGAGAAAAGGAAGGAAACTTTCTCTCTAGAGAAAAAGAAAATCCCTTTAAATCAGTATTTCAGAGAAAAAATCTCTCTGGCACCAGGGGTACGTTTACACGCTGCAACTTACTTTGTAACGAAAAGAGTTCGTTCAACTTTTTCTAAAACTTGAAAGCGCAAATTTTCGTTGCACCGCAAGTTGCACAGACACTCACACACACACACACACAGAGAGAGAGAGAGAGAGAGAGAGAGAGAGAGAGAGAGAGAGAGAGAGAGAGAGAAAAGAAAAATTGCCTCGTGAAACTGGGCCTAAAGACAAGATTGTAGATGATACCCACCTATACGCCTCAAAATCACCCGTGGTAATACTTGTAATTAGCTTCTGGGTAAGCCTGATGATTTCTTGCTCGCGAGAAGCTGAAGAAAAAGGAAAGGTATCAAAATAGTACGGAAAAACTGATCTTGAGAGACGGTATTTTTAATAGAGTGATTTGGCGTCGCCGCGCGCGGTTTGCTGAAATTTGGAATTGTAAAAGTACACAAGGATTTCTTATCGGTCTTCAAACAGAATGACAGGACAGAACTCTCTTTCATTTTGCCAGACGAAAACTTTCTCAATGAAAATGAACATGCAAGTTTTTAGCGCAAACAATAACAAAAGAGTGGCTGAAAATGCAGTAAATGTATAGCAGGTAGGATGATTCGCCTGCTAGGATGACCCTAATGTTAGGATGATCCTAGTGCATGTAAATGGCACCCCCTAAGTTGCGTGCGTAACCTTGAGGAATTTTATGTCCTCTGAACCTCGCCTCAGACCGCACAACTCGCTGTTCCTTATCCAAAATATCTCGAGTGGGTTATTGTGCGTATTACCTTTGATTACCGATTCGGGAGCTTCGTCGTCTTCTGAATGGGCAATAAGATCATCGTCGGAATCCTATATTATAATAAATTAGATACTTAGAATATTTGCGTCATTTTGTAATGTCAATTTCATGAAACTGGTATGTTCGCCATCCTCGGGGACCAAGATCATCAGGGGGGGGACGGGGTGGGGAGGAGGGAGGGGGAGGTTACGAGGGAGTGGGAGGGGGGAAGGGGAGGGGACTTATATCCTTAACTTATAGACGCCTGGGCCCCCCGAGGGTGTATGTTCGCTTCGCTCACTAATTAAGGACTTTTATTTGCATGTTAAATGTTAAAGGACATATTTGCTTATTTTTGTGGCCGAAAATAACATTTTAGTAGTTTCATACCATAGGTGCAAAAGTTTTGTTTCGCTATACGTTTCGTTATAATAAGAGTGATTTAGGAAACACGACGCGACGTCATAGAGGACGCCATGCGCGCTGACGAATTTTGTTCAAAATGACCGTTGGCGTCGCCGACGTCAAGAAGAGGACGTGAAAACAAGTGAAATAGCATGGTGAACGGTGGTCATACAACAAACGAATTATGATAAATTCGTTATTTCACGTCCTGTTCTCGCGTCGCCCCGCGTTTGCTAAATCACTCTATTATTATCTATGGAGAAACGCTAACGAAACGCGAACAAAAGCTCTGGCCCCCAAGGGAAACAGATTTACTGTAAATATGCAAAGATCACTCCATCTGAGAAATCAAACTGGGCATTTCCTGTACACACTTATCAGGAACAGTTAAAGTACGGCGAAAATCATACCGTACCGTTTAATACACGCGATGTGTTACGTTTGTACGTCCGGTATCAGAATTAGGTTAGCCTTAAAGTTTCCTCATACATATAAATCTTATACAAACCTTTTTATTCTTAACCATTGGTCGTACTGTTAAAAAAGAAAACATAAACCTCTTAGAAAATATTTTATAAACGATAAACAGCGAAAAAAAGATGCTAGAAGTATAGGTCGCAGTTGGACGCCATTGTCGAGCAGATTTCATAAGAATGAGAAAAGAACACAATACGGTACGGATACAGTACCGCACGGCTTCGTCACGGTACGGCATGATCACCGTTTCGGTAAAGATACGGTACGCCACGGTCATTGTCATGTTCACGGTACGGATTTGTCACGGTCATGGTAGAGCGTGTTTACGATATTGCACGGTCAAGGTACGATCATGGCACGGACACCATTGCTATACACACGATACGTTTTGTGAGGTTTTTAGCCATGCGAAATCTGCTCCACTGACACCAAAAGCAGCACAGTAACAAAGAGAAAAGCGATGTTCTAAAAGCACTACTGCCATTATTGATCGTAGACACATTTGCGGAGCAACGTAAGGCAAATACCGTGGTCTTGTTCTCGCTAAAGCGTTGTATTACGTTTATTTTGTTTGTCCGATTTGTAAGAAATATTCCGCATTGTTTCAACATTGTACCTCATTAAAACTCTTGGCCCTCTACAGCAGGAGGGAGGGGGAGGGAGAAAAGTGGGCTAACTACCTTTCTCTCTCCTGCAGTCCCTTCCTACTTCCCAGGGCCGAGAACACGGGCAACAACTGTGACCAATAAGCTCAGCAGTGCTTTAAGAATTTGACAAGGGTCTACTGTAAAACATTACAAACTGCACACTGTGATAGCAACCAACAGCCACATCGTGGACAGCTACAATAATACATTATCACAGTAAAGAGATTAGTTTATCTTGCAGTGAAGCAGTACGACGCAATGCGCATGCGTGACTTTTACGAATGTAAAATTCAGAGTTAAAACATCTCACAAGAAATTTACATGTAAACAGAAACACTTTCAAAAACTATTATGGAGAAGAGATTGTATTTTACCAAATTAAGTCGAGACATGAAATAAGTCAGTAATCATTGTACATTTTAGTGCAGTTAGCATTTGTAGACATCCTTCCACTTCGTATCTTCACAGAAGTTGGAGAGAAAATTAAAGAAGAGAAGAGAAGAGAAGAGAAGAGAAGAGAAGAGAAGAGAAGAGAAGAGAAGAGAAGAGAAGAGAAGAGAAGAGAAGAGAAGAGAAGAGAAGAGAAGAGAAGAGAAGAAACGAAAGGAATAGAAGGGAAGAGAAGAAAAGAAACGAAAGGAATAGAAGGGAAAAGAAAGCAAAGCAAAGCAAAGCAAAGCAAAGCAAAGCAAAGCAAAGCAAAGCAAAGCAAAGCAAAGCAAAGCAAAGCAAAGCAAAGCAAAGCAAAGCAAAGCAAAGCAAAGCAAAGCAAAGCAAAGCAAAGCAAAGCAAAGCAAAGCAAAGCAAAGCAAAGCAAAGCAAAGCAAAGCAAAGCAAAGCAAAGCAAAGCAAAGCAAAGCAAAGCAAAGCAAAGCAAAGCAAAGCAAAGCAAAGCAAAGCAAAGCAAAGCAAAGCAAAGCAAAGCAAAGCAAAGCAAAGCAAAGCAAAGCAAAGCAAAGCAAAGCAAAGCAAAGCAAAGCAAAGCAAAGCAAAGCAACTTAGAAAAGCAAAAGAAAGCAAAGGAAAGGAAAGAGAAAAAGGAAAGGAAAGGACACGTTTTACCCTAAGAAACCGAAAGGAAGGACAAGATTGGAAGAGGCCGGTTCATACCCAAGCTATTTCGAGGCGAGTCGAAAAGAAATCGAGAATAGAAATTCAAGCAAAGAAAGTTTTAGTCGAGTTTTTTTAGTTTTTACTAACATTGTTCTACAACCATTCCAAGTTTGCTGGTTTTTATCTTTACAAGCAAAGCAAAGCAAAGCAAAGCAAAGCAAAGCAAAGCAAAGCAACTTAGAAAAGCAAAAGAAAGCAAAGGAAAGGAAAGAGAAAAAGGAAAGGAAAGGACACGTTTTACCCTAAGAAACCGAAAGGAAGGACAAGATTGGAAGAGGCCGGTTCATACCCAAGCTATTTCGAGGCGAGTCGAAAAGAAATCGAGAATAGAAATTCAAGCAAAGAAAGTTTTAGTCGAGTTTTTTTAGTTTTTACTAACATTGTTCTACAACCATTCCAAGTTTGCTGGTTTTTATCTTTACCTTGTCCGAGGGATTTCTGTGTACTAAAATTAATACTCATCAGCACTTTTAATTTTAAACTATTTCAGTCGAGTTAGAATGAAGTTGTGTTTTTGTTGCCATGGTTACGGTTTGTTAGAGAGAGAATCCTGTAACCCAGACCTCCGACTTTCTTGCTATGCATTTTGATCAAAACTCTACATTTTTGTTGAGCATGCGCACTAAAGTGGAGATCTGGTATGATGATTAGGAGAATTCAACGTTTCGTTGTCACGCATGCGCAGTTGAAGACATGGTTTTTTTGTGCCCAAGGGATTCGTTAGAGCTTGAGTACGATCGTTAAATGTTAGGTTAGTCATGTTAGCAAGTATATTAGCGAGTTAAACTTGCAGAAAAGAACATTAAAAGTGTTAGTATATGTACATCATAAATCTCAAAGTTTATAAAAATAATCATTACAGCTTATACACCAATTTCCATACATCTGTTCAGTGGTCACACACAAAGCACCCAAGCGAGGCTTCAGCGTACAGATTGCAATAATCCTTTGTGTGCACCCTGGAGCCTCGCTTCAATGCTTTGTGTGTGACCACTGAACCGATGTATGGAAAATGGTGAATTTAAACAATTTAGCAATGTGATTTTTAAATCGTCAATAATAAGAGGAGTTACCACCACAGCTAACCCCAAACGTCACTGACAAGTTATGTACAGTTTATTATAGCTTGAACTAGCCAGCCAAGCAAGCATTGCTTTGAGGGGACAAGGAGAGAGTTGGGTTTCCTGTATAACCAAAGAAGAGGAATTTGGGTTACACAGGGAACCCAACTCTCTCCTTCCCCCTCAGAGAAACGTTTGCTACGCAAGCTAACCTTCAACCAAAGGAACTTTTTAAGGTTAATAACAATCACTTCATAAAACCCTTACCGTATAACTTTACGTATATGTAAATTAATATCAACAATTTTTTACGCAAATTAATCACTTTTAAATGTAGGTTTAAGGTAAAATACGAGTTCAATTTACTTCAGTTCAGAATATTAGACGTTTACCACCCGAGCACACACTAAGTCAAATATTTAGCCTTATGATACGAATCGACGTTCTAAAACCGTGACGTTGCGTGACCACAAACGTTTACTTTTAGTCACACTAGGCGCACGATGCAACTTTTCTTGCAACCTTTTCTGCAACATTGCGCGCAATTACGTGCAACATTGTAGCGGTGGACACACAGTACAACTGCTTTGCGCGGAGACGGGGGGGGGGGGGGCTGCCCCCCCCCACTTTTTGTACCCAAAAAATTAATAATAAATGAAATCAACAACAAAAAGTAATAATAATAAATAAAAAATCGATGAAAAAAATCGATCGGCGCTCGTCAGCCCCAGTTGTGCACAACATTGGGCCTTAATTTATAAACCCAAGTGATAACCGGTTCAACAAAAATATATCATCACAGATCGCCAACCCGGCTGTTCTTGTTAATCAAAAAAAAAAAAAAAAAAAAAAAAAAAAAAAAAAAAAAAAAAAAAAAAAAAAAAAAAAAAGAAAAAGAAAAAAAAGAAGAAAAAATGAATACCGCGGATATTACTACCTGTGAAGGGTGGTGGAGAAATGTTTGTGTGCAACTCTTAGTCGATTTTATAGTTGAGAAAACAACGTATTTGCTTGCAAAAGCACTAGTATAAGCCATAAAAGATAAGTTGGAATGCTGCCTAGGAAAATATGGGGTCTTACAACAAGGTTATATTACGCCGAGTTTTAACTATAGCTGTTTGTAGTCACAACATCACGATTTTAAAACGTCGAATAAAATCATGAGGCAATTATAATAGTAGAGTCACTATTTCACGTTTCATGATGCAAAACCATTGCCATTACATTCATGTTAACTATTTTATAAGATTTCAATCTTTCAGGTTTTTATTTAATATTCTTGAGTCAATACATTTTAGATTGATTAGTATCTTCGAAATTTCTTTCCTTCCATCATTCTTCCCTCTTTCTTTCCATTCTTTTTCTTCCTTTCTGTTTTTCTCTCTCTTTCTTTCTTTGATTCTTATTCTTTTTTGTTTCCTTTCTTAAATTCTTCTTTTTCTCTCTAGCTTTCTCAAAATCCTTATTCCTTTCTTCTTTTTTCTTTCCTTTCTATCTTAATTTCCTTCATTACTTCCTTATTACGCCACAAAATAACTTTAATTACTTTATTTACGATGTTTATAAAAGTTTATAATTTATGATGTACCTGAGTTAGCAGAGAATCTACGAGCGACGATAGTGGTTAAGATGGCACCCTGGAACACAACAACAATACACACATAAAACAGCATACCTTGAATATTTGAGACTGCCGTTTTAAAGGTCAGTGGTCACATATACAAGAGCATGCGCCAAAAAATTGTATCCACTTCAACACCACAGCCTGCGTTGTTCTTGGTCAGCTGACCACATTCACTTTAAAACGGCACCCTCTTTAGACCACTTTGCTAACAATGAAATTCTTTCAAAGCCGCAAATTTATAACACTACGCTAATAACATTAGAATTGCCTTATAATTTTGTGGCACTGAATCTTTGTATGCTGTTTGCGCTCATGCCTAAGTTAAAGTAGACTTTTTCTTTGCCAGCAAAGTGGTCCGTTAGCGTTATTGCTTGAATTATACCTCCGTGACTGACAGAACTGAAGTTTGTGGTGGCCAAAATCGTAGTCAGAATGGCACCCTGAATACAATGGACCAAATATCACATAATCAGGCAGCAAGCAAGTGCCAGTGAGGAAAATTATCGCGCGCTGACAGCAGAGTTCAAAATCCGGAACGGAACGACGTTTCGGTGTCCATTTGACACTATTGTCAGGTTCAAGTGAAAGTGTCGAGTTGACACTGAAACGTTCCGTTTATAACATGTTTTTATTTAGAAATGTCTTCTAAAGCTACATCATGTAACCAAGACTTGTCTCAACTGCGATATATGCAGTCATAAACGCCATACTGACCAAGAGAATGTTTGAAAAGTCTACAGACATTTGAATTTGAGAATATGCGTTTTCTGATATTCATTCAGCACTTTATAAGAGAGAAACACTTGTAGCAGAGTGTACATTCTATCGAGCACAAATTGAAACATATCGATATTTTAAAATGGGACGAACTTGGGACGATACAATATACCGTATATCATAGTTCACCTTAACGCACAAAAGCGATAAGATCTGCTGACCATACGCAAACAACGTAATCCACTGCGCAATGCCTAACTCATTTTTGAAAACAGTAGAATTTCTCAAATTTTCGGTTACCCACAAAAGCCTTTTTAACTTCTTTTCAGTTGCAAGGGTATTACATGATCTCGTAAAAAACTACAGACTACCATGATACATTTCTTAAAAACGGCACGTTCGTCCGTAACTACCTCCCTCAGGTGGGTCGGTTTGGATTTTTACAGTACCTTCAGCTTTCTTCTTGCGTTGAACTTCTTCAATCCGTCAAGCGTCTCTTGACGGTGGACTTTAGATGCAACACGTTCACGGTTCTAGAAAGACAGAAATCGATAAAATAAGTTCTACAACGTATAGAAGTTAGTAATATTGTTGTTTACTAATACGTTGGATGATTGAATTCATAGGTGATACTTATAAACCCGTTTCATTATTGGCTTGACTATAAGATTTGATACGCGTAAAGCCAGTGATACACACCCCAATTTTTTCTCGCGCTGGCAATGCAATTCTAAAGAGTTTGTTCCGAAAGCAAAATTGCTAAGTGTATGTCTGTGCAACAACGCCTACAATGATTTCCCGCAACAACTTTGTTGCAGAAAGTTCAAACGTGAACTTTTCTCTACAATATGTTAAATATTGCGCGCTTCATATTGAATGCTGCAAAGTGATATACGTTTTTTCTCTGCAACAAAATCTAAAATTGCATTCCCAGAGCGATAAAAAATTGCAGCGTGTATCACTGGATTTAACTTTTACGAACACGTTTTGAAAATTAAAATTAAGTTTGCACTGGGACTAATGGAAAGGGATAAAAGGGATTTAAAAGTTTTAGGGAGAACACCTACAGAAAGGAAATTGCTTTACTGATAAGTAGAGCTAATGATATGTCATGGTTCGAGATTCAATTCAAATCGATCACAAAGACGTCATACAAAAGTCTTACAATATTAAAACAGTAAAAACTCAAATAGAATGAATGAAATTCTCGGTAAAAACTCAAGTTACGCTCAGACAAAAATTGACCCTTCTTTTGGGGGTACCTGGATATCATGCATAGGGAGACTGGCAATTATATAAACAAAGTCGCACGCCAATATAAACGATACTGATTATAATTTGCATGCAATATAAACCTTGATTATTACTTAACTGCAAACGTGTTTACATAATAATTGAATTTAGGGACACTAAGGTTTTTTGTACTCTTTTACGGCCTTTCAAAGATTGAAAAAACGATTGTTCGAATTGTAAGGCGTATATTGCTGATATTGTTTTTAACATCATTTCTTTGACCAATCTAAGTCCGCTGCATGTTAGTAAATATAACGAGTTGAATCAAGAATCACCATGTATCGTTTCAACGCATCCAATCTTCTCCCTTTTATTCAATTTTTTAATACATTTTACTCTCTTTTTCAACACTCTTCTCTTTATCACATTAATTTTCCTTTATTTTAGTGATTTCATGTTTTTAATCTCCAATTTTAATTTATTCGTTTCATTTGTTTTCGTTCCCAATATGACGCCAAACCAAATAATTTCATTCAAATGTACGAAAATCAAGCAAAGCTTTTTCAAAATCAATGCGCAAGAAAATTTGCAAACACGTTCCTGAATTCTCAAGGTCCCGTTATTGTATTACAAGGAAGAACTGTTTGGTTTCCTTGACTATGGGACGCTCAAAACAAACGTTTAAATCCTACTCTGAAAGAAGCCTTTAGTTTTGGCGCAAACGGACCAAAGATATCTGATGCCTATAAAAGTAGAGTCATCAAAACAACCTAACGAATGCCATAATTACCAAAGGAAACATTTGACAAAACGTAGGATAGTTCCACCTACGGTATGCGCACAGTAAAAATATGGTCAGAAACATCAAGTTCGAAATGCATGGGTTTGATCGCCAGATATCTTTGGCGCACGCTGAGCGAATTATTATTGCATAGATATATTCTATTTAGATTATTGAAATACCACGTACCACAATCCAGGGATGTCTAAGAGCTTCATGTGCGTGAATCCGTTTCGCCTGGTCCACTGTCAACATACTATTAATCAGATCCTAGAAAATTGTTAAAAACCGTCAAATGATGGACACCTGGTTCCGGTCACGTGACCATCACGTGCGCTTATTTTAAAGCAACGTAAGCACACGTCAGTAAATGTTTTCCGACATACAGTATGAAACGGGAAAAATTAGATAAACATACATATCAGGGTTGTCAGAGATCATCCTTAAAAAAATTCCCTGACTTTTCCCTGACCAATGGCCAACTTTTACTGACCGATTTAGTTTAAATCAATTGACGGACCTCCTCGATGCACAGGAACTCCAACAAATACGATGATAATAACTCGATTATTACGTGAAGTTTTGTGAGAAAGGAAAGGAATGAAATTCCCTGACTTATACAGAGATTTGAGAATTTCCCTGACCTAATTTAATATTCCCTGACCTTGAAAAAGGTTGTTTTTCCCCTGACTTTTCCCTGGCCCTGACAACCCTGCAGGTGGCTTTTAAACATTTATACAACGTAAGCAAGGTTAACAATGGGCTTCCTCTCGTCCCACGCACGGCTCATTAAATATACACCCTCAATGTCAAATGGACCAAACTTACTCCGACTTGTACGAAGGATAAAAGGTACTAAGCTGTAAAATCATATATCAACACAATTCACTACATTTAGCAAGTTTTCCTCAACCTTATGTACAAAGAACGATCCTTTACATTCAGAATTTTAAGGCAAGGCCGAAACTTGAACTGAGGAAATTTTAAATCATTCCACTTATACGCGTCGACTCATACGAAAGGTAGTAAGGGTAAAAGGTACTAATGCTGTAAAATCATATATCAACACAATTCACTACATTAATTAAGCAATTTTTCCTCAACCCTATGTACAAAAGACAATCATTTACAATACAATTTTAAGACAAGGCCGAAATGAGAGGGAATTTTTATATCCTCTTTCGGTCTAGTCGCGTTAGGGGATTGAGTTAATGCCTATCGTTCGATAACCTTTACAACAATGATGTAACTGTAAGTACAAATTTATATAATCAAAATATTAGAGTTGCCATGGCTACCTTGGCTTCGTCTGTGACCGTGTCCCATTCTGGTGAAGGATACTGCAAAAGTCATTAGTATATTTACATTCACATGGTGATATAGTCTTAAAGCGGAAGAATTTTTAAAGGGGAAACAAATTTAGGGAGCAAACTAAGAATAGGAATGCAGGGAATAGTCACTTTAAGTCGCTTATTCCAGCAAAATAAAAATTAAAAATTGCGACCGTCAACGTGTTTTGAAATAGGTATATAACAGAATGAGTGTCCACCTCTTATCTGATTCGAGTAAGCATGTTAAGGATTTTTGAAAGTTGTGGGCAAACGCTCAAATCAATAAGATAACAGCGCGCGCAATTCACCAAGGGACGATCCAGTCAAATCTTTTACTTTTTGCCTTCTTCCTACTCATTTGTGTTGGGAAGACACATAGCTTTGGCGCTTAGCAATGTTGATGACAGCATGTATTACATAATTTAGCTCAGGCCTTCACAAAGCCGCTTATACGCCGTACCTAATATTGCTGAATTAAGTTCGGCAAAGGAGCGGCATCTGAATCAAGTCGGTACGACAGCTATTATTTGGTGCGACAGTTAATGATGGTTGAACAAGGTCTTTCGTTTTATGCAGTGGTTCATGCGACAGAATAAAGTACGCAGTCTGAATCAACCACCGCTCCGAAGCCGAACTCAATAGTATTAGGAGCGACACACCACTATAGTCGAACCACGGCACTGTCGCGGCATAATGTCACAGAACCTGACCAAACAACGGTAGCTGTCGCACAACAACTAAAAGCTGTCGTATCGAATTGACTAAGATGCCGCTTTTTTGCCTGAGTTATTACAATACAGCACATGACAGGAGAGCCGTATGCATGGAGCGGGCTTTCAGCAGCCTTATGCGTACTCTCTTGATTCAAATAATGAAAGGTCGGTTAGAGTTGTACAAATTTTGACAGAAAACTTCTTTTAGAACAATTCCTGAATGGAACGCCTCTCTCTAAGCACATTGTGACAAGCAAGAACCTAGCTCTTGGAGTCCCAGAGGAAGCTAAGCTAATCCGGTAGTGTGTCTATACCAAAAGTTTTACAACAATAAAAAACAGAACCGAACAGAACAGAATGAATAGAGAAGATGAGAAACATCCGGATGCGCAAACATTATATATAGTTACGTCATACTTACGTCATAAGCGCCTGCTTTGATTTGGGCATAGAGTTTATGTTGATCCTCGTCCCAAAATGGGGGATACCCAACCAACAGAATGTAGAGAATTACACCTTAAATAAATCCAAACATATTCACTCAATAAATATATTACTGGTTATTGCCGTGTTTCAACCATTACCTCGAGAATGTCAAGATAAAGAAACAATAACCATAATTGGATGAACAAGCAACATACGCTAATTAATCAGAAATCTCAGTTTGTTGAAGTTCATCCGAGATGGCTGTCGTGACGTCACATGCAACCCAGCAATTAATGACGACTACAGCAGATTTCGAATGAGTATGAAACAAACTTTTCCGTACCGTGACCGTGTCAGTGCCGTGATGTCTATGAAAACATTCGAAATTCTTGCCGTAACCGTGCCGTGACCGTGCGGTGCCGTTTTCACAGTCATACGAAATCCGCTCTAATAATGATAAAGTAAATATTTGCCGGACAGAAATGTAAAAGATTGTCGGCGCGATTGTGGTCCGACTCGTGATTGACTAATGGGTTCAGTACTTAGTTCTTATCTCTGTTATTCGGAATCAATTTTGCTTTCACAGCCTTTTTTAAAAAAAACTGAGTCTTGTCTACGTCTATGTCTAAAGTGGTTTAGATGAATACTCGAGATGTGCACAGCAGGCAGCTTTTGCTTTTAAACAACTTACCACAAGCCCAAAGATCCACGGCCCGTCCATATGGCTCTTTCTTTAAAACTTCGGGAGATAAATAACCCGGGGTCCCAGCAAAACCTACCAGAAACAAATAAAAGTCAACTGACAAAACATCACTGCCCGGCCGTCGTTTGGCAAACAATTGAACGACGACAAACAATAATAACAACAGCTGAAGAGCTGCAGCATCAACAACTACGACGACAATAACCACCACCAACAACAACAGCAACAACAACAAGACTAGAAAGTAAAGCAATAAGTTGAACCGAGCAACATAGAAATCGCACTTAAAAATTCATTTTTTCTTCTTACCATACCATCCCAATTTTTCGCTTTCTACCTCTATAGCAAGACCAAAATCCGCCAACTTTACAATAGCACCTTTTTCTTTACTTGCAAGGAGTAAATTCTCCGGCTGTTGATAAAGAAAATAAAGCCTATCGGTTGATTTCAAGGTGTGTGTGTTTGAGCATTTTGATTTTGGCGCGAAAAGCGAGTGTTTATTGGCTGTTCGCACGCGTCAATTTCGCGCCAAAACTTTCAAGCTCAGCGCGCGCGCGCGAAAGAACGCCTCAGATTCGCGCCAAAATTTTCCGTTTTTATCAAGCCGCCATTTTGTTTAACAGGTGGCTTTTGTTGGTGGATTCGTTTTCGATTTCTGTCATAAATGACGATTTTGTGACTGAAATTGTTGTGAAGTGAAGAGTATATTAAATGGAACGAAGAGATTCGTAAGTAAGAAATGACTACATTTTAAAAACTCGCCAAATACTATATAAATCAGCAACACTTGTACAATCCAGAAGATGCTCCAGAGTTTCCTATGTATATTCCGGTTTATCGCGGACCTTCAAGTTGTTGAAGTAAAAGCGGTCGTCAAATTTGGTCAAGTTCAAAATGTAAGTGATATTTTGATTACATTATCGAAATGCCTTCAAAAAGTTCAAAGATGGCATGCGCCGCTCATTAGCTTGAAATGTAGGTAATAACTCACCTTTAAATCTCTATGAACAACATTATTAGCATGACAGTGTTGAACACTTTCTAAAATTTGTTGAATACAGTGACTGTGAAGGAAAATGAAGACATTGTCAATAAAATAAATGCACGCAGTGCAGTCAGTCCACTCCTGCAACGTTGCGCCCAATGCTGCAAAAAAATTGCACACTCGATCAAATGTAAATTTACCTTGCATCAGCTTCACTATAATACTCTCTTGCCACAATATCCTCAAATAATTCACCTCCAGTTACTCTAATTAATTACAAAACAAAACAATTTTTGGTTAAAGTTAACTGATCACTCAGGTACAATATGGTTTCATGAAAGTCATTTTAATTAAATGGGTTATATATCAACTTTAGGCCACAAGAAAAACCTCAAATGATATTTCATATAGTTATGATTATCTGGCATCCAATTGCAAAGCTGACAGCCAGTAGAAATTCTCCAGCTGTGCGTGTAGAAGGCCAAAATACGGTCACCTGTCCTTATGATGGAGTTTGATTTCAGTCATATGATGCTCTTTCATTACTAAGGTTAACTCACTTTAATAGCCCAGTAATTAGCTAATCATATTTGTACTGCCTAACTGAAGTTCTATAGTGTACCAAAGTTTGATGTTACAAAGAAATATGTTTTTCAATTTACCCAATTACTAAAATAATGATAAAATGTCTTATAAAGAATACAACATGCCAACATGCCATACAACATGTAAATTGGCTAAAAAATATAACATAAACAATAAATATAAAAGAAAAGATACCCTTTTATCGGGCATCCATTTGGATTGCTAATTTAGTTAACAGGCCGTAGTTAATATGTACAGCAACCAAATAAAACATTTCACTAGTTTTTGCATTGCACAAGCAATACTTTGATACTTACAAATCAAATACCAAATAATGGTATCCCTCTTCTGCTATGCTTGCATGAAGTCTGACTGTAAATCACAAAGAATCAATTAATTAGCTATCTTTTTCTAAAACAAGGGCCTCTTTCTTGAACAAAAGACCTGATAGTTTAATGTATCAGAGCATATAAATATATATTAACAATTAAGTTTTCAAAGTACCATGATATAATTAACCATATATATAACAAATTAAAATACTTGTGCTCCAAAAGATATCCTCTCAAGCAATACAGCCAAACTATCCAGACTTTACGTAAAAGTATGGATGTATTCAATCGTTAGTAGAAAAGGCTTACATGTAAGAGACATCCAACTCTACAATGTATACAAACTGAAGCGACTCAGAAAAAAAACTGATCTGGCCCCACCACTACTGTTAATGCAATAGAATTTAATCTGATACATGTGAACATGTATATTCAACCATGCATGCACATGTACATGAATATATAATGGATAATTAAAATTTATACCTACAATCAAACAACTTATCGGTGTAGTACTGTAGAGACAAATCATCAATAGGGTTGCTGTCTGTAGGCAATTTTTTTAAATTTTTGAATGTGATATCTTATGTCCAGGTTTCAAAGTTACAGGATATTAAAATTCATAAAATTTACAAACTTAAAAATTTTTATGGCTCAGTGCCAAGAGTTGCCACCCAGTCATATATTTATTGTAATTTTACATTTCTCAAAAGCTACATTGAAGCAATAATTCACTTTTAGAAGTATCTGAAACTTTTAGCTCAATTATTGAGCTAAAATTTTCAGATACTTCTAAAAGTGATGCCTAAGTTCTTCCTATACATACAGTATGATTGTGTTTGTCCCTTGAAATTTGATTTATGCAAACGAAGGAAAATGTGAACATAATTACATCAGCAAAGATTCTTCTCTAGCCTCTAAAATCCCTAGAAATTCAAAGCCTTGATTGAAAGGTGATAACTTCACAACCTCTAAAGATCACATTACTCATTATTTGTATTTAAATCAGTCAACAATGTTAATAACCACTATTAAAACACATGACCTACTGCTATATACAATTGCATACAAATGTTTGTATAACTTTGTTATCAATGTGATGATTGCCATGCAATTTTAAGATCAAGAATCACTTAACCTTGAACAGCCTTAAATATAGTGTGAATTAAAGTTCAAATTGATAAAATAGGTGGAAGAAATGACCTTTTATCATGTAGCGTTAAAATATATGCTTTTGAAATTGCTTTATCCTTTTAACCTCATACTTTGGTATTTGCAGATTAAACATAAAGTTACAGCAGCATATATATAGTTGTTCAAAGTGTTTTTAAATATTTTGAATCTTAGTTTTCCTCTTTTTATTACTATATTACAAGAGGTCTTTAGTACTTGACAAATAATGTAGACTTGTGTACAAACTCTTAGGAGAGAAGTCTGGGGTTGAATAACTTAACTTTACCCCTCTCCCACTCAAGTCAGCTTTTAACTTTTCTAATTTTCTTATTTTCAAAAAATGAAAATTTAAAAATCAATTTTTCAAGTTGAAAAATAAGAGGGTATGTTTTCAATTTTCAAAAAATGAAAACAGTTGATTTTTGCCAAAATTCAATTTTCAAAATCATAAAAAAACGAAAATATATAGAAAAAATATAAACTTAAGAAAAGATCAAATGGCCAGAAGGAACATGGACCTAATATCATAGTGCAGTGGTCACTTGTAGAATAACCTAAATTGAGATTTAATGTGACTGTTCATAAATGGTCACATTTACTTAACACTTTTTGGTCTGATTTTAATAGATGCACTTTTTAAAGCTCTTGTCTGGACTTAAGAGCCCACTTCAATATACAATTTGGATGTTCACAAAAGTGATTATGGTATGTCTGGCTTTCCAATAAAAAATTGGGTTGGTCAAAGTTTAATAGCAGCATAAATAAAACCCTGTAAATGCAAAAGAATAACAATTTATCTCTTTCTAAGAGTATGACTTTATTGAACTGACATTTGAAAGAATAAAAAGAGTACATTTTCAAGCTTTAAATAGATATATAAGCGCAACCAAAATTATCGGGACTTTTGTTTGGTTTAGGTGACTTCAGAAGCAGGCCTGGAAAATGCATCATGAAATATTTTCAGATTTTCCATGACATATACAAATTATTAACTATTTTCAAACCCATTACAGCCAAAATCGTTGCATCGCGACCAGCAAATTACAAATTTTGTTTCGATTTTGGGTTTTTCTGAGCCGTCAATCAGTTTGGGGGCGGAGCTTCTTTCAAATCAACCAATCACTGAACGAGTTTGTGAAAGCTCTGCCCCCAAAAATGACGGATCAGTAAAGACCAAAATCCTACCGACATTGGAGGTCGCAATACAACGATTTTCGCTGTAATACCACTAACTCTTGCTGTTCTGTGTGTTCTTACAATAGTTTTTCTATCATCGATCAAGCTTCAATACAGTTCACATTAAAAATTAAAGAAACACTTCATATCCTTTGGGAAATTACAATATAGCCTTCTTTTAATGCACTGTAAGTTAAACATGTAAACCTTAGATTATTTGCTTGATTTGAAATATTATTATTCTAATTTCTTTTATACATTACTATAAATTATAATTTGCTAACTATTTATTCTCATTCATTGTAATCTGTTCACTTGCACTGAAGATGGCAGAGGTAACTTCTGTTGTTTGCATAAAAACTCAAAAGTGTCATGTATAAACTGTCAAGCACAGAAATTTATAATTTACCAATTATAAAAGTTCATCCAACAGATAAACATCCATCATTCCTGGATAGTAAAGAGGGCATTCTGATCACAAACCATAAACATTTTTTTAATTAACAGATCACAGGTTTTTGAAAAGTTGTATTTTAAGCTTTTCGTTCACATATCACAACTAGAATGATGCCTAATTTGGGGTTTTTCACAAATCACAAAGATAATTTAAGCTGACATATGGGTTACCTCTTCACCACCCAGTTAATAAGTGGTTCATTTGGCTTTTCATAAATGCTATATCCTTGAATTCATATATGTTGATAATCTTTTTAGACATAATAAAGCTGGTGGTATATTGTCAAATATGACAAAAGCATTTTTGTAAATAATAAATTGTCAAGATCATATTAAAATGTTGAAAATTAATCGAACAATACTAGTATCTTACTATATGTCTTTATTTATTCATGAAATGGGTCTAAAGTAAAAATTATGGTTAATCATGAAGAATAACAAATTTATCTAAAATTTATATTTTGAAGATTGTGGAAATGAAAATTTTGAAAAAGTAAAACATGTTTATAAAGGACTGACATTCAAAAATCTCCAACGGAGACCAGAATGGAAACTCAATATGTCAAGTATACAGAGGGCTGCTGTTAGGTATTTATTTTCCGATTGCATGAGTGGACCAGCTATGATTGTAAACTGTTATTGGAATATTTTACTATGGAAAACAGCATGGTGCATGAGAATATTGAAATTTGGAGCAAACTAGGATCAAGTTATAAAAATAAATATAGGTTTCTGTAAAATCTATCAATAAGAAATGTGTGGTTTAGTTACAAGAAACTAGTAATAGTTTAGGTCACTGACATACAACACCTGTAGAGACCCACTAAATAAAGTTACTACAATGTGGCTGAATTAATCCTTAAATAAACCAAAAATACCAAACCTAGAAGCATAAATACTTTTGACACATTTGCAGGACAATATAGCCTCTCTGAAGCATTGTGTTTATAGTTGAGCTCTAATGTCAAGTTTTTGATTAGTATGAAATATTGATAACTTCGTAAAAGATTGTATGCAAATGAGAAAAATAATTGGACAATTATTCTGTGGACGTACGGCCTCAAACATTTATGGAGTAACTTTGCAGGAGTAAGGCACTCCTAAAGGACTCCCAGGCTGGTAGACTATACGATGTCACCGAAGGACTATGTAAACATTGTTACGAGACAACTTTGAGACACGCCGTTATAAAAGCATTTGTTAATAGAACTGTACATATCGTTTGATAAAACTTCTTATATGTGACCAGCTTCGCACTTTCATGGCTTCTCGGTTCGACGTTGCATTTGAATGGTTTACCGAAAGAATTTACAAACTTCGAAAATTGTACAAATAAATGCTGTATCTTTGAAAGACACCTGAGGACAGAACTGTCTAGAGTAAACAAAACATAAAATCTAAAATACTCAAAGTTATCTTCAGGAAAATATACACATATAGATTTCAAAAATAATCCCTGTTTCAGTTTACAAAGAAAGAAATAATCTGAAGTCATTTCAAATTAAGAAGAAGAAAAAAACCAAAACCTTTCTAAAGGAAATGTGCCGATAAATCGAATTACGCCTGGATAAGAGATTCATGTATCGAACCAAACGGGAAACTTGCCTTTGCCAAACCAAAAACAACTAAAATCGAGATAAGACTGGATGGAAATTACATTGTAGTCAAAAAGTCTTCCAGACTTTGCCGAGTCAATTTCATCCACCCAGTTCAATGATTTTAAACGACCTGAAGAAAATCGATTTGAATAATCACTACGAGTAAGTTCATTTCAAAACTTGAGGTTTTACCTACAAAAACTTTTTGGGAAGAAATATTTAGTAAACGAAAATTAGACTCACCAATATTTGGGTGTTTGAGGAGACGACAAATTCTCGCTTCTCGGTCCAATTTCTGTAGATCTAAAGAATAAAAACAACAACGGCATTAACCGAAATTAATAAATATTTTCGTATTCTTTAAGTGCAGATTTGAGCCGCTTTAAAATGATAAATATTGTAATAATATATATAATATATTATAAGATCCCTTAGTCATCGAACCTTAGACAAGATTTTCTTTTAGTTCAGAGTTTCTTTTGTCCAAGAGTATATATTCGAAAAGGGTGGAAGTCTTTATAACTTGGAGACTCAGAAACAGACGAGAAACCCTCTTATTTTGACTCATATTAAAAATATATTCCCTTCTCTTCCCTTTTGCTTCTCGCTGCTCTGAAGTACATCTTCGAAGGATTGCCTCTTGACTAAGCCCTCGTATTCTTAAAATTAGTATTCGTTGGAATACTCGAATAATTTAAAATTTCGCCCTAGTTTTGATATAAACAATCTGATGTGGAGAAGTTATACATCAAGTCTCAGAAACACTTGATGAAAGATGCTGAAAATCTAAGGGTTTTTGTGATGTTTTATCGAGCGAAAATTCACAAAAGGTCAAACGGGGACTGTCTGATACGTACCTCTAGACGAAAGCTTTCTCGTATTGATAATTTTAGCAGCATATTCAACTCTACTTTCCTTATTTATACATCTACGAACTATACTGAAGGCGCCTCTGTACAGAAAAATACACCACAACGGCTCAGTTATAAACAGAAGTCATGCGAAGGTAGATATACATTGTAATATATGGGTGCGAAACGGTCAATCTTACTTTCCAAGCTCTTCTTTAAGATCATATGTATCGTGAAAAGACCGCGGAGCGTGAATCGCCGCCATATTTGCTTGCAAGAACAACACAGCCCAAGCCGTTATCGATTACCCTTGTCACGTGTTCCAATGCCGAATCGATTCCACATCTTTTATGAGGCACTTCGAAAATTTTTTTTAAAACCTAAAAAATTATAAAATACCTACGTTTTAGCAAATGCCATTTTTAAAATCCTCTCTGAAGATAATTTTTCTACATTTTTTTTTACTATTTGTGGATGAATTGATGATTTTGGGTGAGTTTCCGAAGCTAAAAAAATTCCCTGAACACCTGGCGTTCGTTGTTTTAATCATGAAAATCTATCGGAAATACACATTGTCTTGGAGAAAGGGCAAGCAAAACCGGTTGCGTTTGAATAAATCAAGGTGGCTATAGGAGGAAATGTATTTTCCCAAAGGCCCTTTGTGAAGGTCTATAAAAAGCAAGGACTGAGGCCAGGATATTTGAGATGCTTGACGAGCAATTTGCTCAATTGTTCTCTGGAAAGGTCTATAATCAGTATACTGTTCCCAGGAAATGTTTATATTCAGTATATTGTCCTCTGGAAATGTTTATAATCAGTACACTCTTCTCTGGAAATGTTTGTAATCAGTACATTGTTCTCTGGAAATGTTTATAATCAGTACATTGTTCTCTGCCGAAAATCAGTTTATCGGCCGAGTACATTGCTCTCTGGCTGAAATATTATAAGAGTATATAATCAGTTCTTTGGACTGGTCTTTAGTCTTCGTTCGTAATATTTACGGAAAATTACTGGTATCACAGGAAATGTTCGTAATTGCATCATTTCTTTGCGGTGTGAGTACTTTAGTGCAACGAAAAGAAACTCATTTAAAGACAATCAGCTTTTAGCAAAACTATGTGGCTGTCGTTTTTCTGCAGAAAGTTTCTGGTAAACAAATGAGTACGGCAACTGAGTATTGGCTTCAAGTGGCAAGTAATCGTCGCAAAGCATTTAATATTCATCATTTCCTGTGAAAAGGGAAAAGTAGGCCAGTGGCGTGAGATGATTTGCTTGAAACACTTAAGATATTTGAACAAAAATTTACAGAGAATTAAAATACAACCCTTTTGGGCCTCGAGTCAGAGAACTGAACTTCTGCATGAAATATAAATTTTAACCGATTTTTTTGTGGGAATCCTCCTTTGAATCTCTTTGTTATGTTGAGTCCTGCTTTGAATCTCTTTGTTGTTGTTGTTGTTGTTTTGTTGTTGTTGTTGTTGTTGTTGTTGTTGTTGTTGTTGTTGAACAGCTGTTGTCACTGTAGTAGTAGTTATTGTTGTTCTCAGTTCTGGTTCTTATTTTGTTTTCAATGTGTTTTGTTCTGTGACTGAAGCAAGAGCCGGTAAATTAGGTATCTCAGCCAGTTGATATGAATACTAAAAATCTCAAAGTAAAATACCGTAATTGATCTTATCTTTGCTGTCCTATTCAACATTTTTTAATAGTTCTATTTATAGTTCGCTTTTCGATAGTCAGATCTTGGTAAGATAAGTATCTTTAAAATGCAAACACGGCCGATGTTTGAACATTCTTATTACTGTCAATTAAGATTTGTCAGCCATTTTATTGAACTTCCTATTTTCAATTGTCATACAGCCAATTTAGAATAGTACCTACTTATAGTGGAGCACCGTCTAACCGGACAACCAATTTCGTTCCGGTAACTAGAGGTTCGCACTAAAACGTACCCCAGTTAATACGACCAACCCGGTATTACGGCCAGTTACTTTTGGCCGGTAGGTAGCCTATTTACGTGGCTCTACTCGATCGAACTCTAGTTTTATATATATAGCTAAGTAGAATATTTAATTTTATGAATTTTCGTTTTTGTGTTTTTTAATTAATGTAAATTATTTTTATTAATAGGGCACGCTTTAATTGGAGCCCAGCTCTGTTGCGTGTCCCTCACCTTTATATATTTTTTATTTTTATTTATTATTTTATTTTTATTGTTATTTGTTGTTTTAATTTGGTGAAAGTTTAGTAAATAAATAAACTCCGACTGCCGACTTCCGTAGGGCGAATTTCCGTTTTAACGGGAGTTACTTTTGTCATGTTTGTCAGTGTTTGTAATTTTCGCTAAGTTCGGGACTGGCAGTGTTTGGTATTAGCGGTATATCCACGCCAGCAAGGTGTCCGCAAGGCCAGATCAAGAGTTGACGCTTAATTGCATGGAATAAAGACAGTTTTCTTCCGTATCCTGACAAAGAGACTCAATAAATGCGAATAAACATGTGGCTCTCTTTCCGCATGCGAGACAAGCACATAATTGATTCATTATCCTTTTACCGTTTAAGAACGTACTCAATCAAAAATATTGTCACGACTTGGCCGACCGACAAGCGCCAGATTCTGAATTTAGAAACCTTTATTGGCTATTCTCCGCGGGTTTGATTTGATCTTAGAAGTTGAAGGATAGGAGACCAGAGGCTCTCTGTTTTTTTTTTTTGTTTGTTTTTGTTTTTTTTTCCTTCTTCTTCTTCTTTTGTTGTTGTTGTTGTTGGTGGTGGTGGTGGTGGTGTGGTGTGGTTTTTTTTTTTTTTTTTTTCAGTCTTTTTTGGTTTGCTTGTGTGTGTGTGTTTGTTGTTGTTGTTGTTTTGGCTTTGTTTGTTTTGTTTCCTGTTTTCGTAACGAACTCTTGGCCCAGAAAAATGTCAGGAAAAAGAAATAGAAAAATAGAGAAGAAGAAGGGAAAAAAACCCGAGTGAGTCTTGAAACTGAAGCCTCTGCATGGTGTCCAGTGAAAGTCGTGAAAGGTTGAGGATGTCAGCAGATTTGTACTAAGTACTAAGGTACGATGTCTGGCATAATTTTTCCTTTTTTAACAGTTTTCGTTGCGTGTTTTACTCAATTTTCTTTGCGTTTATACGGTTTAAATACCCCCCCCCCCCCCGAAGTATGAGGTCACTGAATTTCAATGGGCAGTCGCTAAACTTAAACCGGCTTCGAACGAGACTGCGGAACTGAATACTCGGAAACTGCTATTCTCCAGCTTAAGCATAAATTAAGGCTCCTTCAATTGAACGGGCAATTCGGCATGTGTGATTTATCGACAAACTGAACGGCGATATAATTTCACAGTGCACGGCGATTTTATTGCAAGTGTGCGTTTAATAGTCGGCAAATTACTCAAGTATATTAAGGCTTGGGTTGTGATCGATTTGTATGAATTTTAGGTTTTATGAATCTCACGACTTATCCAATGTGGAAATCTCCATATTTTGGTAATTTTCAGTTAGTATCCATCGATTGAAATTTTTTCCATCAGTGTTTACTTTTGTTGGAGTGTCACGTGACTTGCTGGACCATGTTTTTCACTGAAAAATTTCAATTAGAAATGGGGTACACAACAAACATTTCAATATTTATGAATTGCATGTTTTCTTGTTTCTTTCGGAGAGGGCTTTCCAAATCAGCCTTTTCCATTTGGAAAAATAGCTCACATAAAGAGTTATTAAAGAAAATAGGTCACGTGACCTAATTTGCATATATGTTTTTCTCAAATATCTCCTTTCTCAAAATCGATAGACCACATGCAAAGGCTAATTCATATATGTGCTCCAAGTACCTTTAAAACAATATGAATTTCAGCTTCATTTAATGAGGCTTTGTACTCCCCATTTTCAAAAAACTGTTTTTGCTGCCTTAAAGTCACGTGACCAAGAAAATGCAAATTACTTGGTCTCAATCGGTCACATTTTTTTATTTACAGCTCCCATAAAAATATTGATGCAATATCTCTAAAAGCAAGAGAATTATTTCAGAAACAAAATTCTGGCTAATTGGCAGACAACCCAAGCCTTAATATACTTGAGTATGTAGCGATTTTTCGGCGATTTCAATGCGTCTACATCGTGCGGTGCGCTAAAATTGGCCCGATATATCGAATCTGCGGCGAATTGGCTGCGATCTAAAAAGCACCATAAAATCGCCGACTATTCACACACACGGATTGTGGTTGCAATCATGTTTTCATTTATCATCAGTTGAACGTCCCGTAAGCGATGACCAAAATGTCAAGTAAAGGTGGTCGCTTAAGAAAGGTGGTCGCCTATGAGAGTAAACACCATAGGGGGGTCTGTCTTTCAAGTCGTATGTTACAGGGTTCACACAGTAATAATGAAAAAGTCTTGAAAAGTCCTGGAATTTAAAATTCTAATTACATGTAATTAGTCCAGGCCTAGAAAAGCCATCATTGGCTCCTGCATCAGTGAAATAACCCAAGTCAGACTTGTCTTTCAAGTCACACTTGTGAGTAATATGACTTGAGTCCAATTAGAGGTCCTAGTGTGAACCCAACCAATACTAAGGTTATGGAAACATCATCATATGGTGATGGAAATGATTTTTGCCAACAATGTTTTCAGCTTAAGGTTAGTTAGAAATGAAGACATTTTGAAATTTTATGTTGAGCCTAGAATGAAAATCTGGCCTGTTGTCAGGTGTGAAACAACAATCAATTTTGAGATCATGGATCGAGTTATGATGGAGCTGGACCAAAAGTTACGAAAATGACATGGAAACATTATGGGATGTTGTTTTCCAGTTTCTGTGCGCCCAAAGCCCTTTGTTAACTACAAATAATTAACACTCATCAATTCACAAAAAATGTACGAGCCACGCGCATTTCAGTACTATGATCAGATGAGAGTTTCCTCAGAGCACAATATTATGCTACACGCACAGCCATTTTTTGCGCCGGATGAGAGAAGGGATAATGTGTCAAATGGTCGCTTACGGGATGTTAAAACAAATAAAAATGAACGTAAACACGAGAAGATGAATCATGCTTTTCCTTTAGGGAAGAAAGGACGCAAAGGAAAAACAAGATTTATCTTCTCGTGCATTTACGTATATTATAAAACTGTATGCCCAAGCACATACAATTAAATAAAAATGACAAACTATCAGGTACAGAAGTGGTAGCCTGCGTTATAGGTCTTATGGCCGAGCAAAACCCTGGTTTAGTCCAAACCAGGGATTTGATCGACTGTAACACAGGCTAAGTGGTCGCGGTCGCTTACCAGAGGTGGCTGCTTTAGAGTAGAGAGGTGCCAACTTTAGTAATTTCTTTGGGGAATGTTATTTTTTTCTCTGAAAAGTGGTCGCATCGTGGATGTGGTCACTTACGAAAGGTGGTCGCTTACGGGAGGTGGTCACTTACGGAAGGTGGTCGCTTACCGGAGGTGGTCGCAAATGGAGGTTCGTTGACTAACTTTTCGCAAAATTAACCTTTCTCTAGTTACGTGATCGTGCAAATCCTCAATAAATTAAATTGCCGCACAGCGGGAATCCAGTCATAAATCTTAGTAAAAAGCCAACGCGTACTTATAAAATTCCGGTATGTTAATAAAAAGGCAGCAAACCAATTTCTTTGGGGTTCTTTGAAGGGCATTCTAGTCTGGTTCTAGTCAGAACGAAAAGGACAGGTGTTTTTTCGATACGTTGCCTCTTCGCTTAGATTATGTCCAAAAGACTTTCTTAGTTTAATGTTGTAAGGTTCTTTACCTTTTTTATTCTCTTTTAGGCAGTGTGTGTCAATAATGTTATTGTTTTGTGGTTGTTGTTGTTTTGCTTTGTTTTGTTTTTTGTGTGCGTGTGCGTGCGTGTGCGTGCGTGTGTGCGGTGTGTGTTTGAGTATCTTTTTTGTTTTGTTTCGTTTTCGTTTCGTTTTGGTTTGTTTTTTGTTTTTGTTTTAATGCTTTGTTGTTGTTGTTGTTGTTGTTGTTGGTTGGTTGGTTGGTTTCTTTATCCGGTGGCCTTGTAACTTGGGTTTCCTGTGTAACTTGACAGTAAAATCGCAATGCATGCTAGTTATTTTTCATTCCAAGATGTCGGCAAGCGTTGTTGTAGGAGTTGCTGTTCTTTCGGTTGCTGTTTTATTTAATTTTGCTTTACATAAGATAGAAGAAGGTAAGTTAAACTTAATAAAATGAATGTTAGATTTCTACTGCGATAGGAAAAGCTGCATAGAGGTTTCCACTGTTCCATGAGGAACTCGTGTCAACACTGTCCTACGGTTGAATGAATAAAAAGCTGAATTTATGATAACAACTTAGCTTTAATAATTAATTTTGCATCAACGTGTTCTAAATAGACTCAAAATAATTGCTTGATTTTGATTATACTCTTGTTTTGTCTTGTGAGGAGTTTTTTCTTATCTATATCACAATATAATTTATAATACAAAAATAACTCGGAGCTACATAGCATTTGAAAACAATAACAGGATTCATGGACTTTCGCCAGCTAGTTCAAACCAAGCAATATAAAATGCTGCTTATTTGATGCATTCATAGAACATGGAGGGCAATATCTATATGCTTTTGTCAATACTTCTTTCTCCCTCTCTTAATAATAATAATAATAATTATAATAATAATATAAATCTTTATTATATCTTATTTCATTAATTTTGTCCATTTAATATATTATTCCTTCCTTCATTCATTCATTCTCTCCCTCTCTCTCCCTCCCTCCCTCCCTCCCTCTCTTCTCTCTCTCTCTCTCTCTCTCTCTCTCTCTCTCTCTCTCTCTCTCTCTCTCTCTTTCTTTGAATTATTGTTATAAGTAAACAAGGATGTACAATTTCACTCAATACATTTTCATTTACCTCTAGGTCATGTTGGTGTTTATTACAGGGTAAGAAGATATAAGCTTTATCATTGAATAATCACGATTGCTCTAATAAACCCAGCTGAGTCAAACTTCCAGGCCCTGGAGTTGCACAATGGGTGGATAGCACTATTTGTTGGATGAATCCTTATCCAATGGATAAAACATTGGCATTTTCAAATAAATTTATCTGCTGAATAAGGATTTTTATCATTATATATTATATGATGACCTGTATTTGGCCCCACACATGTAAGAAAAGCTTTGGAAATAGTCATGTCACCAAAGACATTCAGAGTTTTGAAGGTAGTCAAAAATAAAAATCCTGACTATACAGTGATGTCATGACTTGAAGCCTAATATTTTTCATGTCCAGACCTCCCACTCAGTCAATAAGTACATAATCCACCAAAAAAAGCAGAAAAACTGCATCATATTTTCACTCTGTACAAATAATAAATAAATCATTTTTAAATTATTTTAACTTCTCTTTAGGGTGGTGCTCTTCTACAAACAACAAGCGGACCTGGCTATCACTTTATGATTCCATTTATAACATCATTCAGATCTGTACAATCAACACTACAAACTGATGAAGTCAAGAATGTACCTTGTGGAACAAGGTAGGGACACATGAATTATGGAGCAGATTTCATATGACTGTGAAAATAGCACTGCACAGTCACAGCTCAAATATAGCAGGAATTTCAAATGTATTTAGAGCAGATTTTGTATGACTGTGAAACTGACCGCGCTGTGCCGTGACCATATCAGTGCCATGTTGTCTATAAAAACATTTGAAATTCCTGTTGTAACCGTGCCGTGACCATGCAGTGCCATTTTCACAGTCATACGAAATCTACTCTATAGACAACACAGCACTGAGTCATGGCAATGGCAAGGCATGGTTCATTTCACACAAAATCTGCTCTATTAAGTCCATAATTACTGCATCACTATGTCTAATTTCAAACAGGAGAACATAACTAGGAGATTAATACTCCCCAAAAGCCTTTATTAAAACATTTAATTGGCAGCCAAATTTGATCTTTTTCCCCATAATCAGAACTTGAATTCAACAATGCACTGAGAGCAAGTGCATGACAAATATTTCAATTTTCTAGCATGTGTAAGTGGCTAAAAATAGCCTAAATGCAGGCCAACACATCACATCGCTCGTGATGCTCATGTCTCTGACTGTTGGTTATCTTTTGTTCAAAAATAGCGGCCTCTTGTGACGATAGGAAACATGAAAGCAAGGCATCAAAAGCCAAAAAAAAAACATAACTTACACAGCTTACAAAACTTAACTGGAACTTTGCACATCCTAGAACATTACTTTTGGTTACTAAGTAAAGGGCATGCATGGATATTATACATTTCCTCCTTAAGTTTACCTTAAATGATAATATGTTATAACCATTGTTTTTGTCTAATGATTAAATCCATTGCAATTAAATTTTATCTTTCAGTGGTGGGGTTATGATCTATATTGATAGGATTGAAGTTGTAAATATTTTAGATCCTTCCAATGGTAAGCATAGTCAATTCTCATTAAGGGCGCTGGGACATATCTCATTACTAAGCAACATGGTTGCCATGCTGGCTGTAAAAGCGAGTGCCAGAGCTCATTGACGTCCTCGATTTTACAATTTTTTGAGAAAATGTCACTTTTCAAATGCCCCATTTCTTTCGGTCTTAAAGGTTTGCATTTTTATAGAGAAATTGGGGAAAAGTAATAATTTTAATAATTAAATCAATTTGAAATTAAATAACAAAAAAAAGCTCAAATTATCAGTGTCTGAAGCTAAGCAAAATTATGGGTCAAAACATGTAAAATCTTCAGTGCCCATGCACAAACAGCTGGTTTTCATTTTAAATTCTATAATTTTTGAGGGGTTTACAGCTAAAAGAATTATTTTTATCCTGAAATGTTTTATGTATTATGCTCCACAAAGTTAGGTATGGGTCTTCTAGAGAAGTGTAAAATAGCAAAATTATGAGCAAAAATGACTTACAGAGACAAAATAATAATAATAATAACAACGGTCTTTACTAAAAGATTCAGACAAACGTGAAACTTAACAAATGTATATACAATTATAAAAATAATAATAATAAATAATAAAAGAGCTGTAAAAAAAATTCATTTTATCAACAAAATAAAAAAATGCACACATAACTTTGTGCACATTGAAGAGTAAAGTCATACTATGTGTAGGAATTGAATACCGTAACTGTTTTGAAATGGCAAAAATTATAGGAATTTTCTGTTCTGACGACATCATTTGATGACATCAGACAATGATGTCATCAAACTCAAGAAATTCATGATTGTTGTATACCTCCTAAGTATCACTGCTTGAATCCAAATATTAGCCAATTTTAAGATATGTGGTTTCCCTAGCAATGGGCTCCAGAGATTAAGGTCCCAGTACCTTTTATTATACAGTATGTATATAATTTACAAAATAATGTATAATAGCACATGTAGTGGTGCTCTTTACTGTTAAAACCTTATGGCACAAAATGTATTTTATTACAACTTCTACATTATACATTTATTTAAGCAATATAAAAAATGCATGTGAGATGTTCAGCATGAGAAAAGCAAGCTTAGGAACACAAGTAGCTAAGTGTTTTTGAGTGCTCTACATCTTCCAGAGTGTCTAGACTACATTGTAGAGGCATACGTTATTATTTTATATTGCTTTTATAAAATATTTTTAGTGAGAGCTGAGTCTGTCTTGTGATAAATATAAAGAAACCTACACCACAGGTTCTCCATGTATATCATATATAATAAAAAATTCAAAACAGATCAGTTTGCAAAGTACATGTATCAATTACAACATCTGCTGCCATAGGAATGACATGGCATTGGTCTGTGTGGACACAAGAGCTCTAGAACCCAAACAGTAACTCATAATTTTGTTCTGTTTTCAGTTTATGAAGTTGTCAAGAAGTACACTGCAGACTATGACAAAACTTTGATATTTAACAAAATCCACCATGAGCTTAATCAGGTAATGATGATGATGATGATGATGATTATGGTTACATGTTATATTATTAATGATGAAGTTTAGAATTTACATTTATACATGGGAACAGTCTTGATAAAAGATCATTTCTTACACATACTGTATTTTGTCTATTGAAGCCAAGCTTTCACATTACTAGACTAGTACATCTTCAGGGCAAATGCCATATGAATGACTACAAACTAACCAACACAGGATACAAAAACCAATACTAACAGTACAAACTAACTAACCAAAAACTATGTATATGCATGAAGTTGTTGACAGTGGAGATACATTTGTAGAGGTTGCTGTCCAGTAATGGTGTTGTGATTATGATGGCTGCAACAGTGATGCTGACCATTTTTGGTAATGATGATGATGATGATTGTTGTTGTTTTATTTTTGTTGTTGTTGTTGTTGTTTCAGGACTGTCTGTGTACACTGTAAACTGAACTAACTATAAATTCAATGATCCTCTTTGTACAATGTTACGTGTATTGTTGTTTATAACCCTTTATCCCCAGCGGGCACTTGAGTGGTGCCTTGGTAATAGCTGCCTTTGGCCACTCCAGAGGCCAGAAATAACAGCCAACAAATATAATGATCCTGTTGGCTAAAAATGTTGATTTATGCAAGGTTTTTATACATGTATGTCAACTTTTCACAAAAGAGTTGAAATATCCTTGATTCCTTTTCCTGAATTTTTCTAAGATAAGCAACATTATAACTTTCTTTGTTTCTCTGCCAATTAATTTTGCCTTGAGAGCACAATCAAAGAAAATTTTGCCTTGTAAACATTCTTTAATGTACATTGTACAGTTTATGCTTTTGGTAGAAGAGATATTAGCATGTATTTGCAACCCTTGAAATCCAAGTATAAATAAAGATTATTATTTTATCCTCATTGGGATCTTTTTTCTTTTAATTTAGTTTTGCAGTAGTCACACTTTACAAGAAGTATACATCGATTTATTTGGTAAGGGTGCTATTTTTCTTGCTAGAATTTCACTTCTAGCTAGAAATCTATGATTGGAGTGTAGTTTGGGGGACACTTTTTGCAAAGAAATTTTATGGATGCCTTTTTAAATACTGTAGTAGCCTTGCTGTCTACTTCTTTTTATGAGGAAAAATTTTGGGGTTTTTGGTTGGTTGTATTACAATAGGCCTTTTGGGTGCTGATACAGTGTATTAGCCACAGTTTGCCTTTTTTTTTGGGGGGGGAGTAGCTTCATTCTCACCTTCATGCCACTTTTATATCTAAACACACACACACACACCCTTCCCCCCTCACATTGGAGGATAGTACTATATGTTCATGTTTTGAAGATGAAAAGTAATGGAGAATTGCAGCAAATGTGTAAATCATAGCTCAAGGGCTCACATCATATTGCTAAAATTTGATTCCTTTTTTTTTCTATTACAGATCAAATTGATGAAAATCTTAAAACTGCTCTTCAAAAAGATCTTTTAGTAATGGCCCCTGGACTGACTGTACATGTATGTACATCACAGTAGAGTTTTAGATTTCATACTTGTACAATTACATACTTCATGTCTGAGTGACTGTTAATTGTTGTCCTCAGGCTGTTAGAGTTACAAAACCAAAGATTCCAGAAAGCATCAGAAGGAATTATGAAGTAATGTAAGTATGGAATTTTCTCTGCATATATCTACATTTATCCTACACCGTAGAAAATACAGCCAATCAGAAAACAGGAAAGCTGTTGTACATTGTATATTCAGCAGTATTCAACTGTCTCTTCCTATGAGACATTGTGGTAATTGGCTGTATTTTCTATGGTGTGGAATAAAATAGTTATACAATGGTTTCTTGTGGCATACAGTGGATATAAAATACAAGTGACTAGGTCATGGGATATTTCATGGTATTCCACTCAAAACATTGTATAACTAGTACATGTATGTATGTATGATAATCTTGGTGATGATTATTGATGACAATGATGATGATGAATGATGATGATGATGCCTTTTATGAATAATTGTATTTTTGATTTTGTCTCATTTTCAGGGAAGGAGAGAAGACTAAGCTTATGATTGCTCAGCAGAAACAAAAAGTTATTGAAAAAGAAGCAGAAACAGAGCGGAAAAAGGCAGTTATAGGTAGAGCTTTTGTTCAGCCTTCACATGTTAATAAATGATAAGATTGATATAGTTTTGACAAGCTCAATACAGGTTTGATAGACTTGGTATGGTTTGGTAGGATTTAAAATTACATTTGATAGGCTCAACAAACTTAGTACAAATGAACAGCTTGAAGTAGCTTTAAATACCCGTAAAAAGGAGCACTGATGGAGAGAGGGGGGGGGGGGGGGGGGTAGAATGAGCGCATCGTCGGCTTCCTGGGAGACCAGCTTCTAGCTTTGCTTCTAGCTGAAGGAACTTCCGATGTTAAATATCGTGCTTTACCTTTACCTTTACAAACAAGTTTGACAGGTTTTGTATAGGTTTGACAGGCTTAAAACAAGTTTGACAGTCGTTCATCAGACTTACAGTTGTAGTTAGGTTTGACTGGCTTAATGAATGTTTGACAAACTCAATACAAGTTTGACAGGTTTGACAAGCTTGATACAGGTTTGACAGGTTTATAAATGACTCATAGGCTACATACAGTTTTAACGATTAAAATCACCAATTAAAATCTTTAGCAAAGACTTGTGGAATTTGACCAAAATTTGACCTCAATCTCAGGTTTTGAATTACAACATTTAGGATTTCTTTTCCAAAACAAGTGAGTCATTATATTTTGTATCCACTATTAATAAATTGAGCTCATGTGATACCTGATCCCCATGATGTTTGTTTAATAGAGGCTGAAAAGCAAGCTCAGGTATCACAAATCCAGTATCAGCAGAAGATTATGGAGAAAGAGAGTCTAAAGAAGATGTCGCTAATTGAAGGTATGTCTCATTTGGCATTTTGTTAACTTAGCCCCTAGGCACAAAACCTCAATTTAACATTATATTTTATTTCTCTTTTTTCTACTATATTTATTCAATTATTTGTAATTAATATATTATATTATATTTGTTGTAAACATAATATTCTATTTGTGTAAAATAAAGTTGTTGTTGTTGTTGTTGTTGTTGACATCTTCTATGTATCTATTAGAGTACCTCGAAAAATGGAATCTATTTGTTTTATATAATACCTATCTAAACATTTCAACCAATCAGAGTGTGTATAAGATTCAATGACGTCATCTATACAGTTCTAGACCAATCAGAGCATGCGTAGTATACTAATTATTATGTAATGGAGAATAAAGTAACAGCAAGGGTCGCTTTAAGTTTTTTGTTTTGTTTTGTTTTGTTTTGTTTTGTTTTGTTTTGTTTTGTTTTGTTTTGTTTTGTTTTGTTTTGTTTTGTCTTGTTTTGTTTTGTTTTTTGAGTATACAGTCTTAAATGGAAGTTTTTGTCGTAATCTCATACAGAGATTTTATAATTACAGATGATACTCATCTTGCCAGAATGAAGGCTCGTGCTGATGCTGATCTTTACATTGCACAAAAAGAGGCAGAGGCTAATAGAGTGAGTATAAGACAGTATGCTACTTATGACTGCGATCTTCAATACATAGTGGATCATCTTGATTCCAGTAGAGTACCGCCTGTATTTTTTTAACTGAGTCGTTTACGTGTTATTCTTAAAACGCAACTCACAGTAGCCTGCGTAGCGGCCCTGGGGAGGGGAGGGAGACTTCCGAGACTTCTGGTGCTGCACTTGCATGAATACCTTCCAAAACATCCTAGCTACACCACTGTATTGCTAGTCAATTGTAACAGGTTAATTGTAACAATTGTAAACAAAGATCCACCTATAGCTTGGTGCTGCACTTACATGAATATTGGCTGTGCGTACCTTCCAAAAAATCCTGGTTACAAAACTGTTTTACTAGTCAAAAAGACTGGGTTGCCTGTGTTATTGGCTTCTAGCTTATTGCATGGGGACCCTATTAGAGGTTCATTAAGGCCGAGTTACACGCTACGATTTGTCGGCCCGATTTCAGTTCTACTATTTTTAGCACTCCAATTCATTTGATTTTGCTTTCAAAAAATAAGCCTGACACGAAAAAATCTGATCTTTCCAAATTGGGTCAACATATCGTGGCGTGTAACTCGGCTATTCTTTTTTGTTTATTTTTTATCTGTCTTTGCCCATGTAGTTTTGTTACTGATACATAAACCTTTTTTTACATTCAGCTCAAACTCACTAAAGAATATTTAGAAATGGTTAAATACAAATCTATTGCTGAGAGATCCAAGATCTACTTTGGTCCTAATATTCCTAACATGTTCTTTGATACCAGTAAAATCGCTGTAGATCAACAAGACAAAAAGGTAACAACAAAACCCAAACATCAGTCAGTTTTACCACCGATTCTAGAGAAGCTTAAGACTAGGATCTAGACTTCAACACTGTAGTTTACATTGTGCATTTAGACGGACGTTAACCATCGTTGTCTCTCGAAAAATGCACATCTTACAAGAAAAATTGAATACTATGGGTTATAAAACGCTGAAACAGTTTCTTTAGAAATTTTGGGGCTAAGAATACTTTATATGTGTGGGTTTTGAGTCTGATGCAAAGTGTTTGCACTTTGTATCAAACTCAAAACCCACACATCGAAATGGAAATCTAGGTGGTCGTGCTTCATCGGATTCGGCAGTAATGCAATACTGCTTTGTTACTGATCCCCATCCGCCCTTTTCTGTCATCTTTGCATTGGGCGACCGTTTGTGAGGGGGAGGGGAGGGGAGCGAGAATCTTTGAGAAATCATTAATTTTGGTAAGGGTGGGGTGGGGTAGTTTTTAACTATTCCATTGGGGGAGATGGGGCATTATTTTTGATATCAAACCTCTATTACACGGACACTGTTCTCCGTTCCTTGAGTGTCTTTATCTAGGTGACTCTTGAACTGGACTTTATCATAGCCATTCAGAAGCAAGATCTACGGTCCTGATATTCCACGATATATCAGGACAGGGTCTTGATATCGTGAAATTCACGAACAGTAGATTGAAATTAAAAGGGCTTCTAAATGATTTTGTATTACTTTTTGGTAAATTAGGGGTAAATATCATTCATCTGAAAGGTTAGATAAAACTTTTCAACAAAATCGCAAGAAATTATTTTTTCCTCCACTTCTCAAACACGGACGCACGCCGCCAATATGCTAATTGGTTTGTGTTTCCCAACAATCACTCTCGTCCAAAAACACTTCTTCGTCGAAAAAAGCGCGATGATAAATTAATAATCGGGCAACTTTTGGCCCGATTCGACAGATATCAGGTCTCGTTCGCCCTGATATCACGCCGAATCGAATTACCCAATTATAAACAGTTTATTTTTCTTTCTTATTTATAGGAATAATCCAGACGACTGCTAACCCAATACAACAGCGCGGCTTTGTGTTCGTTGGTGAAAATGAGTTTTTAGATGACAAATCGCTAAAAAATGTCACTTATGACTACCATATGGTACCGTATCATTAGCGTACCGTTACTACCGTATCCGAATAGAGCGGTTTTCGTATGAGTGGGAAACTGACCGTACCAGTTACGGTCAATGCACGGTACGGTTACGGCAGGATTTTCGAATGTTTTTGTCGACATTACGGTACTGACACGGTCACGGTACGGTACGGTCAGTTTCCCACTCATATGAAAACCGCTCTAAAACAGTGTGTATGTGTGTGTACGTATGTGTGTGTGAGGATCGCGTTAATACATCCTTATACCTATTTTCATTTATATTTGATTGCTTAGGATAATGGCAAAATACTTAATTTAAAGAATATTTTGATTTTTTACACAGTTTATAGATATTTTGCTTAGTATAGCTATACATTTTACGTAAATAGGTTTACGTGTGAAAGAACCGTCCGGTAAAGTTTAGAGAGTCAGTCGTTATAGGAAGCGACTGTTAATTGAGAAATATATATCGTTTTGCGTTCACATTAGCGAACACGTTTTTAAAATCATCTTATCTTGAGTGCATCCATTCCAAAGTACTAAATCTTGAACCAATTAGAGTACTCGTTGAACCAATTAGAGTACTCGTTGAACCAATTAGAGTACTCGTTGAACCAATTAGAGTACTCGTTGAACCAATTAGAGTACTCGTTGAACCAATTAGAAAACTCGCTGAACCAATTAGACAACTCGTTGAACCAATTAGACAACTCGTTGAACCAATTAGAGAACTCGTTGAACCAATTAGAGAACTCGTTGAACCAATTAGACAACTCGTTGAATCAATTAGAGAACTCGTTGAACCAGTTAAAGAACTCGGCGTTCGTTTGAGCGTTCACTCGGCGGGCCTGTTTGCATTTTGTGACTGACGACGAAAAAACTGAATTTTATGACTTGACCCGGTACGCCAGCCGAGTAATATAGCAATTTCGTTTTGATGTTATCAGCTAGTAGAGTAGATAATTATAAATGTGAAAACGGCACCGCACGGTTACGGCAGGAATTTCAAATGTTTTTAAAGACATCACGGCACTGACATGGTCACGGCACGGTACGTTTCACACTCATACGAAATCTGCTGTATGAATGCATTGTACGAGGACGGTGTAACCGAAATTGGAGAGATCGTCTAAAAAGAGATGGTAAACGCGCAACAGTTACACTGCTCTTGAGCATTACCATACTAACGTTCCGTGTCCTTCGTCAGTTTAAATTTCTATTATAATCCCTATATTTTATTTCCGCAACAGTTGCACAGACCTTACGCAATAACGACGGTCAAATTGAGATTACGTTATTTTCTATGCGAGCGCCGTCGTCTTTTAGCCAAACGTTTTCGTAAGGCCAAACGTTGGGAATGTCATTTAGGGGCTTTAAGTCGTAAAACCATGAAGACGACGACGCGCGCATTAAAAAAAATTCTTGTGCATCTCCCTTCGTTGTCGCTTTCCGCTGCGTAAAATTTCTTGAAGAAATAAAACACGCGCGCGTGATGTATGCAGATCGATTGATTCAAACGCGAGAGAAGTGTTAAGAGAAGCACGAGACGTAGCCGAGTGCTTCTCAACGCTTCTCAAGTGTTCTGATCAATCCCTAAATGCTCTAAATCTGCTTTCAAAACAGCGGGCAAGTTTTCTATTTCTTTTATACAATACGTTTTCGAGCAAATTCACTGTTCATTTACAATGACAAAAAATTGGAAAAGTGTGCGCGCGTGCTGTGTGCATATTTAGAAGTGCAGAAGTACAGTTAAGCCCTGTCCAAACACTACCAACAACATTCAGCATTGTCAGCTGTTGGTCACTTGTTCAAACCCTGTTGCGCTTTGGTCATAACAGAACAAAGGAAATTGTGGACGCCGTTGACTATAAGCATTGTTCAAACTCATCCAACATGTTAGAATCAACAGTGTTGGAAGCGTTACTTGGGGCTTATACTACTGCTGCGCGCACCCTTGTATAAAAGGTACATGTGTACTAGCCTTAAAGGGGGGGTACCCTAGGGCTGTCCCCGGCAACACCCGATTACAGTTAGATTCCGTTCACTACTAGAGTAGATTTCGTATGACTGTAAAAACCGCACGGTCACGGCAATAACTTCGAACGTTTTCTTTTTTAAGAGACAACTCGGCTCTGACATGACCACGTCCACGACCACAGCTCGGTGCGGTCCATTTCACACTCATACGAAATATGCTCTAAGATTCCTATTTCGTGTACTTCTCAATCCAAAGAGTTTTCTGTCGTGGGGGGTTGGGAGGGGGGACAGCCTGACACGGGTGAAAAACGCATTGCGCATGCTCGAAAATTCGGCTGGAATTCGTGGACGTGTTCGTGTTTACAGATAAAAGTACTGTCGATTCAATTGTCGTGGTATTATGCGAATTCCTCATGTATTCAGGGAAAAAGAACAATTATAGTAATGTATTAGGAAAAAAATAAGCACAACTTTTCACGGACAGCCTTTAACTGTCAAGATTTACTAAACCTCCAGTGGTTTTATTTAAAACTTCCGAGTATGCGCAATGCGTTTTTCACGCACCCGTGTCGACAGAGTAAGACTACTTCTTGCTTTACCCGATGCAATTCTAACCGCATCTTGAAATTCGTCGCACTTACCTAAAAAAGTAATCAAACCTCTTATAATAAAAGATGTAATTGATTTTAAAGTGTGTGGGTTTGTGTGTGCGTGTGTTATTTATAAATCAGAAAAGATTTTGTTTGTCTGTTTGTTCGTTCGTTTGTTCGTTTGCTAGCTTGTTTGTTTGTTTGTTTGTTTGTATGTTTGGTGTTTGTTTGTTTGTTTGTTTGTTCGTTTGCTTGCTTGTGTGTTTGTTTTTTTGTATGTTTGGTGTTTGTATGTTTGTTTTTTGTTTGTTTGTATGTTTGGTGTTTGTATGTTTGTTTTTTTGTTTGTTTGTTTGTTTGTTTGTTTGTTTCTGAAGAAGCATAGCATGCACATAAAGTTACCTAGGAATGCCAAGTAAAACTTCTAGGAAAGTAAGAATAATTTTTGGGGAAAGAAACATTCAGTCTTAAGTATCCCGAGCGAAATCCTATTTTGTACATTTTTGGCAAGAAAAACACTAAACGATTCGTAAAATCGAGCTTTGTTTGGGTACATTCTTTGTCGGCATATGCTAGGTACCGTACATCGGCGCTGTAGGTTTCACATCGAACTCTACTTTCTAATATCACATTTCCAGCTCGATCGCTGTGCTAGACGATTACGCAGCCAAAAGCACAGGCGACAAATATCAAAACTGTCGTGGTTTTGACCATCACGCTCTCATTGAATCGTCTGACCTCACAAAACCCTTTATTAACTCGTGGATTGCAAATCCGCGCGAGTAATTATTAACCGAGAATGAGACTACGTGCTAAAACGTTTTTCTTGTTACGAATCGGTCTTGACTGAGCTTTATGCACGTAGCCTCGTCTCAGTGATACTTTTGTATGTGGCAAGCGAAGTGTATCTCGCGGAAGTCGGCTAATACCGTTCCACTCGATCAACGCAGCACATCGGTACGTTACGACATACGTTTTTGTACCTAACGGAAAGGTTCTGCCGCCTTTTTAATGAATCAGATAAAGGTTATTTAATCTTATTGAATAAGTGAAACTTCTGTATTTGGGTTTTGGCCATTAACTGAGTATAGACTGATCCATAACATCGGTTTTCGCGCCGGCAATTACCTGACGGGGCAGCCTTCTCGCAGTTCTTTTTAGGGCTCGTCCACATGAGAGAGGGCGTCCCTGGTCGAGGGGATAACTCTTTTGTTTTCATTTCCCAGAGGAACACAAAACAAAAGAGTTATCCCTACTACATAAGGGCGGCTGGAAGGGGGTCTTCATCACGAATCGCGCTTCAATTTTCAGCCAGTTCGTCAGTTCACGAATCACGCATATTGAAAAAAAATACAATTTCACGAAAATCATAGCAAGTTCTGACTTTCACGGATCATGCACATAGGATTTTAGTCAAATTAGGGATCACGCAAAACCCCTTCTAGCCCTGTTTTTATCGCGAGGAGACAAAGGGAGGCGTCATTTCTTAGCGGAGTTACAAAAGGACAGTTAATGTTGTGAAGTTATAGGGTTTTTTTCTCGAAAAATGTAATATTAACAACAGAAAGCTTATGAAATTAAAACTAATGTCCAAGTCTTAAGCATCAAAAAAATTGGCTTAATTTCCGCTCTCAGTCCTTATAATGCTGTGGCAAGAGTTGCCCACAAAATTGTGCACATCACAAGTACTTTTTGCATAATTTGACCTTGAACTTTACTGCGTATTGTCTAAGAAGCTAAACATTTTACCACAGGCTTCTAATTTTTTCTTTCGGCTTCTTTGAGTCTCTTGAGTCGGTACCGCAGTCCAAAGGGACACCTGAAACGTGCTTGTTCTGTGGTGTCTCGGCCTACCGCACTCCAAAACGTGAGATTGTCCATCCGCCCTTCTTCATGCTGAGATCACGCGTCCAATTGATAACTTGATTACTATTCGTGACTACCATATGTACCTACATTGAAAACTCACTCTAGTAAGCTAATGGATGCTAATGTTAACCTTTTTCTGAGTACCATGACAAGATATATTTTCAATTTTCAGTGGAGAAACGTTATAACTAGACAACGCTTTTGGAATATTGTTACGTATACTATTGCTAGATTGCAAGCTAGTGACGTCACAGCAGCCATCTTGGATGAACCTCAACAAAAGCTTTCTCTTCACCGCTTCTTAAAATTTTCATTAATTTTTAAGGGATTTTTTAAACCCAGCAAAAGCTCCTCATGTTCTTAGACTGCAGTACTGTCAATTGATCACTTCCTCAATAGGTGGATAAATACTTACTAAAGGGCCAATCTAATTTGATAGGTATGACCCTGTTGAAATATACACTTAAATGTCTAGACATGAATAGAGCACGCAATAAAATCATTAAACCTTCAGATCAGTTCTGATATACTTTGACTTTATTTGCTGTGATCATAATGGGAGAAAAAGCGACCATTTCAAAATATACTTCAGCCATCGCCATCGCTGTTTTTATGGTTTTGCTACTAGTATGCGGTGTTGAATTTATACGTATTGAGATGACTATGAAGGAGCAACACACGAGGATTCAACATTTGGAAAACAAAGTGTTTTCCTCAAGAAGTAATGTAGAGATCCCTAGAAAAGTTAACGGAGAAAAAACAGAGAAGGCCTTCAACTCCGGGGTAGAAAAAGCCTTACAAGATACTACAAAATATCGCACTAAACGAAACCTGGATGTTGAAATCACTACCAACGGAAATTCTGCTATCTCGGAACTTGGAAGAAATGACAGGAGACTCGTGGAAATTATTCGTAACGAATTCAAAAAGGCTTTGTTCAACTTTTTTGAACGACGGTACCCGATACTTATACCAGGCCCTCCCGGTCCTCCTGGAAAAACTGGTTTGACAGGTCGTCAAGGTATGCCTGGTCCCAAAGGTCAAAAAGGATCACGTGGTGAGACAGGCGCGCAGGGGCCCTCGGGGTATCCTGGAATAAAGGGACAACATGGAATAAAAGGATCGAAGGGAGACCCTGGAATGGTTGGACCAGTTGGATTACCTGGTCCACAAGGAGCACCAGGACCGAAGGGAGAGTCAGGACAATCACTCGAAGCACCAAGAGTTATTGTGGCACCTACTCGTTTGGTCGTCAACGAAAGTGAATCTGCAGTATTCCGCTGTTCTGCCAGCGGTTTCCCCCGCACTGAGGTTATCTGGAGCAAAGTGGGCGAGTCGCTGCCTTTTAAAAGGGTAACAGCTGACGTCAGTGGAGAACTAAAAATAGAACACATTAAAATGAGTGATACTGGTAACTATCAATGTATGGCGAGTAATGTTCTTGGTAAAGCAGAACAATTCGCAAGACTTGAGGTGAATTCCCGTCCAAAGGTAATTCTGGAAAAAGGACCAATCTACGTTACTATGGGAACTAACGTCATGCTCCCCAAATGTCACGTGACAGGATATCCAAAACCCAGAGTCACGTGGTCTAAGTCTTCTGGTCATTTAAAACACAATCATCGCACGACTCACGGTGACTTACACTTGTTAAAAGTAAATAAAAAAGATTCGGGGAAGTATTTGTGTAAAGCCGAGAATTCATTTGGTTCAGTTATTGCAGGAAGTGAACTTGTTGTAGTTGGGCTACCTGTGCTTATTGACAAACCCGCGTCTTCATATTTTGTACCACAAGCTACAAACCTAAAGCTTATGTGTTCTGCTAGAGGCAACCCTGAGCCAGTTATCACTTGGAAAAAGGAAAGTGGAACTCTTAATTCAGAGAAACATTATCTTAACGCTGGGTCTCTTCTCCTGAAGAAGCATTCAAAGCTCTGATACAGGGATATATGTTTGTGTCGCTACAAGTGCTGGAGTGTCTAAAGTAGAAGCGAAAACAAACGTGCAGCTCATCTATCAAGACTGTTCTGAGATCTACAAATCTGGAATCAGGAAAGACGGACTTTACACAATTAGCCCTGACGGCAAGATTACCTTCAGGGTATACTGTGACATGACAACTGACGGTGGGGGGTGGACTGTGTTCCAAAGAAGACAAGACGGATCAATAGACTTTTACCGAAACTGGAAACAATACAAAACAGGTTTTGGAAACCTGACTGGTGAGTTTTGGTTGGGTAACGACTACATTCATAGACTGACAGCAAGAACGGCGTCGACTTTGCGCGTAGAACTGGAAGACTGGGGAGGAATAAGAGTGCATGCCAAATATGGTATCTTCAGTATTACCGATGAATCCGATCAATACCGATTACAAGTCGGCTCGTATTCGGGTTCTGCTGGAGATTCTTTATCTCAGCATACCAACATGGCCTTTACCACAAGAGATCGTGATAATGACGTCCATATGAATCAAAATTTGGCGGTCACGTATTCTGGGGCGTGGTGGTACTACGATGATTACAGTTCTAATTTGAATGGACAGTATTCCAGGAATGCTGGCAATTGGCAGGGAATCAACTGGGTAAACTTTAAATGGGGTCAGACTCTTAAATACACTGCGATGAAAACTCGTCCACAGTCATTCTAGAATCCCCCACGAAGTAGCATGACATAATTAGGCTGGTTTTACACGCGACGATTTGCAACAACGATCGGTTTTTTACGCAACGCTAAGTTAATGCCGTGTAACATACGCTTTTTAAGCGCAATTATGGCTTCGGCAACACGTTGCGAGTTTTTAATCTGAAGTCAAAACTTGCAACGCAAAATAACGAATTTGACCCAAGTTGTACCGCGGCGTTGCGCGAAAAATCATCGTCGCAAATCGTCTAGTGTAAAGGGCTGTTAATTTACACGGGCGATTTTGTCGCGCAACAAGAGCGGCGATTTGAACGGCGATTCACTTAAAACCATAAGTCGAACGTGTGAACATCCGGGATTTTACTGCGATTTTTACTGACGGCAATTTTAGCGCGATATCTCGGCGATTTTATGAAAAGAAGCATTTTCGATCCGGTGTTTTTAACTCTATTTCATTCGTCCTACTTGTTTCAAGAGATGCATACTTGTTTAGTTTCGAACGCTGGTCGAAAATGCCTCTTTTCATAAAATCGTCGACATGTCGTGCTAAAATTGCCGTAAAAATCGCAGTAAAATCGCCGGCTGTTCACACGCACGAATTGTTGTCGCAGTAAAATCGCCGTTCAAATCGCTTGTCTTGTCGCGCGACAAAATCGCCCATATAAATCAGCCTTTACAGTCAATTATTAGCCCTTTTTCTCAGGTTTGCATGCGCGCTCGTGCACGTGGCACGTTAGCGGCACTTCAAACAAAAACTATCAGACTTTAACGGGACACAAATTCAAAATAACAGCACGAACAAGAGCAGATCTCAAAAAGATCGTCACGTTAAAAGAGATTTAGAAAATTCAAAATCAAAGAACGAAGAGAAAAATGGTTATTATATATGGTATCGTGAGAAAAAGGGATATTATATTATATCTCGAGACGTATTAGTAGCTCTTAAATTCCCAGTCTGCATATGTTATTATTACAACCTTGGAGCAATCATGTTATGCATGTCTGTATTATCCATACTCTTATAGCAAAAAAGGTTCATATATAGCATTCCAAGTAAGTCTAAATGAGCAGAACGTGACTATCTGCAAAAAAAAATATCTACATTCATTTTATTCATTTATCGATACCTCAAGGTAGAGTGCACGCACTTAATCCGCGAAACATAAATAGTACAAAATAGTGCTAAATTATGGTAATTCCTTTGTTACCTATTGTCTATTCAACACTATTAGTAGTAATTAGTAGTGTTTGCTTCCACGGATTAAGTGCATGCACTCTAGCAGAGAGCATGCCTAGGGATATGAGAAACGCCTGTCACGTGACGCGACGTGTTACCCCGCAATTGGGGTCGGGTATTTTTAGAACTGCTTTGCAACCTCCCGCATTCGCTTCCAGCGGGAGCTGTTTGAGCCGCGAGATTTAAAAAAATGGCTCAAATGTGGAGATGTGGAGCAAGCAAAACAAGCCTAATCTTGAAAATATTCTCTAATATCGAGCTTGGGCTCCCTGTGGAGCAACTCGTCAAACTTAACCCCGGAAGGTTTTTACGAAGGGTGCGCATCTCAGGTATACTTAAATTTAAATACCAAGCAATAAAAAGATGGATAATTAATAAAGTTGTTTTAAGTGTCTGGGGGAAATTTGGAGTGTTTAAAATGTGTGTGAAAACTGACTTTGAAATGACTTGCGCTAAGTAACCTTGACGCATTTTGAAGCCAGCTGTCGCACTAGCTTTAAAACATTTAAAACCCGTCGCACGATTTTCGAAATACAAAAGCTATTTTATTTGGAGATAACGTTCGTGAGGGCTTCTCTGCCCTTGCTCACCTCAACCATCAAAACCCAAGAGTGAGAATGAGAGACTACAACTCGCACAATTTTCATCAAAACTATTTCGCATCCTACATAAGCAATAGAAAATTCTCAAATAATAATTTGGGTCTGATTTTATTCCACTCCTCTGATTTATTGTTCCTTTTGAAAGCTTTTGTAACATCAGTGAAGATGAATTCCAAAGGTCTATTTTCAAATCCCTTCTGCTACATGGCAGGCTTTTCTGAACTCAATTTTCATTGGATGTATGTTATTTCCAGAATCTTGCGCGTGCATGCGTAGTTTTTAAAGTAGATTAGCACGCAATTAAATTTGCCCAAAATGAAAGTTGGCCAGTTGGCCAAAAATGAATTATGCCAGAGACCAGCCTGTAACCAAGGCCTTTCTTCGGTTTCTATTCGCCCTTCCTTGTGAATTGAGCGCCGCTGTTTTGAGAAAAGCGAGAACAGAAAGCCGAAAGTAACGGAGGCTGCGGGTTTGAGATTGGAATGCACTTTACTACTTAAGGCAAAGCGATCGCCCATTCGTGTGCATTCTTGTGCCTGTTTTGCGTACGCGCGCTAACACCGAAATTTGACCGGTCTTCCTGTGTTCTAAATATTTCAATATGGCGAATGGGTCGGCGGACGCGGCGTAGCAGTATTTAAAGCTTATAATCTTATAATAGAAAATCTAGCACGCCGGCATATCCTAATTCTCATATTTTTCGGCATTTTTTAATCAAAGCTATAACATATCAAAAAAGAAAGAAATGCGTCTATAGGTTTTTGAGAAAATCGTGAAAACTGAGCTTTGTTTAAAAATACCTCAAGCAGGAGGGAGGAGGTGACTCCAGTGATTTATATTAGACGCGCGCGCTGGTATAGTGCATTTTGATGTCTGCAATGTGACGTCACGGATGGCGTACATAGCAACCAAAATTGAGTTCTCAAAATGCTGAAACACAGAAAATCTTTAATTTTGAACAAAGAAAAACATGAAACCAGCTTTTTTGTGGCAAAACTTGTCGTTCGATACGAAAAAAGCACAATTTTGAAAGGCTATACCTTTGTCTGATGTAATAAAAGAAATAAAATTAAAAAACAGCAAACAAAACAACTATTACACAGAGAAATCATTACAGGACTATTACTTAGACAATCAAGAAACGGACCTAACGTTAAATGCATTTCGAATAAGTCAGTCTTAAGTCTCTTTTTGAATTTTTCTTTCTGGTGTAGTAAAAAACAAAACAATAACTGATCCTAAGCAACAAGTGATAACATCTGCGCATGTCTCTAGCTTCTATTGTCTTGGACAAGTGGATAATTTTGAAAAGATAATTTCTAGCTGTTCGTACTTCTGCACTCGACTGTAATGTACGAAAAACGTAGGGGAGACTATATACGACTCTCTTTATGAAAGAGGTAGCCCTAAGCCAGATTAAAACCGTAATTGAGGCCACTTCCGTTCAGCGGTTCGCGCATACGTCATGTTATCACTTGCTGTTCTGATTCTACGGTTGCTATGTACAGCCCATGACGTCACGAGATCCAACAACGCTGAACATGAATCCAGGGCGGAAAACAATAGAGACGCCTCCCTCCTGCATGTGTGCTTCTTTAGCTTTACGTATGGCATCGCGGAACACTGTGCATGCACCGGAAGAATTATTGTTAGTGGCCATCTGCAACTGCATTGTTTGTTTGTTTTTTGTTTTTTTTTATGTGTTTGCTTGTTTATTTGTTTGATTGATTGATTGATTGATTAATTTTTCCTTTCCAGCTCTTTCTTTCTTTGCTTCTTTTTTACTTGCTATTTAATTTCCTTCTTATCATCTTTTTTGAATATTTTTTGACAGCCAGTTTGACGTTGTCACACAATAACTTTCACCAAAAAAAATTAATATATAATTGTATGTACAAGGAAACAAAGCGGCAAGTATCACGCTAGTATACAAGTAATCGACTATTATGTCTTGTAAAGAGTCTTCCACTGCTCAAGTACCCTCTGAGGAAAGTTCAAGCGATTCAGAGTGTTCTTTACGACAAAAGCTTTGACTTCCTCAAAGAAGTGTACTTTGTGTCACCGAGAGAGAGCCCGCTCCTTTCACCTGCAAACAAATAGAAAAATACCAAGCGTTCAAGTTCTCAAAGCCTAAAGCTTTCATCAACATGAACAATTCAATTTCACAAGAAAACGTACAGAACAATTTTGACTCCTTGACACTTATTCTGGAAACAAATCCTCACCTTCGCAACTACCTATATTTCATGGTTGTCTTCAATGTTCTCAGCTCGATTCTGGCTGTGGTGTTAAACTTTTTGATCATTTTGACTTTTGCTAAGACATCTTCTCTAAGAACTCCGTCGTACATTTTAATCCTTAGCTTGGCCATCTCTGACTTTGGAGTTGGATTGATAACGCAGCCGGCATATTGTTGCCGTATGATTGCGTTGTTGACGAAGAATTTGTCTTTGTATGAAAACAGTTGGAACGTATACTCTATAACGTTTGATATATTTATAACTGCTTCATTTCTAGCCGTCAGCTGTATAACTATCGATCGCTTTCTTGCTGTTCACTTGCATCTGAGGTACCAAGAACTTGTCACAACCAAGCGGTCTTACACAGTGGTGATAATTATTTGGGTTTTTTGTTTCTCTTTGAGTTTTTTACATGCGACAAGTAAATTATGGATATTCATTGTCCATAATTGTTTGGGTTCAATTATCGTTATTCTAGACATTTTTTTGATGGTCAAAATTTTTCGAGTAATTCGTAAACACTCCGTACAGCCACATGCTTGGCAACAGCAACCACAACGGCCGACCATGAACATGCAAAGATAAGATAAAGATACAAAAAAATCGGCGCCAATACCATGTACTACATCATGGGGGTATTTCTAATGTGCATTCTTCCTGGTTTGATCTTCTTCCTTGTGGATTACGGGCTCAACGCAGCAGCGTTAGATTCAACATCCAGACTAGAACAAAGAAATGTAACAAAAGGCTTCCTAACCATGCCCCTCTATTAACTATGGTTAGACATAGGAGACGAGTACAGCGACTTTATGCAAAGCATTTAGCAATAACGTTATTTATGATGAACAGTGCGTTGAATCCAATGATTTATTGCTGGAGAATAGACGAAATACGTAATGCTTTGCTCCAATTACTGTGTAGACAGTGACAATGATCATGTATGTACATTTTGTGCCTGTTTAATTCATATATAGATCAAGATGTAAATTTCGAATTAATAAAAGTTCAAAGGTCTTGAATTAGTTGGATGAATAAAAGTGTTTTGAGTTTGATTCGTTTTTATTCGTAATTAGTTTTCTTTTTTCACTTATATTCCTTTCTTTTGCATCTTTTCGTAAAACGTCTCAGTAATCTTTTCTCGTACCGCGTCAACCTAGCCTGGTGTTTATTTCATTTCAGTTATTTTAAAACAAATTTCATGTAGCACCTGGACTTTCATCAGTACATATAACTTCCAAAGGACTACAACTATCCTGCAATCGGATGTTTTACTGTTTTTTCTGATTCGGGGAAATATGGTAACTTTATTTTTGCAAAGAATCGAAAGGACTATGACATAGTCACAAAGCTACGAACAATCGTGGCTGAGGGTGACTGAGGGGGCTTCATAACTTTTTTGTTTTTGTTTTTGTTTTGCTTTCATATCTAAGGCTCCAAAAATAACGCTCTGTAAAGAAAATGTTCGGCTTCAGAAAGACCATAAAGACTTTCCTTAGTCGGAGTGGCTGTCAGAAGGAGTTCCTTACTCGACCACTTTCCTTACTTAGGGCTGTACTTCCCAATTAACACTGGGTCATACCTCGAACTTGCCTCGCTAGTTTGTACAAAGACTAGAGTGTGCGAGTGTACTTCGGTGACAAATATCGATATGGTCCTTATATAAAAACTAATATAAATTAAATCTAATTTCCCTGTTTACATCACGTTTGGAGTCAAAAAGAAACCCTACGTTGGTGTGTTTGGGATATAGTGAAAGAGGATGTGTCACACAGCGGGAAACTCGAAGCAAATCCTATGATGAAAACAGTCAAGGGTACAACTCTAAAAATGCTTAATTAGTAACTGAAAATTACTCAAAAATACATTGAGGTTAATAAATACATAATTACTGGAAATTTGTAGCGTAACACATGATATTGTAATCGTACTGAAAAGAACATGGCGAAACATACATTTTATTACGAAACATTCTTATTTAAAAAATGGTCATTTAAAAAATGGTCAGACAAAAATTAAAGTTTGTTTGTCTGAGTTGTGACGTCACTACCACGTTCTCCGCTATTAATTCATTACTATTTGATCAAGGCTCCTGCTAAAAGAAGTCTTAAAACTGCCAAATTAAGTATCCTAGGGTTCCTTCTGTTTATGAATTTCTTTTCATTGCCTCATTTAAACGATAGCATCATTGACATTAGCGTATTTCTTTGCTTGTTTTTTCTTGCTAATTAATTTCCTTCCTATCATCATTTTTGAATATTTTTGACAACCAATTTGACGTTGTCACACAATAATAAAAAAAAAACATCTTTACATGTCATTATACATGTCTAACCGTATGAACAAGGAACCAAAAGCGAGTATTAAGCTGTACAAGTAATTATACCAGACGATTATCTCTAGTAAAAGGTTATCCAGTGCTCAAGTACCCTTTCAGGAAGATTCAATCGATTCAGAGTGTTCTTTATTACAAAAACTTTGACTTTAACACAGAAGTGTGTGTCACCAGGACCTGCAGAGCCAGCTCAGTCCTTTCACCTGCGAACAAATAGAAAAATACCAAGCGTTCAAGTTCTCAAAGATTAAAGCTTTTATCAACATGAACAATTCTACTTCACAAGAAAACATACTGAACAATTTCTACTACTTGACACGTATTCTGGAAACAAATGCTCACTTTCGCAACTATCTGTATTTCCTGATTGTCTTCAATGTTCTCAGCTCGATTCTGGCTGCGGTGTTAAACTTTTTGATCATTTTGACTTTTGCAAAGACATCTTCTCTAAGAACTCCTTCGTACATTTTAATCCTTAGCTTGGCCATCTCTGACTTTGGAGTTGGATTGATAACGCAGCCGGCATATTGTTGCCGTATGATTGCGTTGTTGACGAAGAATTTGTCTTTGTATGAAAACAGTTGGAACGTATACTCTATAACGTTTGATATATTTATAACTGCTTCATTTCTAGCCGTCAGCTGTATAACTATCGATCGCTTTCTTGCTGTTCACTTGCGTCTGAGGTACCAAGAACTTGTCACAACCAAACGGTCTTACACAGTGGTGATAATTATTTGGGTTTTTTGTTTCTCGTTGAGTTTTTTACATGCGACAAGTAAATTATGGATATTCATTGTCCATAATTGTTTGGGTTCAGTTTTCGTTATTCTAGACATTTTTTTGATGGTCAGAATTTTTCGAAAGATTCGTAAACACTCCGTACAGCCCCATGCTTGGCAACAGCAACCACAACGACCGACAATGAACATGCAAAGATACAAAAAATCCGTCAATACCATGTACTACATCATGGGGATATTTCTAGTGTGCTTTCTTCCTGGTATGATCTTCTTCCTTGTGGATTACGGGCTCAACTCAGCAGCATTAGACATAGGAGTACAGCGACTTTATGCAAAACATTTAACAATATCGTTATTTATGATAAACAGTGCGTTGAATCCATTGATTTATTGCTGGAGAATAGACGAAATACTTAATGCTTTGCTCCAATTACTGTGTAGACAGTGACAATGATCATGTATGTACAGTTCTTGCCTGTTTAATTCATATATAGATCAAGATGTAAATTACGAATTTTAAAATAAAAGGTTCAAAGGTCTTCAAATAGCTAGATGAATAAATTTATTTTAAGCTAGTTTGTTTCGTTTTTATTCGTTATTAGTTTTCTTTCTTCACTTATTCCTTTCTTCGATCTGTATCTTTTCGTAAAACTTCTCAGTAATCAGTCTTCTCTCGTTCCGCGTCAACCTAGCCTGCATGGTGTTTATTTCATTTCAGTTATTTTAAAACAAATTTCATGTAGCACCTGGACTTTCATCAGTGCATATAACTACCAAAGGACTACAACTATCCTGCAATCGGATGTTTTACTGTTTTTTTCTGATTCGGGGAAATATGGTAACGTTTGCAAAAAATCGAAAGGACTATGACATATTAGTATTCACCAACATAAGGCCGGCTATTACAAATCCTGCATTCTGATTGGCTCCCTAACCTCGGGCTGAGAGGAAGCGCGAGTAATAATATCAATAAAACATTTTTCTCTCTCTTTGTTTTGTATAGTCTCATTCACCTTTGGCCCAATATGTTGGTGAATACTAAAACAATTAGACCTCTCGGCCTCATGGACTACGAGTTTGAATAGCCCATTCGGCCCTCGTAGTCCATTCGGCCTCGAGGTCTAATTGTTAATTAGTCACTAAGCTACGAACAATCGTGGATGAGGGGGCTTTATAATTGTTTTGCATATCTAAGGCTCCGAAAATAACGCTCTGTAAAGAAAATATTTGGCTTGAGAAAAGAAATTAATGGGACCCCCTCCACCCACTATACTCGCCACTAAGGAAGAGATTTTAAGACGTCGTTTTAGGCCGGAAGTTTTATTTTACAGAAAGAAACGTCAGAACTATAAGTAAGGCTGTGCGGTGGTTCTATCAGACAAAGATCGCGAAACTGTGATCGTTCTGAAAACAACACAGAGAAACATACAATTTATCATGAAAACATTGCTTATTTAATAGCTAATACCCTTACGATGTTAAGCAGTGTTCAATGTGATGAATTCAACGATTTCAAGAATATCACCGAACTGTCAAGCTGCCTTGTTGAAAAGCCGCAGGTGTGCCAGCTTTTTCCCTGTCAAGAAAAACAAGCAGTAGTCAAGACAAAGACTTGCTCGGCGACAAAATGGAAAACGTAATTTTAATTTTGACAAGTAATCCCATTTGTAAAAGTAGATTTCGGGCACAAAGGAACTTGTCAAGGATCATGCAACTTCCAGGCAAATTTTCCTTGATAGGAACGTGTCAATTGGAAATATGAACTTCAGTGTTGATCAGTGTCTACACAAACAGAAAGACTTGCTCGTATAGATCTAGATGAGCTTAATGTTCAGTTTTAATCTTTTAAATAAATAAATAAATATTCTTTATTTATCCTCGGATTTTCTGAGTAGCATTTCTGCTAGCTAATTGATATCTCCGAGACTCATTCGCACACTCGTTACCCCTACATTCAATATACTTTGCATACAATTTAAAAACTCACATGTTGATTTTTGCTGAGGGAGGAAAAACCGAGAACCCGGAGAAAAAACCCTCGTGGCAACACATCAAACAAACTCAAACTCACATATGATCAAGCGAGAACTTAACCACTACGCCACCCATGCCACCCTTTTCTTGTGTGAAATGAATTGAATTTTTATTCCCAAAATAAAGCAGATCGAGATAACTGCGAAAAATAAAACATCACGACGATCAATCAATCGTAACACGATTTTGCTTGTCTCTCGATTCCATATTGCTGAAATGTAAACGGATCGAATTCATAGATGTGATCAAATTGAGTTTTCAGCTGTAGTCAAAGCGATTGTTGGAAATTTTTGAATCAACGTATCAGAGAAGAAAGCCATGAAAGAATATCAGTAAAATAATAAAGAATATTTCATACTCAAAGCGGACATAAAATAATGTATTGACATATTGACCATAGTGAATAGAAGTCCCAAGCATATGTAGTTTTGGGCGATTGGTCTGTAATACGGTATATATACTTTCAAGGGAAAACTTCACTTTTGATCTGAAAACGGGCAGAAAAAGATCACATTTCCCGGGTCTGAAATAGGATACGGGTTTCAGCAAGCAGTTTGCACGCCACCCACATTTCCGTGACCCCCACCCCACCCCACTACTGCCAACCCCAATCCCCCTTGAAACACTCAAAAGGCTTAAGAAGATTGACATTGAAAATGAAACATGTCATGCTATCTAAAAGTTTATGTATTAGTCATAATGGACTCATATTACATACAATTCAAGTCAACAACACTACAAGCAAGCATTCATAAATCGTCAGTTGTCTATTTTTTACGCCATATTAATACAAATAAATCGCCATTATTTTATATTCTTTTAATGCTGCGAGTATGCAAGGTATACAACAACAATGAGAGTGGGTACATTTAACCCGTGAAACACTAAGTGAACGTACAAGTTGTGGTTATAAAAGAGCGTTGGTAAGTGAATTGTTAGTAATGGATTTCTTTTGTATCTTTGACTGGTAAATAATTAGGGATATTGTTAATACAAATTTTGCTTAATGTTCTTTTAATTTTAGTCAGTCTTTGAATCAGTTTTGAGAGAATTATCAAGCTAGCTGCGTGATCGTGTTAGATCAGTAATCTGAAACCTAAGCTTTTGTGCTATCTGTCGAATTCAACCCTCATTCGTCAGTACAAATATTCATAAAGGTCAAAGGCTGTTTCTTAAGTAGTGACGTTTTACAGGCAGCAACAAAAGTGCGGACAAACTCATAAAAGATCATTGTCTTTCTCTAAAACCATCACTAAACTGCCTGTAAAACGTCACTAGCCTGTGACCTTTATAAATATTTGCACTGACGAATGAGGGTTCAATTCGACATGATATCGAACATGATAGCACATAAACTTAAGTTTCAACTTACCTATCCGCTAACACGATCACGCAGCTTGATAATTTTCTCAAAATTGATTCAAAGACTGACTAAAATTAAAAGAACAATAAGCAAAATTTCCCTAATTATTTACCAGTCAAAGATACAAAAGAAATCCATTACAACATACTTACCAACACTATTTTATAACCACAACTTGTATATCCAGTGACCACTGACCATGCATTAACGTTAACTGATTATGATGACGTTTTTTGACGTCACGAGAAAATCGCTGAAAAGCTCGAGCTTTGCACGAATAGTAAGCTGCTCGCTTCGCTCGCAGCAAAAATTGGTCTCCTCTAGGAAGCCAAGGTTTGTGACATCACGTAAGCGTTGCGTGACGATACAAAGTGCGGCTGCGGGAGACAACACTCATATATTAGACTTGAGATCTATATCAACCATGCTTCATTGATCTGTATTCATTAACAGCTATCAAAGTTATACATAAATAAGGTATAGTACGAGTATAAATCCAGAACTACGGGATCGAGTTTCCGTGCAAGTGAAAATGCATAAAGAAGAGATTATCGATCGAGCATGCGCATTCAAAAATTGTCAACTCAAAGCCCTGAACACTAAGCAAAATGATATTCAACTTTTAGTCTCAAACCGTTTCGACATACTCAAAAATCCCCGTCGATACAATAACATGTCCAACGCTTCCATCAGTAGCTGATTCCAATAATGATTTCATCTTCAGTTACAACAATGACATTTTCACCATCGTGAGCAAGACCAGTTACATTTCTTAATTCCCTTTTCTCTCCATCAATGTATCAGTGTGTTACAATTTCCTCATGTACTCTCTCAGGTTTTCCATTCGATGAGATTTCCACATGTAGACTCCTCAATGAGTTGCTAGTATCTGATAAGATTCGCGGCCAATCACAAAGGCATACATCATAACCAGACCTTGAGCAACAAATTCGCCAAATACCAGGCCAAATGGGAATGCTACCTAGAGTTGGTATATTGTAAATAGGTTGGACATCACTTGAAATGGTCATCTCAGAATCTAGCCAAAGTTTCACAACAGAGTCATAAGTACAAACAAGTAGGTTATTTTGGGAAGTTAACGCCAGTGGTATGTTAACTGGAAAATCATATAAACTTCGGCTGGTTAAAGCCCTACAACTTGAGATTTCTTCCCAGCCTTCCAAAGGTGATATAATCGAGTACATAATGACATCAACATAAACTTCATGACTTGTATGAAACTTACGGACTCATGATACAGCAAGGTAATTTCCAGGTAAGAAAACAACATCCTTAGGGAAGTAATACATTGTCTTGACTTTGGGTTTAATCGACGTGACGATTTTGCCAGTGTTTGGATTCCATATGTTTATACTGCAAGTATGATCAATGGATGCAATCAGGTTGAGTTCACTGCTGTAGCTTCACAGAATTGATACTAGCCCCCCCCGGGGGGGGGGGGGGGGTTCTTCGGGGTCAAAACGCTAGGGATGATCGTCGGAAACCTCCAAAACGTACCCTAAAAAATACCCAAATGCCAAAATTTTCGACCCTAAAAAATACCTAGTAGCTCAAAAATACCCCTAAAAATACCAAAAAATCAAACAAAAAACTAACAAAGAAAACAATCGAACAGCACTAATTTATTTTGTACCCCTGCAAAATACCATCTTTCTGATAAACCTTGGATTTTCTCTGACGATCCCTAAAAAATACCAAATCGGCGATTTCAACCCCTAAAAAATACGACGATCATCCCTAGCACACCAATATAGGGAGTACCCCCCCCCCCCCCCCCCTTCCCGGGATATTAGCCCTGTATTGTTTTCAGTTTAGACTTTTAAGCTATGCAGTGGCCATGCTTCAATGATCAGTATTAGGAATTCAAAGGAATTCTTTGGTTCCAGGACGTTTGAGTAAGCGCATGCAGGAGCTAAACCAGTTTTGATTGAGTTTTTCTGAGTACAGTGGTCTTATTAAACATTCAGAATATTGGACGTGTTGTCTTACAATGTAAAAGTCTTGATCCTAAAAAATGCTTTGACTAAGTATTAACTCGATAAAGCGTCGATGAATAGAACTAGAGTTCTAAAGTGTAACTGACAAGTTATGATATAGAAATAGAAGTCTGAGCCAAAACTTAACTGAATTAACTAAAGGAATCTTTCTTTTGTCTCGGACGAAAAACCATAAATTTTATCTATACCTGGTGTGATAATTTCTGAAAATTTATTTATCTATATTGGTTTAGCGTCTGAATAAGAATAGTCAGACCGTTAAAAACAAACGAACAAACAAATTTGTGTCATCTGCAAATAGAATTAATTAAACTAAATTTGAAACATCGGAAATATCATTGATATAGATTTGTTATCACAGAGGACCAAAAATCGAACCTTGTGGTACTCCATAAGATATGGGTCTCGTATTAGGTACTGTATTATTATAGTTCACAAATTTTTTTCTGTTTGAATAGTAACTTTTGATCCATTCTAAAGCTACTCCTCGAATTCCGTAGTGTTCCAGTTTGTCAAAAAGAATCAGTTCATGGCTTATCGTATCAAAAGCTTTAAATTCAAAAGTATTCCCACCGCAAGCTCCTTATTGTCGATCGAAGAACGCAGTTTTACCCTCTTTCTCCAAAATTTTGGAACAACTCTTTAATGTCCTTTTGCTCATGCATTTGGATAAGCACAATATATTAGATGATAAATTGAATATGGTTTCAGAAAAGGCCATTCAACCTCGCCTGCTTTAATTAAATTTCTTCTGTGGTTGAGAATATGTATGATGTGAATTTGACAAAATATGTATGTTACATTGTGAGCAAGAGACCATAATACTAAGAGAGCGAAACTCAGTATTGATGTCTGTGCGATGTTCGCGGCGACTAAGGCTATTTTTAGTAACTTCGCCATCGCGCGCGCAAGGCCCTCAACCAATAGAATTTGACTTTTGAAGTGCGCGCAGACGGGACAGTTTAAATTCTATTGTTTGAGAGCCTTGCGCGCGCGATGGCGAAATTACTAAAAATAGCCTTAGGCGCCACAAACATCGCACAGACATCAATACTGAGTTTCGCTCTCTTAGTATTATGGTCTCTTGATTGTGAGACAGTAAGACCGTCGTCTTGCTTCTTTCTATAGGAGGTTTGATAGCCAGCGATAAACCTTGAGCCTGGTTTTCACGAGCGACGGAAGCAGAAGCAGAGAAGCAACATACACAGACACAGTGATGTACTGTCCATTGTCTTTTCATGCACCTAGGCGAGAAATGCAGCACTGAGTCTACTTCTGTCGCTCGTGAAAACCAGGCTTTAGGACTTGCAATCAAATCCCGTCACCATATTTGTATTTATGGAAAGAAAAGTATAATAATCTACTTATATCTGGCAAAAACAAATAAACTAAACTGAAATTTCACAATTCGTAGTAGAAAGTCCGCTGGCGTAAACAAATATGAGGGACGCCAACTAGTGATTCAGTACCAGGTAAATTCCTTACTGCACAAGAGGTGTTTGACCGGTTTGGCCAACAACTGATCATGAGGGCCTAATTAAACTGTACGTGTTACAGAAACCGTCTAAGTTTTCGAACTCAATAAAATCCAATTAGTGACCATTGTTAAGAAGGTGTTTTTCCAATTTCAACAAATGTTATTAGTTTTTCACCTCTTATTTTTTTTGGCTCAAAGAATGGTCTCGTTACTGTGGAAACCTAGTTAGAAAGATGTTCAATTTTGGGTTTCATGACAATATCGCGAGATTGACTCCCCTGGTGATTTCCCGAGACTACTGCCAATTTGGGGTGGGAATCGGTTTTGTGGCGTTACTGGGCAGTACATATGCCACGATATCTAGCAATGAACTAAGAATTGCCTTGAACTTGACAAAACACTTCAAATGGATCTTGAACTTGAGAACCCATGACGACGCTGTAATAGCCCTGGAATGACGCTATAACACCTGAAGGGCCTATAAATTATTGCAAATTATTACTGATAATACTTTTACTAGTTTTTACCAGTTTTAATAGTTTTTTGTTTTTACCACTAAGCGTTGCATAACAATGATATGTACTTAAGGCTGCTGTAACTGCGTAGAAATCAGTTTCTACCTCGAGACACCAAGCAAGAATCAAGCAGTCAAGCAAGAACCAAAGAGAACCAAGATGACAAGCCGTGTTGCTTTAGCAATTGTGCTTTTGGTTGGAATGGTATGTTTAAGTTCGACGTTTGACACAACTGGACACCATTTGATTTGAATTGTTGGTGCAATTTACAAATTATTTATCATCTTTATTGTAGGCCTTCGTTATTAACGAAGTCAACGCTGCTGGTACGTAGGTTTAGAAGTTGTAGAATGTAGCATTACATAAAAATGATAAACGAATTTTTGCTTTTTTTACTATATTTATGTTTTCCCCTCGTGTCACTTGCCACGCCCCTATGGTGCTGATTTTCCTGCAGCTCGTTTTCGCTGAGCAAGACAATAATTTCGCATACTGTAAGATGGAGTATAATGGCTATGAGCCCTTGGCTCAAAGCCGCTGTATTAGAAATCTAGAATACTATTACATAAGATATCAAAACTTGCCCAAGTAAAGGTGAGGGCTAACAAACGCCAAATGTGAAAGTACACTAGAGGTGGATGCTGTAACAATTTTTTAAGACAAGACAAGACAATGAAGTAACCTTTTTTTTGCTATTTTTTTACTATATTTTTTGTGTTTTATCTTGTTTTTATCCTTGGACATTCGTTACACTTCTATTTCTGATACATACTGACTCGACAGCAGGCGATTCAATTGCTATGTACTGTACGTCCACACTAAGCCACAATCAGTGACGTATTCATTCGGGACAGGAACTCCAAACCAAATTAAGCACGCGCATGAAATTGTGTTACTTCCCCCTCCCCCCTCGAACAATGTTGTGTGGCGTTCTGAGCACCGTCCAACGACCCGGTCGATGCAGATTGGACCAACATTGCTCGGGTGGGGGAGGGGGAGGGCTCAAACCATACAGAGTCCCATCTATAAACACAGGCTTCATACGACTTTCTTATGGACTTCTATCCAACTACAAATATTGTGAAACAAACGGGCTAAATGTACCAACAGATATGTCCATGATTGCAGTATAACGGTTTTCTTTTGTCTGAAGCTAGTGCGAAAACCCGGCCGACTCAAGTATGTTAAGGCCTAGGTCAGGCACTAAATTGGTATAAAACGGTAATTTTAGCATTTCAGGAGTAATATTAAAGGTTGGGCTTTCTTACTTGGAGACTTGTTAGATCTTCGTTGAAGAAATGCCGTATGCGTGGTCACGTGACCATCCACGTGATACAGAAAATACCAAAAATTCAATGCAAAATAGGCCGTATGGAGACATACAGCAAAATAATAAAACAAATGCCACTACTGACCTTTGTGGATATCTTTCAAAATCTGCCTGGAATATGGTGGTCCATCACTGACTGTTAGGGAAGGTTCATTTAATATGACGAGAGGAAGGGGGGGGAGGGGAGCATGAAGATTTGGAAATCTAACCCGGAAAATTTTCATAGCCCCCCATTTTGACCTTGTCGATTATTTTAGGCCCCCCCTCTTATATGAATAAACACTTGAGGGCCCCCCTTTTGACCATCCCAAAAATTCAGAACCCCCCTTAACATCTTTTAAAAATCAAAGGGCCCCCCCTTGAAATCTTCATGCCCCCCTCGTCATATTAAATGAACCTTCCCTTAAGGAGATATTTGGTAAAAAAGGTCACGTAGCCAATCTAGGCATTTTCAAATTTGCATGTTACTCCTCGCTGTTTAAATAAGTCACTCATTTTAGGCAGTTTCTAATTTACCTAGGTGAGCTTAATAGTTTAAAATCAGAAAATGTCTTCATGGAATGCATTGTAACCGGTCCATTTTCCAATTAAGACTTTTACATCCTATGGGTCACGTGACCACCGAATTCTGACCATACGCAAATGACAATGTTAAGGAGTTCCTAGTTCACTATGGCCCGAAATTATACTTAAGTACATTAAATATTGGTAGAGATATTGCCATTTTAATTCTTTCTAGTTCATGCAGTGTTTTAACCTTATTTGAACTAGTGTTGACGTAGCTTCAAGCTCGGCTACAGTTTTGCGAGAAAATGGCCGATGTGAAGTTTCGTTTCGCGACAATTGCGGAAAATGAACTATAAAAAGCTACAGCAATTCAAACACGTTTATTCATAGTGACACTGGTAAAATACTTATAGTTGTTACTTCGATCAAAGGTTCAGCGGAGTCTTCCATTGTTACTCTCTCAGAAAACCTTTTCCACTCGATCTAACATGCATCTTTTCATGTCTTTTCCCCTGTGAAATATTCTTCTCCTTGTAAGTGTCACACGTTTTAACAGTCATATCAACTTTAATAGACTTCTGTAACTTTCCAGCTCTCATTAACATTCTGTATTTTGCATTTTGTAAGGTATGGTGAAACGAGGCTCAAGTTGTCCAAAAATCCACCGTGATAGTCTCAGTATCTGCGCTGAACTGTGTTCATACGACGAAGACTGCAGTGGTGGCAAATTGTGCTGTTCAACTGGATGCGGACATGCTTGCAAGGACCCAGGTAAGCACAGCGTGACAGAGTTTATGACCTGTCTTCAAATACCCATGCATTCAAGGGAAACCCAGCAATTCACCATTTTCCATACATCAGTTCAGTGGTCACACACAAAGCATTGAAGCGAGGCTCCAGGGTACACACAAAGGATTATTCCAATTTGTACCCTAAAGCCTCGCTTGGGTGCTTTGTGTGTGACCACTGAACAGATATATGGAAATTGGTGTATGACAATATTTCAGTGACACGGTTTTATTTGCACACATTTCAGTGTCAAACTTACGCTCAACTTACATATTTAATTAACATTAACATCGACAGTAGTTTACCCCCCTCCCACCAGCCCCACATAGCATCGGAAGTGCAGGTGCTATATATGCCGCGGCCTGAAATCCGGTAATGCCATGAACATTTTCTACGTTCTTTGTGAGCATTTTCCCTACCACTTTTAACGTCAACGTTGTTGTTAAAAGTCCAGTTGTAAAATACCCACTGATTTCGGCATCTGTGTTAACAATGCATTAGTTGGTCTTAACAGTTATATTTCCCCCTCCCCTTCCCTTCCCCTTCCCCCCCCCCCCCCCCCCCCTTTCCTGGAGAGCCTGTAGGCAGGCTAACTGGTCTTCTGTAATTTTCAAACTCCCATTAACATTCAGTGTTTTATATTGTGTAAGCTATGGTGAAACGAGAATGCCCAAAACCCAAAGGTATGGGCCTCTGCGCTAATATGTGCTCATCCGACAAAGATTGCAGTGGTGGCGCATTGTGCTGTTCAAATGGATGCGGACACGTTTGCATGTAATCAGGTAAATGTTGTGTTAGAGATCATTACGCATACTGGTCGTATTTGTTATACGCTTTTCGAACTTAGTTGGTCAAAGGTTCAACACACAGCTAGTCTTGTACGCAACATATTTTGCATCACGAGACGATAGAGCGTCTCACCTGACGAGCCTGAAGTAATAAGATGCAAAACCTTATCTTCCACAAATTTGAACATGTACAAGTAATACTTTTATTTCCCCGTATAACTGAAAACGTATCATGGACTTCCCTCCCCTCCCTCTCTCCCTCCCTCCCTCTCTCCCTCCCTCCCCTTCTCATATACAATGGTGTTATTCAGCCCTAAATTGAGATTTAGTTAATCAACGCACGATATATTGAATAGGGCCAGGGAAAAGAGGGAAAGATCTTACTTCGTATAGTACCGGGCTTTTGTGCTCTCAAAAAGCCAGATATTATCTAGTCTGCATCTAGTTGTAGATGTTCGTCAATACTTAGTATACACGAAAATCGTGAAAATACCTAAAATTTTCAGTTATCGTTATGTAATTATTTGCATGAAAAGCCAAGACAAATGGATATGAAATTAAATTCAAAATCAATTGCGCATGCGTCAGTTCTTCATTTGATTTTAGATATTTCGTAAAAAAGTTCTTTCCAGAGAACTGCAAACAGTCCAGTCTTTGAATTTTAATTGACCTTAAAATGTACGCAGTTTTTTAACTGCTTTTTTTTAATTTCTGCAGCTAGAAGATGAAGATCTGCTGAGAAACAAAGACAAACAGAAGTCTACTCGGATAAACATAATTCAAAATTAATGTCTTAATGTTATTAATTGAAAACCATTCTAAAAACATTAAACCATTAGAAATTTTGATTGTTAACTCATCGTGAGATTTTTCGCTAAAGTCTGGCTTTTGCGAGCGAGGGAATTAAGCAGAAGCGTAATCAACTCGCTGACTCAGCGTTGGATTTTGTTAGAAAAGACAATAAACAGACATGCATTACTGAGTCTGCATGTACTGCTCGTTCCGCAGCACATAGCCTGCGTTTATGTCAGATTTCTGCTCATTTATGGTGTGTATAGACGAATGGTTTGTTTCCATTTCTCAACTTATTAGCCTATCTACACTGGTCCCACAGGTATGCTTCATAACTCGCTAGCAGCCTCTTGGTTTAAGTTCATCGATCTTTGAGAAATGTTCTATTATTTATGCTACTGAAAAATTGAAGTTGTTTTGATTTTGTGACTTAATACATAGACAGCTTTAATACGAATTTCTTACACTCAACAGTGGAAATAAATAAGTTGATGTATGGCGTTTTGGTCGGAAATAGCCTTTTCTAAAGCCATATTGTTTATCATATTGTATATTGTGCTTATCCCGTACAAACTCTTTAGCAATCGGATATATATGACTTTCTCTTAAGTTTTCGAGAAAACGGGCAAAACTGCGATCTCACGAAGATATGAATTTTCCGAAATCGAAATTTTGTATGAAAACATTTGTTGATAGGCAAGAGATGCCTACTAGCAAAGGTTTTCTTACAAATTCATACTTTTCAAAAATTCATATTCTCGCAAGTTTTGGATTTAATTCCTTCAAACTTCACTGTCTTGCTAATTTTAACATGCTTTTTCCAGCTATGGTATACGTAATTCTTTTTCTGTTTTACGAATTTAAAAATACCTAAGTGATAAAAGCTCATTGATGAGCGTCATGATCAATTACTAGAAATAGTTGCCTTTGTTGCCACGATCATCGCTCAGACATCAATAGTGAGTATCGCTCGATCTCTAGACTAGTGTTATTGCCAGGAGAAATTGCCACATGATACAGGTTAGTCTCCTTAAATTCGCAGCCGTTTTTTTTTTGTATCGAGATCCCTGTCCCTTCCAAAGAAACGGCTGCTTCTTTGGGAGGGACAGAGATCCCGATACAAAAAACGGCTGCGAAGGAGACTAGATACAGGTAACCTAAACTAATATTCATTGCGCGCGTCAGCGTGTAAAAGGGCCTCTCTGAAACAGAGTCAGAACTGCCTGTGGTTTGTTTACTCATATTCATTCATTCGTTTGTTAATCCATCCTTTCATTTCTTCATTCGTTCGTTCGTTCGTTTGTTTGCTCATAGAACAAGGTGAGGCTCGATACGAAGAAGACAAAATGTACCTTTAATTTACTCAAAAGAGTTTAAATTGACAGGGGCACTATATTGGCAGGAATATAATATGAGGACTGATTGCTATTACTAGTAAGACTATTAAAATCTCTCACGAAACACGTTTACCATGCAAACCAGTCCAGTAAAAATCAGTAACATATTCAAGAAATAAATAGAACAAAATTTGAATAAAAGTTTTAGCAATTGCGGCCTAGTATACTGCTGTAAATACTTACAAAATGCGATGAGTCTGAGTATTTACAGCAGTACTAGGCCGCAATTGCTAAATCTTTTCCTCAAACCATGCTGCTGAAGGATAATTTCCACAGATTAATAAAATTTGAATAAATTGATAATAATGCAATTTAATATTTATATTAGAACAGATTGCAAAAAAATTAAAAATACTCAAAAAATACAGAAATTGCTAAAATCTAAGTATCAAGAAACCGAAAAAGAAAAAAGTGAGTAAAAAGGAAGGGAAAAAAGGGGAAAAAAGAAAAATATTCCAACCTCAACAGGGCTCGAACCTGTAACCCTTAAATTGGACCCTCCGGAAATGGGAAAAGAATAACTAGATAATTGAAAAATAGGAAAAAGTTAAAAATGAAATTTGGGACGATTCTCCCGAGACATTCAAAGAAGCTGAGACATCGAATCGACTTACGTTAAGGATGAAGATTTCGGCCCCATCCACGCTATCCCGGTGCTACATAAAATAGTTGTCTTAGCCCGAAGGCCAGGGAGAGGAGACGATATCCGGACCCTAATCCATACCTTTAGATATCACCTTAGACCGCTGCGCTACTTAGACACTTAATGATTTTAATGTCTAATCGGGGTAGTCTATTCGGCGAAGTTTCATTGTGATGCTAATAGGACTGTTCCAAACCCTTGGGGAAATAGGAGAACCAATCAAATTAGTCCAGTAACCGTGAGAAAGGGTAAATAAAAGAATAAATTTCCGTGAACATTTCTAAGTGCGTAAGGGTTCTTTGCAAAGTCAAGAAGTTACGCCGATGACTGTTTATGGATCTATGTTTTTTTCTTGTGCTGGATGATCATCAAAACTGATTTCCCATTTCCAAGAACAATCTTGAGGCAAGTTTGAAGGCTTAAAACGTCAGTAAAGTTAAGTACTTTAAACAATTTTGCAAATTTGGATAATTCGTGCAAGCTTGTTAGTTTGTTGTTGTTAGTTTCTACGCGTAGGAAGCCAATGCAAATTCACCTGAGACTAAAATGTACTTTCTTTACCAATGGCTTGGTCTGCAATGTCAACACCTCGGTCTGATATTTTTCCGTATTATCCGCGCTTTCAGTTAAAAAGAAGTAATTATTAACTCCAAATCTTTATTAGATAGGTTCATTACTGGGCTACTTGTCGTACACCGAGCATGAAGATGTGCAAAATTGCCCAAGTGGCCTTTGCAAGCAAGCTTTGTTACTCGAGCTTCCTCGTATAGCCCAAGTTAACACTATTATAGCGTCTTGTTTTAAGTAACAACACCAGTAGAATTTGATTACTGACGTGCGCGTATATGGGATCGATTGCTTTCGGCGTTTCATTTCTAATTTGTTTAAGAGCCTAGCGTGCGCGATGGCGAAGTTACTAAAAATAGCCTTAGTCGCCACGAACATCGCACTGACATCAATAGTGAGCAGCTTCGCTCTCTCGTAGTATTATGGTCTCTTGATAGAAAGAGATACAGCTGTTCAACAATGCTAGAATTTACAAAGACATGTATAGTTGCATGTAGGGACAAAATGTCCGTACCACATTACATTTCCTTGTAATATAAATTCTAGCATTTTTGCACAGCTGTATCTCTAAGTAAGTCGTTTAATATTAACCCGATTAGCACCAAACCTCGGGATTTTATATAGCTCGATGTGCTCGTTCTGACTATATGAGTCTTGTGTTACCCAGACGTCCTCATGGTATGAAAGTGGCTAATGCTGACGTATTTATCATAGGCTTTTTGAATTTAGTTGGACACAGGTTCAACTTAATCAGCTAGTTTTGTACGCAGCTGTATTTTGTATCACCATCTTTGTAGAGAGATGTTCCCAATGAATAACTGCATGATAGTTACTATAAAATGAAATTACACTGATACTGATACTGACAGTAGAACTGCATGGGACTTCGTGTCCCGTTTGTACCCACCTCTTGGACAGCGCTTTTGTTTTACGTTAAATTTTGTTTTGCTGTTTTTCTACTTTCTTTATCTTTGTATTTCAATTATGTTATTTCTGGTTTGTCCAATAAAGTTGTGAAAAGGAACGTGTTACGTGACGAGACTACAGTAAGATGCAAAACCAGTTGCACAAATTAGCATGAGTAATACCGCTCAGTTCCCGTATAAAAACGTTTCAAGGACTTCCCTTCCCTCCCCCCTCCCCCTGATATAATATACCGTGGTGCTCAGTTATTCAGCCCTTGAGATTCAGTTGGAACAACATTGAATATAAAATAGGGGCGGGGAAAGGAGAAAAGATTTTACTTCGTACGGTGCTTTTGTAGTTAAAAATAAATAGTATCAAAGTATTGTGCATCTACAGTGTAGATCTACTTAGTATACACGAAAATCGTAGGAAATTTTAATCCAACAGAAACAAAAATATAATATTTGAAACGAGCACACCAAAGTTAGCAAAATTTGAAATTGAGGTAGTTTAAAGTAAAGTAAAGTAAAGCGACCATATTTAACATCGATATACATTAAAAGCTATCAAAATTACATATAAAGATGAGATATGGGTACTAGTAAAAATCCAAAAATATGAAATCGAGTTTCCGTACATAATGTTACGAGGGACTGCTAAGTCCAAACGTGTAGGTTCTATACAGTCAAGAGCTGGCGATGAACCTTTAACTCTAAGACGAGACAGTTCCTTCGCTGTAGTCTTTGTTTTATTATACTTTAAGGACTTGTACACATGTCTAGCTCTAGGTCTAAAAGGGATGTCTATCTATTTGAGTAACTCTCTGTTTTATAATGTCCTGTAAGACAGGCCTCAATTAACCGCAAGGATGGGTGTTTTGGTAAACACAATCAGATTGGACGGCGCCTTTTCCAATGTGATTGGTTGCACGTGAAAACATTGCCAATCATGGGAAACGGAGGCCAAATGTTGTCGGCTAGGATATTATTCCAGAGATGTCAAGGTTAAACTATTTCTAGTTAGTTACGTACTGTTTGGGTTTTCCTATTCTTACTTTGGTGTTATTCTTATTGTTATTGAATAAGGTTGTTCTACGTATTACAATAACAAATTTCTCCACAACGACGATATTTCTTTTGATGTGATCTAAGCTAAACATCTTGTTAAACCATTTATTGTTTCTTAAAGCCAAGGGGAATTCCCTACTTTGATATTCTATACTTTGATATTCTAAACTGAAATTACTCTTGTCAGCAAAATGACAGCACACTGAAGATTATAAACCACCAAATTATTAAAACTAACGCGGTAAACCAAAAACTAATTAAAACTGTAAAAGTGTATCATAACAATAAGTAATAACGAAGAGGTTAACAACGACATCATCTGAGTATGATGAGCATGACTACATCTGTAGTCGAAAGAATGAATGCGTCCTGCGATTGGAGATTTAATGTGTCGAATACAGTTATTAGAGAGAAACTCCATACCAAAACGAAACAACAATAAAAAAATATCGAAAGCGGAAACAGAGTGATATTGGCCTTGTATTGGTAGGCCTGGTTTACATTTGCTACATCGATTTTTCTTACTGCGCATGCTCGCAGAAAAATACTGGGGCCAGTATTTTTCTGTGAGCATGCGCAGGAACAAAAATCGGCTCTGGGAAAGAGATTGGTTGACATGTAGGTAATCAATAATTTAAAACGAAATTCGACCATATTCGAGCATGCGCATTCAAACAAAATGGTCAATGCCAAGTCCAACGAGCAACAAATTGATATTCAACTTTTAGTTAGTATCAAATCTTTACGATCGATAGTCTCATTTCTTGCTAGTTATATGCATCATGCAAGAGGTAGTCTTTCATGGTCTTGGGGATTGGCAGACCTTCAACTTTATCTTGTCTGGATTTCAAAGTCATATTAATTTGACGACGACATAACCCCTTTAAGGTTTTTGGTCTTTTGTATTTATAAACTTTGATGACACCACTACCATCACAAACCATTAATTTACCATCACTTTTAGGCCTTATTTGCCCTTTAGAAATCCCCGTCGATACAATAACATGTCCAATGCTTCCATCAGTCGCTGATTCCAGAGCAATGATTTCATCTTCAGTTGCAACAATGACATTTTCACCATCATGAGCTAGACAAGTTATATTTCTTAATTTTCTTTTGTCTCCGTCAATGTAACAATGTTTCACACTTTCCTCGTGTACTCTCTCAGGATTTCCACTCGATGAGATATCCACATGTAGACTCCTAAATGAGTTGTTTGACTGGGCTGATCTGAGCGGCCTATCACAAAGGCAAACATAACCAGACCTTGAACAACACATTCGCCAAATATTACTTCCGGCTCGTAAATTGTAAATAGGTTGAACATCATTTGAAATGTTCATCTCAGAATCCAGGCAAAGTTTCACAACAGAGTCACAAGTACCAACAAGTAGGTTACGTGGGGAAGTAAACGCCAGTGGTATGTTGGCTGGAATTATGTGATCTCTTCGATTGCTGGTTAAAGCCCTACAACTTGAGATTTCTTCCGTGCCTTCCAGTGGTGATATAACAGAGCATATAATGACATCAACATGGAAATTATCGCTTCCTTTATGGTCATGGACCCATGACACAGCTAGGTAATCTCCAGGTAGGAAAAGGACATCGTGAGGGACGGAACGCATTTGCTTGAATTCGAGTTTAAGTGATGTGACAATTTCTCCTGTGTCTGGATTCCATATTGCTACTTCTCTATCATCAATAGATGCGAGCAGATTGTGTTCACTGTTGTAGTCGAAAGAATAAACGGATTCCCTGTTTGGAGATTGAATTTGTCGAAGACAGTTATTAGAGAGAAACTCCATACTAAGGCGAAACATCAACACATAGAGAGCCTCGCAGAATTGAAAGCGGAAGAAAGACCTCATGGGAACACCCTCTTAATTCATTAGTTTGGAATACCAATTCATGTTACGGTCACGCCAAATGATTGTCGTTTTCGAAGAAAAGACGGATCATTTCATTGGCGTGACCGCATAAATTGCTAACCGTGGTTTGTGATGTGGGTTTCCTGTGGCAAGCGATACGTAATTCTACATATTGGATATTTCCTTCTTGCGATTGAATTTATCTTTTTTATAAAATGCTTTCCAGTAATGAAATAGAGATTGATGGTTAAAAAAGTGTCCTGTGGTGTTTCTTTTCAGATAGAGTGCCCATTTAGCGAGTATGAGAGATTTAATTTCCCGGTGGGAGCGGGAGGGCACTTGGTTTGAAATAAGAAGAGGAGCCGTCAGCAAAATCTTGAAAATTCACCCTCATAAACTCGCTAAAAAGCTAAGGTACTCTTTGGTATTTTTGAAAACTGGTCGCTCAAGAGAGGTGGTCGCAAGAGGAGGTTCTATAATATAAAATGCGAGGAGTGAGGCGGATGCGGTCGAAGTTCTATTTTTTCCGTATTAGTCCTTACATAAAATTTCTACTGTTACAATGCAACCCAGGAGGGTTTCACTTCATAGGTTTCATACAATAGGTAGTCTCTCATGGTCTTAGGGATTGGCAGACCTTCTCAACTTTATCTTGTCTGTAGGTTCGATACCCGCTCTGGCCACTAGCTGAGACTGAATTTGTTCCGATTTCGATTAGTTCAAATTCAGTTTCTCAACCATGCTTGTAATATAGCCAACTGGTTTGCCTCCTTGCCAGTTGGGATTTTTAAACACTTTATGTTTACCGATTATCAGTGTGTATTTATTTCAGGACCAGGTTGGAAAAAAGCTTTGCTTTACCTGTTATATCCTCGTTAAAACAAAGAGTCTTTTTTTAAATTTCAAAGTCATATTAATCTGACGAGGACATAACCCCTTTAAAGTTTTTGGTCTTTTGTATTTATAGACTTTGATAGCATTATAGTACGTACCGCATTCAAGAACTAATAATTTGCCTTCACTTTTAACCCTTATTTGCCATGATAGCCAATTCGATACAATAACATGTCCAATGTTTCCATTACTCGCTGATTCCAATGATCCCTGCATCTTTAGTTGCAACAATGACATTTTGTCTTCTGACCATATTATACTTTATCGAGGAAAAAACAATTTGCAAGTTCCTAACTAAACTGGCCCCTCCCCTCCCCTAAACTTTAGAGATCTCCATAACAACCGGATTTCACTGGATGTGATCGTTTTTATTGTTTGGTAATTTCATTCGTTGTTTTTACATTTTATCTTATTTACACCTAGTGTATCCCATAATGAACTGCATGACATACAAGCTTCCAGTTTTTACAGTAGAGAGATCGAGTATCTTGATACTTTAGACAACAAGTTGCATGATCTTGAATGTCCGGACAAACGATGCAATTTTTTTCTGCAAAACTGCACTCAACACCGACTTGCCCCGTGCATGAATCTCAAGCGACTTCTTATATCAAAAGACATCATTACATTTACGCTTGAGTGGCCAACGGAATTCTAGCTAGGTTATGGCACAAGATATTTTGATATTCACACTCAGTTCGAGGACAAACAAGTGTTCGTGTTGGCAGGCTGCACAAAGGTGTTTTTGGGAGTTTCATAGGGATTTCTGTGTGATAATTATGGACGTGGAAGGAATGGAAATGAGTTCATCTACTTTGACACCGCAGCAAAATGTGCCGCGCATGCGCGCCTATGAAACGTCGTAAACTCTCTTCCCCAATGAAAACAAAACTCTGGTAATAAAACTTAAGCAACATAAGCCAAACTTAGCCCCCCTCCTCCCCCCCCCCCGAAAAATATCAGTTTGAGGACATTGTAGTATAATCTGTTGCCTGTCTTTTTCACCTAGTACTTTCCTATTTTCACCCGTGCTCAAAATTAAGCTTCAAGATATGATATGGAAAAATATATTGAAAAAGAGAAAAAAATTCTAAAAATATTGCTTGGGATTCCTGTGGTCAAAACGCGGACGCGCGAAAGCCCACGAAATATTGGGCATGCGCAGTCGTTTTGCCACGGTGTCGTCGCATTGGTTCCAAACGAGACATCCAAACTTAAGTACAAAGTGTGCGATACGTAAATCTATTTACAACAATAATATATTACTCTCTGTCGACGACCAATGCTGATATGCGAGGATCCTAAAAATTCTCGTCCCAACCTGACAGTTCATCTGGAGGAATATCCATGTCTTTCGAGTAAATGTCGAAGTTAGAACAATCTGTGTTGCTCTCGATCTAAATAAAAATGTAAAACCTCCTTGTAAGGTAGAGAAAGCATGAAAGCGCCAAACACGTAAAGTAGGCCAAAGGAATCCCAAAGCTGCGAGCGAGCGCATGGAAACGCCCAAACATTTTTACAAGTTTGCAGGGAGACACTGTGCTTCTGGATTAGTTAACAGCGCCACAATAAAGAAATGAATCTAATTGCTTTATCATTACTAAACAGGCGTAGCGAACCTATTACACTTCAGGGCCCGCTGTCAGTTGGCGCAAAAGCGCTGGTGTGGTTTTCCTGCCTTCGTAGGAAGGAAAGCAAGCAAACTAAAATGCAGGGGTTTTTTTTCTTTCTTTTTTTTTTGGGGGGGGGGGGGGGTTATTGTCGTCGTCTGTCACAAAATACAGACAGGTCTCTACAGCACATGTTTAGCCTAGAATGGTCAAAATCCCGCCTACTCAACGCGTCTTGTTGTAATTCTTGGTTTGCAAGCATTTCCCGGAGAATGTAATGGCCGCCATGTTGGTGGTCTTGACAAAAGAAAATATAGATAAAAACCACCAACATGTCTGTCATGTCTTTTGTCCAATTTACTCTCCTGGGAATGGTTGCAAACCAACAATTGTTCTAACCTTAGGTTTGATGGGTGGTTCTAGGGTCTTTTCGACCAGAGCTTGCCAATGAAAGCCTTGAAACCACCTACAAAGCAGTTTAGGGAGAAAATCATTGAAATGTACAAAGATACTAAATTGTAGTCGCAGGGGGGGGGGGGGGGGGGGGTTCGATAAGTGCCAGCGTCCAGACACACTATGGTAGATAGAGGCTCCTATATTCACTTGTTCCTGACGCTGTCTCTCCAAATTCGACTACGATTTGGGCTTCCTGTGTACCAAACCACTTACTTATGTTTCTTGATGTCAGTGAGCCCATCTTTCTGGTACCCAAGCCTCTCAACTGGGTTATCTCGACACAATTTCTTGATGAGGTTTTGTGGGTTTCTTGCGATTTTACGAGGGAATTCGACCATATCGAGACCTCGCAAGATTATATTGTAAGTCTTCATGGGATCCGAACCAGAAAATGGAGGACTGGTATTTAACAAAAAATATACAAAGTTAGTAAAGTCTACGAAAGACGGACTAGAATATTGGTTAGGGGGGAACCAGTCATGGTATCGGCGGAAGGGGATTTAGATCTAAGGTATTGAGATTTCCATCTCCTCTTGCTTAACGATGCCTCCCTACCCCGTCGTCAAGGCCGCTAGGTTAATTGTTAAGGCAGATCCCTTCTTGTCTATGTCCAGCGCTAGCTTTATTGTCCTGATCAGAAGGGGTTTGGGAGCGGGCTCCTCTCGTTTCTATCTATGCCGCCTTAATTTCCCTGCCATGGTTGGTTTTACATCATAATCGGTTAGGCGTTAAGAACTTCCTCCGTCTCAGAGTGATGTCTCCATTCCCTACATGAGCAAGGATGGCACAGTTGGTTAGTGCGCGGCCTTCAAAATGCATAGTTTACTTTACCTTCCAGTCAGCAATTCAAAAATGAGTATTCCTAACGACCAATAGTCAGCAGACAGATCATGACCCTGTGATACGAAAGAAATAGGTAACATAACATAACATAACATAACATAACATAACATAACATAACATAACATAACATAACATAACATAACATAACATAACATAACGTAACGTAACGTAACGTAACGTAACGTAACATAACATAACATAACATAACATAACGTAACGTAACGTAACGTAACATAACTTATTACTATTTTCATTGTTAAAATTCCCCGCGAAATGCATTCAAACTCTGTTCAATCAACGTGTCTCTCTTGGGACCATTTGTTTAGAATACCTCGCATCGCCATGACTTCTTTTACGCGTATTTAAGGAAACAAAGATCCTGTTTTAGGGCTTTTTCCTCGTAGTCAAACTAAGGACGCGTCGAAGGTCTCCTCTCATTTTTGATTCCACGTCGCCGAAGCTACTCAGCGATCCTGTTTCCATAATGGCGCAAAATCCAGATCCCCAACAACTTGCTGCATTGCAGCAGCAACACAACCCTCCTGCGAACGCCGCAGATCGTCCACAAGGCCCAGTTGAACCAGCTGAGCCAGCAGGGAACCAGGATGATAATGCTCCCAACGAGGTACTGAAACGATCTTTCTCGTGTGTTTGTATATTGTTCTTAGATTCATTTGCTCCATCATACCTTTCTTGTTTAGCTAGTTTTTGCTTTCCTTGGGGTTTATTTTGCAATGTTTCTTGTAACTCCTCGTAATTTTAATCGATTTCGCGCGGTTAACGTCGTATGAATGGATTGCATCTTAGTCTTAGTTTAAGCATTTTTTATAAGTTAATAGGTTTTTGAGGCAGTCGTTTACGTCGCTTGGGCCTTGTGTTGGCTTATCTTCACTCAGGCCGTTTGTCGGTTTTTGTAAAAGACCAGTAAATAAATATTCAAAGAAGTCGCGTGTGTCGCTTGGGCCGTGTGTCGGCTTTTCTCTCGTTTAAGCCGTTTGTCAGTTTATGTTAAAGATCAGTTATCAAGTATTCAAAGTAGTCGCGTGTGTCGCTTGGGCCGTGTGTCGGTTTTCCTTTAATTAGCCGTTTGTTGGTTTTTCTTATAGACCAGTCAAGAAGTTTCTCAAAGCAGTCGCGTGTGTCGCTTGGGCCGTGTGTTGGTTTTTCTTTGCCGTTTGTCGGTTTTTGTAAAAGTGTTAAGTATTCAAAGCAGTCGCGTGTGTCGCTGGGACCGTGTGTCGGTTTTCCTTTAGTTTTGGGCCGTTTTGTGGTTTTTGAAAAGCTCCAGTCTTTAAGTAAGTGTTTTTAGTAGTCGCGTGTGTCGCGTTGGCCGTGTGTTAGCTTTTCTTTGGTTAGATTGTTTGTCGGTTTCTGCAAAACTCCAGTTAGTATAATATTTAAAGCAGTCGTGTGTGTCTCCAGGACCGTGCTTTTACAATTTGGGTTGTCCCGTTCGTCGGTTTTTGTATTGCTTTAGTTCACATGTATTGCCTTAGTCGTGTGTCGGTGAATATGGTTAGGTATTGAGTCGGATTTTGCTCTCTAATATGTGTTCTCGCTTATGTCGTTACTTATTTTTCAGTGCCCTCGTTGGGCTAAGATCCTAAGTGTGTTTATTTCTATATTTTTTCTTCAGCCATGGTAATGTCGTTCTTTTAAGATCTTTTTAGTTTATTCATTCTTTTTTATTTTTTATTTATTTATTTCTTTACTTATCTGTTTTTTCTCACTTATTTATTTATTTATTTATTTACCTATGTTTTCCTTTTTTATTTTTTTTATTTATTTGTTTGTTTATTTTATTCATTGGTTTATTTATTTATGTTTTTATCTGTTTATTTGTTTATTTATTTATTTATTTATTTTGTTATTTTTCATTCACGGTTTTAAAAGTCAGTTTTGGCTTTCATTATATTAGTTTTGACACAAGCCTTTATGTCACAATTATCGCTATATTCTTAGTTATTTGGAACTCTGTATTTGCTATTCTTTTCTTACAGTTCTATGTACGATTTCGTTGTTTTAATTCAGTTCAGTTTACAACGGTGATTCATAATCCTAATTTACTTTGGGTGGTTCTACTTGCAAATTAACTTAGTAATATTCTTGTTGCAATACAACGGCATAATTCATGATCGTTTAATTCTCAAGGGGATCTATACCTTTATTTGGTTTTCCACTCTATTTGGTGTTGTGTTATTAAGATATTGCACAGTGACAGAGGTGTTTTTCAGCTAAAATTCTCTATGCTCTTGTAGATTGTCGAACTAAGACGCGAGTTGGATACGTTGCGTCAACTCCACGACGCGGGTTCGGTCGATGCTTCTTTACGCCACTTGAGACAGCTTCTGGCGCACCCCCTAGCCGTTTTTGATCCACATGCTTCTATGGCCGCATTGGAACACCTGGTGGACGTCGCCAGACAGACGGGTTCGGATCAGGCATCCAGATATGCTATCATCCTTCGCCAGACTAGGCCTCTGCTCTCTAGTACCGCGTTACAGCCGCTTCTGCTTAAACTTGTGGGTTCAGAAGAAGAGGTTGCTATAGCCAAAGAAATCCAAAAAGCTTTAAAGTCCGAAGCTTCCACACCCCGCCTCCAGGGCGGTGCAAGACGACCAGCTCCGTATCAGCGCTCCCCGCCAGTCTGCTACGCCTGTGGCCGCAGAGGCCACATTGCTAAGAATTGCTTTAACAGGCCCAGACAATTGGGTGGACGGGGCCGTGGGTATAGATTCTGATCTTACCCAGTTGTTATCATTTTGTCTCATTCAGCTAGTCTGTATGTAAAACTTGTATTATGGTTCAGAAGTTGCTTTATTAGGGGTCACGAATAAAGAGTTTTGAATGGTATCGCGTATTTTCATTAATTGTTCCGTCTTCCCTCCTCCCGGTTGGTTTAGTGTCCCTTTATTCTCCTTATCTCTCCTCATCCCTCCTTCCGCGACCAGAGGGGTAAAACTTACCTTTCACCCTATGGCTTGCCTTCGGGCGGGTTTCTGGTCCGGTCGGGCTTGTGGGGGGTCCTTCTCTTAGTCCATTTTGGCTCTCGACCTTTATTTTGTAACTATCCTTCCCCTTTCTTTCCCCATTTAGATTTCTGCTGAAGCTTTTGATAACTTCTGCCGTAAAGGTCTAGAGCTCCGAAAGAAAACTATCTCATGGTGCGATTGGGAAGGCAACCCCACGGGCCGGGCCGGGCCACTCCCGTCCGTCCACATGGTGGCTAATGGCGAGGTTTTTGCATCCCCGCAGATGCTCAGTTTTAGAGATCCCACTTCTTTTACCGCGGGAAATCTTAGTTCTTGCATTCACGATTGGTCTGCAATCCTTAAAGATTATCCTAAGAAAGGCGAAATCTTCCCTTTCATTTCCCAGGGAGTAGATGTATCCGACTTCTTTGTACCCTTTAGCGGGACCTTCCAAGGCGTCAAGTACGAATGTAACTCTCCTCCACCGAAGATATTTCCTAATTCACCATGTTGCGAAGCCTTCGTTGATTTTATCACTAGCACCATCATGGAGAGGGTCTCGAACGGATCGCTTAATATTGTTGGTCAGGTGGGTTTTTGTCGCCCACCCCATTTAGTTATGCCCATCACAATCGAGCCATCTAAACCTAGGATGTGCCACGACGAACGCTTTCTCAACTGTTGGATAAAAGATTGTCCTTTCACTCTCGATTATATTACGGACCTCATCCGTTATGTAGAGGCTGACCACTTCCAGACTACATTTGATGATAAAAGTGGTTATGACCACGTGAGGCTCCACCCCAACAGTTTCACCTTCGTTGGTTTGGAGTGGCGTGGTTGTTTTTTTACATACGCTACCCTTCCTTTTGGCTGGAAGGCCAGCGCTTACCTATACAACAGTATTGGTCTGGCAGCCACGCACTTCATACGATCTCTCGGCGTGCCATGTGCGCAATACATCGATGATCGCCACGTTGGTCAGCTGCGCCTCCCTAGGACCCGCAGTGCCCAGAGGTTTTGCAACAAGCAACTCGCAGAAATGGCTGCTTTCATTGCCTGCTCCACTCTCATTTCCCTTGGATACTTTATTGGGCTCACAAAAAGCTCCTTGGTACCATCCAAAGCCGTTCGCTTTTTGGGGTACATCTGCGACTCGGAACAGCAGGCCTTCATTTTACCTGAAGACAAGCGGGTGAAATTTTCACTGCTGAGGGAATCCATTTTGAAAAACAAAACGGTCTCTCTGAAAAATTTGCAGAAGTTCGCTGGTAAGACGACGTCTTTTGCTTTGTTAGTTCCCGCAGCGAAGCTCTACACCAATGTTGTCTATCAAGCTATTTCCAAGGCAAGTAAATCCAACCAAAACAAGATCCGTCTTTCAGAACCTCTACGACAAGAACTACTGCACTGGCGTTTTCTAGATTCTTGGAAAGACTGTTTGCCATGGAGATCTGAGTTTCACCATCAGATCCACTTGTGTTCTGACGCTTCGAATTCTGGTTGGGGTGCGTGCTTGCTTCAAAATGACCAACCTACTATCAAGACGCGTGGTTACTGGGACATCACCGAACGCTCTTTGCCAATCACTGCTAAAGAGACTCTGGCTCTACTCTATGCCCTCCAAAACCTCGCCAATGCTTGTCATGACGCCCGCGTCGACGTGTTCGTAGACAGCAAAGTTCTTGTAGCCAGTTGGGAAAAACAGGCCTCCAGGTCCCCGATCATCTCCGCCACTCTGAAGTCGATTTTTCAGTTTTGCGCCTCCAAGAACCTGGGTTTATCGCTTTTTCATATCTCGTCGGAAGAAAATCTCGCCGACGGACCTTCACGTGTCCTATCGGACCTGGACGCAACGCTGAGTGAGGATTCGTGGAAACTAATTGACCACATGTTTGGCCCCCACTCTATTGACCTCATGGCTTTGCCATCCAACGCACGACACGATCGCACTGGCCGCCGCCTTCGTTTCTTCGCGCCCGTACCTTGCCGAGATGCGTTGGGAACCAATGTGTTCTCCCAAAGCCTGGCTCCATACGAAAACGCTTATGTTTTTCCGCCTTTTGTTCTTGTTGGACCTCTGTTGAGATTTCTTTTGCCCCAAGGATGTTCCTTCTCCATAGTAGTTCCAGATCTTTGCCCAAGGAAGTACTGGTGGCCAATCCTTCAGCGAAGAGCGTCAGCTTCATTCAGGATTGGTCAAAGAGGTGACAAGTCGGTGCTTCTCTTTCCATCCAAGTCCGGACCGATCCCTTGGGTGGCTCGCGCTCTCCAATGGGACCTTTGGGTTTTCCGCGTTCCAGCAAGCCACTAATTTTTTGACTTTAACTTTAACTTTATTGGCTTTTTGATCCGAAACAGTGTAATATGATTTAATCTCTCTATTAAATTCAATCCCTAAGACAGCGAAACTCCCTATTGACCTTGCTGAATTAGATGATCGCTTAAGTACTCTCAGTGCCGTTAAAAAATGTAAGCCCTACGAGAAACAGAAATCCAGCCTTCGTAAGGAGCTCGAAAGCTTTCTAGTTTCGCTTCCTACGCCGAAGACCCTCGTTTCTGCCGCTCCAAGGGACGTCGCTAGATTTTTGGTGTGGAAAGACAAGAGTGGGAAAACAAAAATTCATTTTCCATCTTGTTCGTCGTTCGGCTGCCAAAAAGGAAAACGTTGCTCATGCCCAACTAGGCTGGCATCAGGGACTGTCGACAACCTCATAGGCAAACTACGATCCATTTTTACCGAAGCAGGCCGGGGTGGAGAATGGAATAACCTTTTAGGTGTAGGCAACCCAGCAGCGCATTCTAGCATCAAAGCCTACCTGCGTCTTATTCGAGAAGAACAGGCCCAAGCCAGAGTCATCCCTAAACAATCTATTCCACTGTTTTTTGATAAGTTAGTCAAGTTATGTGCTCATCTAAAAACACTTGTTTTCTCACCAAGTTGTACTTCTTGTCAACGCTACATCGTTGCCAGGGATTTAGCTTTCTTCTGCTTGGAGTTTTATTCCGGAGATCGGGCGTCGGATTTGGGAAGAGTGTTAACTAAGGAAGTGGTCCGCCTCCAAGGGAATGAGGGCTTTCTTTTCCGTCATACATTTGGCAAAACCTTAAGAGGTGGTAACACTAACACGTTTGTGATTAAAAGATGCCAGGATGTCACAATATGCCCAGTAGCCAATTTAGAATTGTACGTTAAACTTTGTGATTTAATGTTGATAAATCTCCGTGATGGTTATCTATTTCGCGCGTTAAACAGCAAAGGAGAAATTTCTGGGTTACCTTTTATGGGGTCAGCGGTAGCCAACCGTCTTACTCTACATTTGAATAACGCCGGAATCAACAGTGGCGAAACTATGCATAGTTTCCGTAGTGGGTGTGCTATCACGCTTACTCTTCTTGGCGCCTCCCCTGAAGACATCGCTAGACATGTTGGCTGGCGTTCGCTAGAAACCTTAGAGCACTATACGCAGACTGGGAAAGTTATGAATGCTGACCGTTTGGCGTCGGCTTTAGCTAGCAGCACCTCGTCATCATCTCAGCAGGAAGTCCCGGCAGCAGCGATTGCTGCTCGAAATTTTTCTGTAAGGAATGAGCTGGGTGATTTCCAGCCCGCTTTCCCGTAAATAAAATGGAATTTAATCTACACGGTTGCACAGGTTTATTTTCTGAGTTTTGGGAGTAGGTTCATATCTTTCGCTTTCTCTATCTGTTCTGGTCATATTTTTCCTTATAGTCTCGCTTTAAGGTGTGGAGTTTAAGCGAATGAGAGGAGGTCAAATCTCATTCTCCCATAACTTATTCCCACTGAGACCATAAGCGGGTAAATTTTACAGTGAAAATGGTTTACTATTTTCATTGTTAAAATTCCCCGCGAAATGCATTCAAACTCTGTTCAATCAACGTGTCTCTCTTGGGACCATTTGTTTAGAATACCTCGCATCGCCATGACTTCTTTTACGCGTATTTAAGGAAACAAAGATCCTGTTTTAGGGCTTTTTCCTCGTAGTCAAACTAAGGACGCGTCGAAGGTCTCCTCGACCCCCCCCTCCTCCCCTTCGGCGACGTTACCTTTTTGAAACCACGCGCCTGCTTAACGTTATTTGGCGTTTCGCTCATGGTCTCGGTCAAATCTCATTCTCCCATAACTTATTCCCACTGAGACCATAAGCGGGTAAATTTTACAGTGAAAATGGTTTACTTTTTTTATTACCTTGTTGAGGATGATTTCTGGTGCAACATACTCAGGTGTCCCACAAAACGTCCATGTTTTACGACCAAAACCGATTTTCTTCGCAAAACCAAAATCGACCTTAGGATAAATGATAACAAAATAAGAAAACATATATGCTTGTATGTACTGACTGTTTATCATAGTGCCACGCGGCTTTCACATATTCTATCTAGTTTATCTCAGGAATGCCACTGACTCTGACTCTCGTATAACGTGCACTCAACAGGCATTTCAATTTCCGCTATTTTTCTCTTTTATTCTTTCAATTTCGTCTGTAGGTATGGATATCAGTTAGAGGGGGTCTTATTCCCAGGAGCCTTACCAGTTTTACGTAACCTTGACTGTCAAGGAGGAGGTTTTCAGGCTGCATAAAAAGGAACAATATTGTAATATCAATAATGTTAAGTTAAGTTAAAACTAAAGACAAGGAACGTTTTGAGAACTGACTGACTGACTGACTGACTGACTGACTGACTGATTGGATGGATTGATGCGTATGCATGGATGGATGGATGGATAGCTGAAACTGAAGCAACCGAATAGATGGATGAACGGACTTAACAACGAAAGAGTAGATAAGTGAAATGATATATAAGTCAACGTGAAAAAGTGGAATTTTGATAAAGTAAAAAGTAAAGTAAAGCAACCATATTTAACGTCGATAACTCGTAACAGTAATTCAACTGACAAACCTGAGGTCGACGGTGCGCTTATTTTACTCCCCTCTCTCCATCAGTGCTCCGTTTTAAGCTTAAGGGTATTTAAAGCTAATTAAAGCTACACAGATTGGAAAGAAGTCGAAACAAGGATATGAGGTCTGGCTGGGGATCGAACTCGGGACCTCTCGCACCGAAGGCCGCGCACTAACCAACTGTGCCATCCTTGCTCCTGAGAAAGCCTCCTGAGAAAGCCTCCTCATAAGAAAAAATGGAATAGAGACAGGAACAAACCAGCAACGAACGAAAAAACGAATTCATATGTCAACAATGAAGTGAATGACTTAGCAAATGATTCTTGTTATTTGATCATCATATATACCTTTAGGTCTCTATAAACGATCCCCTTGCCGTGTAGATAGTCAAATGCTTCCACGACACAAGCAATACAAAAACGAGCAGTGATGTCATCAAAACTTCCCCTGAGGTAACAAACAACACAATGTTTTGATTGGATAATACAAAGATGTTAATTTATCAAAACTTTGAGACATAACTGTAGGGTACTTGTGTATGGTCAGCGGTTGACCGTGTAAGTAGTGGAGCAATAAAGATGGCGGACGTCCGGAAGGACTTGTTGTGAGTTTAATCTGTTTCAATCTCGTGGATACTCTGGCCATCGATACTACAACAACTCGACTTCGTCTCGTGGCGTACCATTTCGTTCTCGCCACATTTTGACATCTTCTGTGCCTCTATTAATATTTCAAACAATCGAAGCGCGCATAAGATTCAATGACGTCATCTATGCGTGTGTACCATACTCGTACACAGTTCTCGACCAATCAGAGCGTGCGTAATATACCAATTATTATATAATTGATAAATAGATCATGGCCAGACTGTGCAAATATGTGGAGACACCAAAGGCTGGCACAATATATTTAATTTGACTTTGGGCCTGGTTGCTTGAAGATTGGTTAGCATTAACCCAGGTTTAACTCCAATGGTTTTCTTTAGACTTAACCCTTTGCTATTGCTATCCCACCTTCTTGTAACCGGGCCCTGGAGCACAACTTTAATCAGTTTGGCTACAGCATGCCTTGGTCCTTTTCCTACATACGGACATTTTTCAAAGTTACGAAAAATGCTTGATTGTGGAGTGCCTCAAGGATTTAATGAGGGTCTCAACCCATTGAGAAGGTTATTAATTACTTACAATGTTTACAGATGAAACTTACCAATCTCTCAGTATGGTCCATAACTCTCCACCAAGACATGCCTCTAACAGCATATATACGTACTTCCTGTCTTTAAATGTACGGTACATTCTGCAAGTATATACAAAGGCATTGAATTAATAATAGATTTCGGTTGTCATTGTACAGAGGTGGTCATTGTACAGAGGTGGTCATTGTACAGAGGTGGTCGCTGTAGAGAGGTGGTCATTGTACAGAGGTGGTCATTGTACAGAGGTAGTCATTGTAGCTAGGTTGTTATTGTAGAAAGGTCGTCATTGTAGAGATCTCAAGAGAGCTGTAACAGTGCTTACTTGCAGATAAACGGTGAATTAGTCTCCAGTAAGATTTTCTTTTCAGAGTACACATGTTCCTGTTGCTTGGTTTCCAGAATGTGTTTTTTCTTCAGGCATTTCAATGCATAGGTACTTTTATCCTTCACGTTCTGGATCTAAAACAAAAGATAAAAAATTTCCCATAACTGAATGCCTGTACCTAAAACTGATTTCAGCCATCTTTGTTCATCGTCGCTATGAACACAAATCAAGGTGAAATTGACATGAGTTCCAAACTTTTATCGAAGTCAATAACTAGAAATCAGTCTAAAGGGTGTCAATGGGGTTAACCGTCAACCGTCAAACGGCCTAAATTTTAACCGTCAACCGTGAAATGAGGGAAATTGTAACTGTCAAGTGTCAAAAAAATTAACCGTCAAATACACTCTGAAACAATTTTTCTAAGTTATTTTTCAAAATGCGCGTATTTTTCAAGACGTTATAACAATTTCACTATTTCAATATCGTTAAAACTTTATAAAAGCCATACTGAACTTCATGTTGTCGCAGAACTGCTGGCTCGTCGCAAGCATATTGATAGGGGAGGCTGGATCAGTCTACCATTGTCGGCTGGGAATAGTGAATGCTTCAGAATGACCTGTATAAGTATCAGAGGTACCGCTAGTTTTTGGAAAGTGGAATGAATTTTTTTTTAGATAACTCTTATTTCAAGGAATGTGCATGTTTTTCTAAATTACGCAAAAATTTGAAAGCATCAAGCTAATGTAAAGAGTTTATGTAGTTTTCTTCGTTGAAACCTGAATTTTAAGCCAAGAAAAATTAGAGAAGAGAAATAGAATCCATTAAAAACAGAAAAAAAGAAAAAAAAAGAAAAAGTTGTTGGCGCCGACAGGACTCGAACCCGTTACCCAATGAAATTAGTATGCTAATTTCATGTAAAACCCCCAAAAATCGACCATGCATCCAGACAAATTGCTGAATCATCGCATGTTACGTATAGGAAGAAGATTTCGGCTCCTTCCGCGCTATCGGTAGAACGCAGCAAGCTTCGCGGTCAAAGAGGGAGGAAACAGTCGGATCCTAGGCCGTAAATGACTGCACCTTACCACTAGACTAACTGGACTACTAAGGGATTTGGAGGACAAAATAACCTAGTGTATTCTTTGAATTGGCTATCTATTGTTGTGCAAATTACGCGATCCCGTGGCGCAGTTGGAAAACCCTTGAACTGTGAAGCAAATGAGCAGATGAAAAAGTCGGGTTCGAAACCGGCTAGGGGTCCATCCTTTTTTCCTTTTTCCTTTTTTTTTTTTTTTCTTTTTTCTTTTCCCCTGTTTCAAAATCAGAATTAGTTGTTAACTAAACGAGAGATAGAAAAGAGAGAAACAGAAAAATATTGAAAGAATAAAAAATGATGAAAAATACTTCAGTTGTTAAAATTAAGAAATCGTTAAAATATATAGCTAAAGTTCGGAGTTTCGATAAAACTATAATTCACCATGCAGTATTTATATACCAAAAGTTCATTTAGAGAGAAACGCAACAATATGCCTAGTTTCTTTAGGAAAACGTACTAGTATCCTAAGCTAAGCGGCTATTTTCTGTGGGAGGAGGGGGGGGGGGGGGGAGTTCAAACCGTTCGTTTAAACCTTCGAGCCACCCAAAGCGACGGGCCTGGAACTAATCCTTCACCATATCGAATGGTCAAATATTGCAACAGTAACAATAGCCTTTGCAGCAGGGGAATGGGAGCTAGACTAATAATGGCTGCGAAGGAGACGATGTAATTTCATCAAAATTGATGGTTAATTTTTGGTTAGTAATATTTAATTGGCTTATTTTAACCGTCAAAGAGTAGAATTAACCGTTAACCGTCAAAACACCGAATTTCTTATCGTCAGCCGTCAAAAAGGCAAAATTTTAACCGTCAACCGTCAAAGCTATGCCCCCATTGAGACCCTCAGTCTAGGATCAGCTGTGTAATTCATCGAAGAAAAATGGAAGCGCGGTCAACAACAACAATAAAAACTGCATCGAGCCACCTTAATACAAGCACCTTGTGTCGATTTGGCACTATTTCTGTTACAAATTGCAAATTTAAGTAAAATTTCTAGCAAACTTCTGATGGCTACAAAAATCATTGTTACAATATAGGTGTTTTATTACGTACCAGTTCCACTCGTCCAAATCCTCCAGTCCCAAGTGTTGATATAATTTCCAGGTCTTCCAACGTCAAGTCTTCAAGTTTTTTTGAAATCTTTCTTTCCGCTACTGGTTTTTGATCGGCACTATCTGAGAGATACCTGCACAGAAGAACAAACCACTACATCATTTGTGTATTGTTCTCTAGATTAGTTTTGATACTGTTATCTTACTAGTTTCTATAAAAATTGCCCTTATTCATAATGACGTCACGGTTTGTTTATGAGGGGTCAGAATCGTCTACAACAATAGGAATTTGAACAAAATTCGCTCTGCTGAGAAAAGTTTACTCTCAAATTGTCTGGTTTCCAAATATAAGATGTACTGATGTGTAATACACAATATTTACTGTATTTGGTGGCTGTTACTGCTTTTCTACGGTCTACAAAACGCATTTAATATCGATTTTCTTTGTGTTGTTACTGTTTTGTCCCCCTCCCACGACATGATCCTTAGCGTTTAAACAATAATTGTTTGATGTGACGTCATAATAACATAAAGGCAATTAGTTTCTTTTTTCCACGATCACGCTTCTAATCAACTCTACACGAACACCACAGAATCATTCTCAATCATTCTGGCTTTGCAGCGCAAGTAAGAAGTGTAGGAAACAGTAAATAATACGCCGGTGCTCCCCTCCCCAACCCCACCCCGAGGAAGTGATGGAGATGTACATTTCTTCTATTGCCTTGTATGGAGACAGGACAGCATAACCAAGAGACTGAAAGACGTGTCACGTGTCGGGTTGCCGAGCATTTCGGCCATTTTTAAAACTGTTTGTGACCACTAGCAACTTGAAATAGAATAAATCAGCCAATCAAAGCGTGCGTTATATGGAGAAAACGAAGCGTGGTTTATACTTTGATAAACTTTAGAAATTCAACCAATCAGAGCGCGCGTAAGATTGAATCTATGCTATAAAAATATTTGCCATGCATCTTACAGCGCGAGCTGAATTCGTTCGAACCAAGTTCTAAGAATTGTTTAAACATGGGGAAACACGTGAAATTTGGCTGTCAAAGGTTAGTTCTTATAACGCGCACGAACTCTCAGTATCCTGGTCATGTTTCCCTGGCGAAGCATAATCAAACCCTTGGGTACTACGCAGTTTATTCATCGCTACACATTTCCTACATACCTCCTGGCTCCTCGCTCCTCGTCACCATAATCTCGTTGCCTCAACTCATTCAGATTACCAATCAAAGTCTTGAAGGCCCTGAAAATTAAAGTTCACATTCGTCGAATAAGTCAAAACAGGGAGAAAGAGACAGAAATAAATATATGAAGACGGTCGAAACGAGGGGGAAATGAACGGGTGAGGCAAAGATGGATGGATGAAAAAGAAATGATTAAAAGAATAAAGCAATGAAAGGACGTAACAGAAGAGTGAATGAAGCAACTCACGTTCGATCAATGACTAAGCACTCAACGCCATTTCCTTCTGATATGACACTAGCTGTCCGTCTGTCTTCACTGAAGTACAACAATAAACATATCAGCTATTTACAGTTCCATAAAACGGTAAAGCACAAGAAACCATGATACTAAGAGAGCGAAACTCAGTATTGATGTCTGTACGATGTTCGTGACGACTAAGGCTAATTTTAGTAACTTCGCCATCGCGCGCGCAAGGCTCTGAAACAATAGAATTTGATTTTTGACGTGAGCGCGGACGGGACCGTTTGCTTTTGGCAATCATATTTGGTGTTTGAGAGCCTTGCGCGCGCGATGGCGAAGTTACTAATAATAGCCTTAGTCGCCACGAACATCGCACAGACATCAATACTGAGTTTCGCTCTCTTAGTATTATGGTCTCTTGGTAAAGCATTAATATTTAGCGTCGGTAGTTCCTTCAGACGAAGCTGATCTCCCAGGAAGCTGACAGTGCGCTCCAATAGTGCTCTGTTTTAAAGGTATTTAAAGGTTATTAAATATTAAAGCTACACAGAATGGGAAGAAGTTGAAACAAGTGTGAGGTGACTGGGAATCGAGCTCGGAACCTCTCGCACCGAAGGCCGCGCACTAACCGACTGTACTACACGTACTCCTGTAAATATCAATTCTCAATTTTTTGTTGCGTGACAAGTTGAGATCGCGAGGTGAAAAACGCGCAACATCGATCAAAAACCTGCAACGCAACAATGTTGCGCGACAAGTTGAGGGTTCTTGTGTCTCGTATTTCGCCGCCTTTACCTAAGAAGTGCTTTCTCTCCAAAGTAATCTCCCTTCTTCAGTATTCGTATCTCCTTTGGATTATCATGACCTTCGATTCGTTGCGTTACTCGCGCCTAAAAACATAACGTCATCCAGTGATGCAAATTTCTTTATTTGTTATATTTAGAGCAGAGTTTATATGAGTGTGAAACGGTCCGCGCCGTACCGTGACCGTGTCAGTGCTGTGTTGTCTATAAAAACATTCGAAATTCCTGCCGTAACCGTGCCGTTACCGTGCGGTGCCGTTTTCAAAGTTAGAGCGGTTTTCATATGAGTGGGAAACGGTACGGTCCGTACCGTGACCGTGTCAGTACCGTAATGTCTATAAAAACATTCAAAAATTCTGCCGTAACTGTGTCGTAACCGTGTCGTGCGGTGACCGTACTGTTTCCCAGTCATACGAAATCTACTTTAAAATCATAAGTAAAGGCGTTCTTAGATGGTGCAGATTTTACTGAAACTTGTCTCACAATGGTTATGCGAAACCACGAACCATTGCAGGGGTGTTAAACGGCGCAACGCCGAAAAATGTTGCTGCAATCGTTTTCTTGCAATGATTTTGGGCGATGCACGGTATTACACACTGGAATGGTTCGTGCAACTTGTTTAGCAATACCATTGCGAGACGAATTGCAGCAAAGAATGCGCCGTGTAACAGCGTCTTAAAGAAAAGCAAAGTAAAGTAAAGTAAAGCGACCATATTTAACGTCGATAACTCGTAACAGTAATTCAACTGAAAAACCTGAGGTCGACGGTGCGCTCATTTTACTCCCCTCTCTCCATCAGTGCTCCGTTTTAAGGGTATTTAAAGCTAATCAAAGCTACACAGATTGGAAAGAAGTCGAAACAAGGATGTGAGGTCTGGGGGATCGAACTCGGGACCTCTCGCACCGAAGGCCGCGCACTAACCAACTGTGCCATCCTTGCTCTAAAAACGGAAAAGACTCAGCTCTTGATTTTCTTCGTCTTCTAAAAGTCCCGGGAGTCCTTTTACACCATGCAGGGGTTGAAAATCAAGCTCGGTTTTGTAACATCGGAGCCCTTTACAGCTTGAAATCACGATTTAGAATTCCCGGCCTTCCTCGGCAATCTCCACAGGGTTCCCAGTTGATTTTTTCAGAAATACTTATATAAAACGTTTATTTATATGATGTATTTCTAGATTGAAATGGACGTGACTAGGCTTTATTGGCACTTTAAAGTTAGATTCGTTATAGTTTCTTACCGTTCCTCGACTGATTATGTAAAAGGTGTCACCTTTTTCTCCTTCCCTGATGATGAAATCACCAGCATGGTAGAAGTCCTAGGGAAAATCGAATGCATAAAATAATAATAATAATAATACTTGTTTTTTCTAATATGATGATAGATTGATAATAGTGATGATGATGATGGTGGCGGGATGATAACGATGATGATAATGATAATAATGATGCAACGATGCAACTTTTCTCGCAACTTGTTCTGCAACATTGCGCGCAACATATTGCACTCGTGTGCCAGCCCCTGACTTTCACGAGCGACGGAAGCAAAAGCAGAAGCAAGATGCGCAAACTCAGTGTTGCATTTCTCGAGAGAGGACAATAATTGCTCGTGAAAACTTGGGCTTTAGGATCGATTTTTACTTCTGGAAGTTTGTCTGCAACGTTGCGCCCAACATTGCTGAGGTGGAAACACGGTGCAACGCCCAATTTGGAAAACAACGTTACATCGTGTGTAATGACCAAACCAGTAAACTGGTAAAGATAGGGAAACAAGGGTGGCCGCGCCAGTCTGTCACCAACTGTGGTCCCGGGTTCGATTCCCGGATCGGGCACCACATGTGACTTGAGTTTGTTAGTTCGTTCTCTCCCTTGCTTCGAGGGTTTATTTTTCCCCGGGTCCTCTGGTTCTCCTCCTTCATTAAAAACGGACTAGCGAGCTGAGCGTTGTATGAATAAAATGTCAGAATGTAGTGGTAGTGTGTGTGTGAGTACAATGTCCCTCAATTAGTACGCAAGCGCTAAACGACATTGGACACTTGACACAGTTATAAAAATTATCATTAAAGATGATGATATGATTATTCTGATTATGATGGTTATTATCATGATGATGGCAGTGATAATGATGATGTCGGTTGTATACAATATTACTTACCACTTCAAGAACATCAGCCAGCTTTGAAAGAAGTTGATTTGGCAAGTTTTTGAGTAATGGAACACTAAAAAAAGAAGAGGAACAGCTGTTATTCGATCTTACTGAAAAGCTAATAACTATTTTATGTAAGCTGCAACTAAATCTTTGGGCGTATGGTATTCGATATCACGGCCGTATTGAAGAGAAAATCTATAAAACAGCACTACTAATGGACTTATATTGCTTAGATACATAACGAAATGAAATGAAATGAAAACTTTATTTAAGGAGGAGACCTCATCACCCTTAAGTGTTTTTCATGAGGGACCTCCATAACCATGAACTATTACACCAACCGTGCGTCGTTCTCAAATAAACTGGTGACACGTGGTCGGTTTTAGCACGAAACCAGGGATCCATTTCTCAAAAGACCCGATACCCGATACGGGCCCGTTAATGTACGGGACACGGGCCCGTTAATGTACGGGACAAGTTACGATAGTGCGCGAGCACTCATAAATTGCCCGTGAAATCATAGAAATTGAAAGTAGAATAATTGAACGTGCCCCCCAAGTTATCGGGTTTTAATTCGAGAAACGGCCCCTGGCTTTAGCCATTGACCTTGCATTTCATGTACTGTGCGAAGTTAGATTATTAAGATAATATATTTGAAGGTGGATGATATTTGAAATGACAACTAACCAACCTTCTAAGAAATGCCATATGCTCAGTCTGTCTTATCATTCCTGTCCTCATCATGATTATCTGAAACATTTTTCTATCGATTTTCCACAGGGTCGTTGCTTCAATGGCTTAAAATGAATGATAAACAATTATTTTAATCTCGTAGCCTGTCTAATGGGATAGGAGGAAGGGGGAGGGAGGATGGGGAGGGAGAAGGGTGCCGAGTTCCGCCCCTTAGCAAGTGCCCAATCTTCCCTCCGACTCCTTCTTCTTCCCAATTCCCCTTCCCTGTTTTTGATATGTATACGTACGTCAATAAAGGAAAATACATTCGTTGCCACTGACAACGGATCTACGTCAATAAAGCAAAATATATGCGTTGTTTCTGACAACAAATGTACATCAGTAAATTTAAGGAATATACATGCGTTGCTATTGACAACAATTGTACATCAGTAAAGGGACATACATGCGTTGCTATTGACAACGAATGCACATCAGTAAAGAAAAGCGTTGTTCCTGACAACGGATGTAAATCTAAAAAAGGAAAATACATGCGTTGCTACTGACAACGGGTTTACAGCTTGCAATGTATGCGCTGCTACTGACAACGGATGTACATCAATAAAGAAAAATACATGCGTTGCTACTGACAACTGGCGTTGTTACTGACAACTGGACAGGTGCACATTGGGTGATACATGCGTTGTTACTGATGTGCGAATAATAATGAATACGTTGCTAATGACAACGGGCGTGCAGTGTGCGATAATCGCGTTGCTACAGGCAACTGGTGTAAAGCGTGAAATTATACCTTTAACAGAAGCTGTTCGTCGACAATTGTACAAAATTGCCAGCTCACCAAACACCATTCCTCCACTCATCTCACCCAGAACTTTACCATCTTTAGAAACTCCAAGACGACCCTCTACAATGAGAACAAAACAATGAGGAAAACTGTTCCATGATGTCAAGGAACAGTATTCCGTTGGGTTACGAAAATGTGCATTTTTGATCGTGCGCGCGCCGTCATAGATGAGGTTCCCGTTCTCGCTAGAACGTCATTTGAGGCTTTCTCACGTTCTAAATTTCATCTATGAGGGCGCGCGCACGAACAAACACGTACGCGTGACCTCCGCGTGAGCCAAAACGCCTTGTGCCTAAGCTCCTTATTAGGGAGAAACGAAAATGAGAAACGAAGTCAGGCAGATCACAGCAACTCAATATATTACGATGAAACACTGATACACAGCCGACGAAACTTCTCCGCATGGGTACCCCGAGTAACTTCCGCAGTGCTCTGCACAGTAGTTGCCCTCCGCAGTTGCTCTCCGCATTTGCTTTCTGCAGTTGCCCTCCGCAGTAGCTTTCCGGAGGGAGGGAAAAGACGGCTTTTACTCGGGCTACCGCACAGAGGATTGATGAAACAGTTGTTCTTACCAGCAAGGACGTAAAGAGCATTCCCAGCTTCCCCCTCTTCTATGATAAGTTGTCCTTTCTCGCAAGATTGAGAGGACATGCATTCTACGATCTCTCGTACTTGGGAAGTTTCCAAGTTCTTTAAGAAGTCATTTTCATATATAGCGCCCTTGATGAGTTCTTTAGACCTGAATTGAAGTGAATGAATTATAAGGAGAGATTAAAAACATCCAAAGAAATAAAATGATATGAGCATCAAAGCAAAATCACTAGAAGGAAATTTCAAGAAAATTATATGTTATATAATTTGGAAATATGTATATATTTGCAAAATTAGCACGTTTAATGCCTTTAATAAAGTTGCTTAAGTGGCCAAAATATCGTGCCAGCCGGCTTCAGTGGTAGCCAGTCACCTTAAAAACGTGAAATTCTTTACTCGTATCTCCGTTACGTAGGGTCGTTATATGGTCATACAGCTAACCACCCAATAGTTGACTGTATGCGACCCGTAAAAGTCCGAGAATAAGCCATGCTTTTTAACGTACTTTTAATATATACGGGACGTCATGTTATTTTCGGAAGGAATTTTGCGTTTTAAAACATGTAAATCAATTATTTTGAATATCAAATCTTTCTTAATTAACGCAACATTTTTTTAAAAGTTATCGGTGAAAAGCCTTTCACATTTCATGATATCACTTTGACAGTAACATCGAATCTGCCAAAAGACTTGACATCTCTTAGAATATACTTGGGAGAGCTTATTTTAGGACAACTTTTTGCGTTTTAAATTCAAGTGGCTCAAGTTTTTGTGGAGGAGGGGGATTATATGCATTAAGAAGGTTATCTGATTTTCAGAATTTTGTGGTACTCGCTGGACTCAGCGTTCTCGCGTCGTTTTACGTCACGTTTGCTAACTCTGTAATCTTGTTCTGGTGAGGAATTAAAGGTCATTTTGATTTACAAAGCAGAAAGAATACAATAATTGACCCTGTATACAACTACTTGTGAAACTAAGCAAAACAGAAAAAGGCATTATTAACTGTAGCTTTATATAGAACACGGAAACAAAAGCGATAGCGAAACGAACGTTTCGCGAAAAAATATTTTTTTCTGAAGTAATTGTAGAACTTGTTTTCTGTTGTACGTAGCAACCATTTTTGTCGTTCTAAACTATTTCAAATATCCAAGAATTATAGTCGACAGAGAAAAATAAATATATTTTTGACACACAAAATCGAAATGTTATCGGATTGTTGTACAATGAGGCTAGTTTATATTTTGATGAAAAAAAATTCTTTCCAAGAGATCAAAGTTTTTGTTGTTAAAATGATTTATTAATCTAAACATTCGAGTCCTTAATTGTTCCCTAATTGATACATTCATTGTTTTATTTCAGCAGATTTTAACCCAATGCCCTATTCTTTTGAATATTTTACTCGCATCATTCACCAGATAATCTAAACGACACACAACAAAATAAACAGTCCATTGATTACCAAACACACTTCACATACCTAAAGTCCTTTGGAAAGCGAACCAAGTCCTTTTTCGATTCTTCTTGGGTGTTTGAACTACTTTCTCCACTGACTGCTTGTCTTTTCTCCTTTCGACTTTGACGGATTTTTTTCTGTTTGGATGATGGTGAACTAGCCATTCCCGGCTCTTCATTAATCGATGACATGATACTGAGTTTCGTGGTCGTTTGCTGTACAACGCATTTCAGCTCATGAATTTCTTTCTTCAATTTCGTGATCTCGGCGTCCTTCTCGTCGAGCGTTTTCATTCTGTGCTTTAATTCAGCATCTTTTCTCTGAAGTAACTCGTTTTTTTCGTTCAACTCTTTTCTTAGTAACGGCTGTGGAATTTTGGAGTTGTTTAAGTTATCTGCTGTGTTGTTTTTTTCCATATCTCCGTTTACTAGCGTACCCTTTCCGGCACTAGCTCCGTTCCCCATGTTGTTTAGAGAAAAACAGTTATTCAATCTTCATACCAACCTTTAAAGTTACCGAAATACAACGTTTGGACGTCATAGTTAACTCTCTGAGTACTTTTTAGGCTTCATGTAGACCTTCCGAACCAATAGCATTCATTTTGCTCTCATTGCCTCAATATGCAAATTTTTTAGCCACTACGGATTAAATCTTGACGTTTTGAAGAACGACCTCAGAAACTGTATTTCAAACGAATAAAGCAATATCGGGGGTGGGGAAGTTTTACTTTTATTACTTTCTTTACTCTTCATATCGCATAGAATTTTAAAGGATATCAGAAAAAGTTTTGATTGCAGGTCATGTGGCATTCTTTATTACTGTTGAGAGGGTAATAAAACTGTTGAAGTTAGTTAACGTAGGAACCAATAAGATAAACAAGCCGGTAATGGAACTAAACAAACGAACGAGCGAACAAGCAAATTAACAAACAAACCGAACGAACAACCAAACAAAAAACAAACAAACAAACAAACAAACAAACAAATAAACGAACAAATAAACGAACGAACAAACAAACAAACAAAACGGCGATTGAATGAACAAACAAACAAACGTACGAGCATACAAATTAAACGAGCTAAGCAAAACTAAGGTTGATCAGCAAAATAGAAAACGAGGGCTCAAAGCTTTCGTTTCTCACATGGCGTCCCTGATTCGATCTCCGGACTGGCCATTTCGTAGATTGAGTTTCAGTTCTCCGCAATTGAACAAAAATGTAAGATCACGATTAAACAGGGGCCTATTCCTTGGCGCTCGCAGTATTTACGGGAACATGCGAGCAACTGTAAACTTACGGAAATGAAGATGGAAAAAGTGCACACATTTTGAGAAACACCCGAAAATTTTATTGAGAGGTTAACAGGCTAGTTAGCAAGCATGTTCCTGAAAGCCCAATGATTGCTAATCCTAGTTAAAACAATGGTTTTCTTAAGAAATCATGGATTAGCACTAATGAGGCTTTAACAACTCAGGCCAGGCTTTGAGGGCTCCGTTTTTCTCCGATAGAAAACGCGTTCACGACGCAAAAATTAAAGCATTTGAAAAATTAGCGCGCATGCAGAAAACATATACATCGGGAGGCTTAAGGCCCGGACACACGGTGCAACATTTCTTGAAACATTTGCTGAAATATCGCGAGCAACACAATGTTGCAGCGTGTGTCCACCCATTCCAATGTTTCGCGAAACGTTGCGCGCAACAGCCGCAGAAGTAGGATCGAGTTCTACTTCTGCTATTGTCCAGAACTGTTGCGCGCAACATTGCACGAGATGTTTCAGGGGTGAACACACGGTGCAACCGTGTTGCACGCGGTGTTTCAGCAAATGTTTCGGGAAAAGTTGCACCGTGTGTCCGGGCCCAGAGACACGGGTGAAAAACGCATTGCGCATGCTCGAAAATTCGGCGGGAATTCGTAGACGCGTTCGTGTTTACAAATAAAAGTACTGTCGATTCAACTGTCGTGTATTATGCGAATTTCTCGTGTATTATTGACCAGGCAAAGAAAACAACTAAAGCGACGTTTTACGAAAAAATAAGCACTAACTTTTCACGGACAGCCTTAACTTCCAATATTTACTAAACCTCTAATGGTTTTGTAACTTCCGAGTATGCGCAATGCGTCTTTTACCCGCGTCAGCCTCGGATCTTTTGAGCTATCGCTTTTGGAAATATTACAAACCTACGTGCATATAGCAGAATATATTTTTTATTTGTGATCTCTATCTACTTACATAATAATTTGAAACATTTGAACCAATAATATTTGCGGACACCCCCCTAACGCTGTAAGAGATGACGTCATCAGACTCCACTGTTAGGAGGCCACCATCTTGGATGTGACGTCATCTCTTAAGAGGCCTATTTGGGACACCCCCATTGCAAAATCCTGGATCCGCCCCTGGTTAGTACAAAGAGCAATTCAATTGATCAAAAGCTAAAATCTCTTCAAGGACCTATAAATTTCAAAGGAGAACTTGAATTCAATAAACTGTAGGATCAGTTTAAGAGGAAAAGTTATGTACAAGTCCCGACAAATTTAACGACCCAAGAGTAAAACATGGCCAAAAATATGGAGCTCGTTGGCTTTTAAATTTTGCATTAATTCATTATTTTTCCAAGTTTCCTTCCACTGATTAGTCAATGTACAGTGTACTTTGTCGGAAAGTCTTGGCTCGTTAAACAAGGGTTCCAATTCAATACCGGCTGGGCCGGGTTGGTGCGGTGAAGTCAAATTTTGAACATCATCCAAAATTGTATGTGTTTGGGCAGTTTTATACAGTTTCATGATAAACGTTAACACGATATTCAAAGTAAAGAAAAAATATCCAAAGTAGAGAAAAAATATCCAAAGTAAAAAAAAAGATTTATCTTCTCATGTCAACGTTTATCATTATCCTCAACATAGTTAATATTAACTACGTCCTCAATGAATTCAATCAATTTGATTCAAATGGTTGACAACGTCAAAATCTCTAATAAATCTAATTAAAGCAAGGTAGGTTGAATTCATTATAATATGCCAATATAAGCCAATATAACGGATCTGCAAGAACTTTGCCAGTAAAAAAGTTAAATAAGTATTTTTATGTCTGCTCTTCCATAGGACAAATGGTGCTCCAACTACCGCCCCCTCTGGACATCAGTGCTCTGTCCTTATAGGACATGCTATATATTCAGCCTTACTAAGTCTTTGCAGTACTCATTGACAAGTTTCCTTGAATAATATTTCTTATAGTAAGAGCAATTTGCCCACAATTTTAACTTTCAGGAAGAGCTTGTTCCTCCTGATTTTCTTTTTCATATCTTCCTTGGACCATCATGTTTAACAAGGGGCCAACCTTGATGGGAAGTGGATGGAAAAGTTAAGACAAAAGAAAGTCGAGTAAATGAATGAATGAATGAATGGATGAAACTAACAAACAAACAAGGAAGGAAGGAAGGAAGGAAAGGGAAGGGAAGGGAAGGGAATGGAAGGGAAGCAAGCAGGAACCAACTAACAAGGGAATGAAGGAGAAAAGGAAGGAAGGAATATTTCTCTATACCTCTGTGTGACTGCCTAAAGCTTCTCCAAGCATTCTTTCAATGTTTCTCATGATGGCCATCTTTTGTTGTGCAGAAAGTGGATATGTGATGCTTGTTGGTGTCTGTCCAGCCTGAAAAAATAAGAAGTAATCAGTTTTATTTTCATTTCAAGTGGAAATGGCTACCAACCATAATACACTGTTGGGCCAATCATCAAAAACAAAATTTCAGCTTTGCCTCCTTTTGCAGGCAGCAACAAGAGCAACAAGAGCAACAACAACAACATTCAGTATTCAAGAATGATACAGTCAGTAAAAATTTTTCCACACACAAATAAATGTAAAGAACAAATTCAGCTAAGAAAAAGTTTGCACAACTAATAATTATACAAAAGATACAATCAAACATAATAGAATTTGCATTTCATACATTGGATGATTCTTGTTTAAATGGTATTAGTAGGGGGAAAAGTAAGATGTGCCCAAAACATGAGAATAGCGACCAGGTAAATTATATATATACTACAGTATATACTATACTATTAATATACTATAATTATCAAAAGGTTAAAGAAGGAAACTTTTGATGTTCTTCAGGGACTGCAGAGCACCTTGAAAAGTGGGGGGCTAGCATTTTGAAAATAAAGAAGACTATCCAATTAAAAACGTTTTTAAACAGAACTTTTGATTAGGTACTGCACGGAAAGTGGAGGGGCTTAGCCATCCCCCCCCCAACCCCCCCATCTCTGCAGTCCCTGTTCTTTGGTACTTTACCTTATACCAAAAGTTAACTGATGTTGTGATTTCGCTGTCCTTTGTTGATTCAATATAGTGCCACCTTAAATAAACAATAAGGATTCACTAATGTGTTTGTATGCAGTGAACATTACTGCAGTTGGACTACATTTCACTTTTACTTTATGTTGAGCATTCATTCATAACTTCTATCTTTATTGCCATATTATATCTTTTACTGGGGATGATTGTTGAGAATGTTCATTTCCACCCCTAAAAGCTACCAAAATTGGCATGGCTTGAGTGGTATTTGTACTCCTAAAGACCTGGACACATGGTGCAACATTTTCTGCAACATTGCATGCAACACAGTTGCAGCGTGTGTCCACCCTTGCAACATTGCAAAAAATGTTGCAGATTAAAGTAGAACTTGATCCTAAACCTGCAACTGCTGTGCACAACACTGCATGCGACATTTCATGGGAGGACACATGGCGCAACACTGTGTTGTGCGCAATGTTGCAGAAGATGTTGCATTGTGTGCTGGCCTTAAATGGCACCAATAAAACCTACAAAATCTGAATCTAGTACTGGTTTGCATTAAAATACCAACATATGACTGTGAAATCCTGTGATTTAGACCCCTAAGAGGTACAATGATCATCCCTGTCTAAAACATATGGGGTTGGAAGTGTGAGAGGCAGCAATCTCATTGAGCAAACCATTTGACAAATGACAGCTAAATTAGCTCTATCTCAGTCAAAACTTTTGGTTTCCTGATGCAAATGGTGGAAATTAATGTACCAAGACATTATAATATTTATTCAAAATACAATTCAAACTCTGCTTGCAGACACTCTTGTAAGTTTTGAATTTCCTGGGGGTATCCACTTAAGGGAGCTTCAACTTTAGTTCATCTCTTACTAGGGGTGTAATGATTTACCCATCTTTCAATTCAATTTTGGTTTCAGTACAAATATTTTGAATCAAGTATGCTAATTTTTCGGTATTCAAATTCATTTCATGAATTTCTAATTTTATTTACTTTAATTTGTAACATGCTATAATTGTCTTTTCCTATTTTGAACAATACAATAATCCCCCATCCTCTCTCAGTTATCCAAATAAGGAAAATCATGTGGTCTACAACCTGATGATTTCCAAGACATCAGCAACAAAAACACAGCAATAGTCAACAACCACTACTAATAAGAATAATTTTTGTTGTTATTCAATGGAAATCATCACAAAACACTTGCAGAAAATGTTATCATCACTGTATAGTTTGCATTATTTCTGAATTGAATGAAAATCAAAATTCTCAATAAAATTATTGTCTGATTCAAAAATTGGTCATAATCACAAAAATAATCAAATTTTTGATTACGTAGTCATTACTGACACTTTTATCTCTTACCAGTACATTGGGATATACAACACATCTCCTGGCCCAACAACTGCTTCTGAACCATGCACATGCCTGAATTCCGGAAATCTCTTATAATCAGGATTATCAAAATCAACCTGGAAAATTTGATATTTATTTATTTATCAGGATATTTATTTATTTATCAGGATATTTATTTATTTATTAATATTTGCTTTACCAGCAGTGCCAAAAACATATCCACCCAAAAACTGACACCCCCAAGAAGAGAAAGTATGAACATTTCAAACCCCCAAAAGAGATTAGACCTCCACGTCACTCACTGTATGGAGGCTTTACACCATCATGTGATGGCAGCCATGACAGGAGGCACAACAATAGAGTCTTTTCCCCCTGGGAAACTGAACTCTTTCTCGTGTAAACCAGATTAGTCCACACTCTATTGTTCCTGCTTCCTGTCATGGCTGCCATCATATGATGGTACAAAGCCTCTATACCCTCTTATTTACTTGATCAGACTTCGTATGACTGCCAGGAAAACAGCATAATCACTGCATGGTATGGTTAGAGCGCCAGGAATTTTGAATGTTTTTATAGACATTATGGTACTGACATGGTCACAGTATGGTGTGTTAAGTTTCCCTGCCCACTTATACAAAAACTGCTTGATACAATTACCTGGCTTTGTCTATCACAAGGGTGATGGACGGGGTATGGATATAGACATCTAAAGTTCTCAGGACTGCAAAGAATAACTCTCTTGTAACCTGTAACTTGACAGAAGAAATTCTGTTGCTCATCATAATGCACAGGAGTTATATTACCAGGAAGACCAATCAGTAGAAGATTTGACGTCAATGGGCCCCATCCCATTTCTTTCTTCTTTGCATTCAACCACTCCCATTTAAAACCAAGAAAATCCATGACAATGTTCTTTCCAACTTGATCATTCAACATTTGCTGGAGATAAATTCTTTTTGTTTGTGATAAGTCAACATTGTCCAAGTGTAGAGTTTTTATTTGCTGATAAAACTCATCAAATTTCATTGTTAGTCTCATCGTGGGAGGGGTAAAGTTTGTCACATTTTGAACTCGCTTTTCATCGAAGTACATGAACTTTTCTGTGTTTGATGAATAGACTGAGAAGTCTCCTTTGCCTATGTGTTCTTTTAGGTACTCAAGATCCCATTTCATGGCAGTTCCAACAATGTTTGAATCTGTGAGGATTACTGGCAGCTGGAGGTAATAGAAACATGTCAAAATTTTGTTTGAAATTTTGTTGATTGCAAAGTATGCAAAAGTTCCAGGCGAACCCAAAATTCCTAAGGTTTTTTTTTTTGCATTTACAGCACCAACCAATCTAGTCTTCAAAGCCACCACATTTTTGTCATGCGGAGCTTCTCAACTGGGCAGATTGAGAAGTGCTCTATGACAGTGTGCATTTCCATGCAGACATCCAATAGCACCTAATGACATACATAAATTCTGTATGTCATATCTGTACTAGTTTATTATGTTGTACATTTAAATTAGCGATTAATCTCTGTTACATCAAACAGAAACTAATATTCTTGAATAATCCATGCCATCAATTATTGTTAGTTAACTTGACTTCCCACTATTACAAACAATCTAGTTTGACATTTAAGTTATAATAGCAGATTTCTATTTTTAGATTCATTGTAAACATCTTTTAAAACGTTACATTTACACTGAATTTATATACACCGTGGTATAAATAATCAGATTACTGATTTCTGTATAAAATGTAATTTCATACGCATCGCAAATTCTTTACAAATGGTTTAAGAAATAGGTGTGCGAAAGGGCACGTACAAGATGTCAACGTTTGGCATTCCTTACTTGACCAAACAGGAACTACAGTTTCGTATTCGATACTAAATTCCTCAATTATTTCATATTGATGAACCAAAGCTTGACATAAATGCAATTTTAATGTACGGTTTTCACGTAGATTCCAAAAATGTAAATGCTCTTTCGTTAAAAATCAAGTTTTTGGAATATTTTTGTAGGAATTCAGACTGAACCGCACCATTCAAGCAGAAAATCTGTGACTGAGTGAAACGAATTCTGGGCAATCAAACAGAAAATTTACCTCGTTTTGAATTAGCTCATGTACTTGAGGGTCTTCGTAGTGTAGTCGCGGAATTTTGTCTAAAGGAAAATTATATTTCTTGACTTGATGCCCGTCCAAGTCTGTGAACTCATTTGACGAAGCCATTTTGGAATGATCCTGCAGTACTTGGAGCCAGCAGATGTAAATAAACAAACACGAAACAGGAACCCCGTCGAGGATGGAAAAAAAAAGCTTAGGGATAAAAATGTGAATTTGAGGATTTGAGCCAATTTTACGACTAAAAAACCTGGAACTGTTAACAACTGATTTATTAAGTAGCTTTGTTGTTTTATTGAAAGCTACATTGAAGTCCTTTTTATCTTTAGGTGACCTACCTAAATCCTCATATCTCATATTGTAATGTGTACATAGACTCTCTTAACAAAAATTTATAATGAAAAGAATGAATAAATAAACGAATGATATACATTAAATGAATAGGATAGGATGGTTCAGACATTCTACTTCCGTTCTTTTACTTCCGCCATGACATCATACGGATCCCAGTTTCCAACGTTGATTTCCGGTCAATCAGGAGCCTGGGACGGCTACGGTAATAATTTCAACGTTGCCAAAAGTCATTGAAAGAGTGATTTTCCTGCAAATATTCATCAGATCTGCAAGTTTTTCATTCTACAGCTGTACAGAAAATAACAGGAAGTATTGATTTGGAAATATGACGGATATTTTCCTTTGATCAAGAAAAATTTGGAGTTGATTTTTGTGGGAAGTCTTTCAAGTTTAGTGGCGTGTTGAACTCATTTCCAGGATGAAAGTTGTCCTGTTTGCTGTGTTTTCCGTGTTCTTTTGTTTTTCAAGTTCTTTGGGAAAACATATCGATAGTTCTTTGAAAGGTAAGTAAGTGATATATTATAAATTACCAACTTGTTTCCTCTTCAGCATTAAGCTTTATAATAGTCATGAAGCTAAGGATGGGTGCAACAGTTTCGACTTACGATAAGACAGAGCTGTACTTATTAAACTGTTAAACCTTACATTCTTTGTTCCAAAAAAAAGCCAGACATATATATTCAGCATTGAAATTTCGTTGAATGCTTATTATAACCCTTTCAGTGCAAAAAGTGATGTTTTATGACACTCGCTTCTCACTTAGCATTTGTTTTGAATGGACTTTACCACCCGATTGTTATTTTCAATCGTTCTTTCAAATTCAAACATGTAAGCTTATTAAAGTTCCTCTTTTAAGGCGATTCCCTTTCCTTAGCTTTTCTTAATCTCGGAAATCAAATATCCAAATCTTTATTTAGTAAAAAGCAGTCTCAAATTTGCGCTGTAGCAAACAAACTCGAAAGTTTGATGTTGCAACAGTTCGGGTGGGTCAGTCGCGTGAGATACTTAATATTTTAGTCATAACAATTGCATTAACTTAAATGATATATAGCTTTTCTCCGAGCCTCTTTTCTTTTTATTTAAGCTTTCCTCTATAAAATATGTGAAAAAATTTTGTATAATACTAGTCCAGTGCTATATTTTGTTATGTAGCAAATTTTGATGTAATCATGGTGATGACTTATATAAATATCAAATCGCGCATCACGTGAGGGCTCATTGACATATCATGTGCTCTATTTTCATGCAAATCATGCATCACATGAAACTGCCTTAGATACCCAGTTGGCAAATGTGACAAACATCCTCTCATCGCTACCCTGGGTGCCAGAGGTTTGAGAACTTTCACAATTTAGAATAATAGTCCAGTTTCCAGTTACTAGAGACTGCTGAGCTTCCTGACAAAAGGCGCATTTATACAGGGTTAGCCTCCTTTTCAAGAAAGACCCATGGGAGTAAACGCGATTTTTTGGTTTTGTTTTGTTTTGTTAACAACAGAAAAAAATTGCGTTTACTCCCATGGGTCTTTCTTGAAAAGGAGGCTAACCCTGTATAAATGCGCCTTTTGTCAGGAAGCTCAGCGGTCTCTAGTAACTGGAAACTGGACTATTTCGTAGGACATTTTGTGTGTATTTTAGTTTGTTTGGTCCACTAACCTCTGGCTACTCAAGACATAGCCAATCAGTGAGTGGATTAGTTTTTCCAAAAAAAAAGAAAAAACCTGGAAAAAATTGACTCGAGTGCATGGCCAGGCCACTTGACCATGAATTCGTTGCTTCGCAACTCAATTCCTTGTCACTTCACAACTCATTTGACTCCCACAAAAGCCAACAAGCCCCTCTGGTATCCATGGTATCTTGCTGCTGACCTTTCACCAATGTGTTTCAAAGTCAATAAGCCAGTTCAGTGATGGATCTAAACCTTTTGAAAGGGGGGGCACCATTTTACAAAACACATTGGTGGGGACCTAACTTCCTCACACACCCTTCTAAAGTAACCTCACAAGGCTTTAGCAAGCCATAAAATCCTGAGAGGCTAAGACAACCTATATCATGATGATCATCCTTTTGTGCTGGCATAGCAAGCACAAAATTTGAGCTAAGGTGCATCAATTCAATTAACAATTACGATAAAACCAACAATGACAAACGTTTAGAAAGTAAAGCTTTGGGAAAGTATAATTGTCCTACACGTTTAGACAGAAGAGAAAGAGTGAGAATTTTAAATGTTTACATTCCTCTTTTGTTGAATACAAAATTTGTTAAACAGTACTTTTCAGCCTTTTAGCTGATGCGATATTCAGTTCTCATGAATTACATTAGCAATACTGCATAATGTTGCCTACAAGTTTGTGTTGCACATTTATCTGCATTTTCTATATGACTCAAAATTATTTTAGACTTCCTATGATGTTAACTCATAAAACCCAACTACCAAGTGGCTTACAGGAGGTTTGATTATTTTATTATATGCTTGATTTTTGTTTTAGCATTAAAGCCAAAGAAAGATATCAGAGAAGAAAGTGACTCACCAAGCAAACAATTTAAGAGTAGCTTTTTGAGATTATATGATGAACAACTTTATCATGATATACATGCACCAGATAACATTCTTTCAAGGAAAGTCAGATCAAGTGGAGAGGATGGGGTTTTGGATGAAGCAAGAGACCCAGCAAATCACAATACTCAAAACAGTCAAGTCCAAAGTGGTCAAAATAAAAGAACATTTCCAAAAGGTCCTCTGAAGTTAAAAAAGAACTTGCCAAAAGAATTTGGTCAAAATAAGAGAACATTTCCAAAAGGTCCTCTAAAGTTAAAAAAGAATTTGCCCAAAAAATTTGGTCAAAATGAAAGAACATTTCCAAAAGATGTTCTGAAGTTAAAAAAGAATTTGCCAAAAGAATTTGGTCAAAATAAAAAAACCTTTCCAAAAGGTGTTCCGAAGTTAAAAAAGAATTTGCCAAAAGAATTTGGTCAAAATAAAAGAACATTTCCAAAAGGTGTTCCGAACTTAAAAAAGAATTTGCCCCCCAAAAATAGAGTATCAAGCAGCATAAATGAAAATCGTAAGACAAAGAGCAGAAATTTTCCAGATGTACCTCAACTAGGAACACGAAGCACTGAAGCACCTCAAGTAGGCACATCAAGTACTGTAGCACCTCAAGTAGGAACATCAAGTACTGTAGCACCTCAAGTAGGCACATCAAGTACTGTAGCACCTCAAGTAGGAACATCAAGTACTGTAGCACCTCAAGTAGGAACATCAAGTACTGTAGCACCTCAAGTAGCAACATCAAGCACTGTAGCACCTCAAGTAGGAACATCAAGTACTGTAGCACCTCAAGTAGCAACATCAAGCACTGTAGCACTTCAAGTAGGAACACCAAGTACTGAAGCACCTCAAGTAGGCACATCAAGTACTGTAGCACCTCAAGTAGGAACATCAAGTACTGTAGCACCTCAAGTAGGAACACCAAGCACTGTAGCACCTCAAGTAGGCACACCAAGTACTGAAGCACCTCCCAGAGAAACACCAACTACTGTAGCACCTCAAGTAGGAACACCAAGTACTGAAGCACCTCCCAGAGAAACACCAACTACTGTAGCACCTCAAGTAGGAACACCAAGTACTGAAGCACCTCCCAGAGAAACACCAACTACTGTAGCACCTCAAGTAGGAACACCAAGTACTGAAGCACCTCCTAGAGAAACACCAACTACTGTAGCACCTCAAGTAGGAACACCAACTACTGAAGCACCTCCCAGAGAAACACCAACTACTGAAGCACCTCCCAGAGAAACACCAACTACTGAAGCACCTCCCAGAGAAACACCAACTACTGAAGCACCTCCCAGAGAAACACCAAAGCTTACGACTAAAGCTCCTGATGATAGAAGACAGCCAGAGACCCAAGAACCAGAACCTGATGATGCAAGTTCCAGGCTTACAGATATGGAGAGGAATGAAATAAGCAGATCAAATGTCAATATGAAAAAAGGGTAAGAAAAAAACTTATTGATCCTAATTTTTTGTTAAAGGGGAGATATTGGATGAATAAACAACTGCCTCTAACAAGAAATCTGGTGTTGGTTTAATATTATTAGAAGATTTTTGATCTGTACCCACTTACATCTTGGCAGTGTTGGATCTACTTTTGTGACAAACAGGATTCTGTATTCAAGAACTTGTATGTGATCCATTAGGATCCTGCAATATCACAGTAAAATGATCTTGTTATAAATTTATATCAGTATTCTGTGCATCCCAGTGATGGCATAAGTTCTTAGTAATAGTTATCCCTTTTTTACACACAGGGTTGGTAGAGTGCCAAAATTTAATGATGAACGATCAAGCAGCCATTTTGCAGCTTTTTTTCTGTCATCTATAGTTGCCGTGTTCGCCTTCTATGTGATTTACCACAACAGACAGAAGGTAATACTATTTCTCTTTTTATAAACAGTATGTTAGCGCACTGTTGATAATAAATATTTGTCATCTTGCCAAGGTGCTGTACAGTATTTCAGATAGCTATCAGTCTTCAGAGCTATAACCAAAGTTCGTTTGAAAAGTCTGAAGAAAAAAAACCCACGTTTGGCTTGGATAACATGTTTGAGTATTTTAATTTGAATGTACACTGAAATTTATCCCCTAATATAGGAAATCAAATCTTTACGACAGTTACCTAGAGCTAAGTATCTGAAACTATCACAGCCAGATGCCCTTCTCCGCAGCTCAACATACCATGAGAAGTAAGCCCAATTTACAAGGCAACCTTTTTATTGCATGGCATCCCTAATATAAATCTATCATGTGGACCGATTATTTTGGGTACTACTGTAGGGTACCCCTATAAGGCCCCAAATTTTCTTTTCACATGATGATAATAATGCATTCTATATCCATGGCTAAAATTGGGGGGGGGGGGGGGGGTGAGGAGTGTCATAAAAAGGTTTTTGTGTAAACTGGGCTTTTATCTCACTAAAGTTTTGTGTTTCTGCACTTGAATGACCCTTTGTTGGTATTTCAGATTATTGCTATTGTGATAGAAGGCAGAAGTAGTCAAACAAGAAGGAGCACTCGATACCACAAATTAGAAACAAATGTTGAAGAAGCAATGCCATCAGTGAAAAGTATGAGTAGTACTACCCCATATATCTACTAATGCACATCATTATCAAGGTATCTTCACCACAATCCACACACCTTGCATTGTTCATAACTGTAAGTCAGTAACTTACTGTAATGTCCACATGTGTGCAAAATGTTGTTCAAACTGAAACTATAAGGAATTTTCTAACATTCATCTTTGGTGAACTTGCAGCACTTTGCATGCTTCAACTGCCTTTAGTTTACACACTCATAGTTTTTCTTACACTTTGTGAGAAACGGAGTGAAAGCCAAGTAACATTTCCATAGATTCATTCGGTAAACCACAGGTAGCCCAAGCTATACAATTTTTGTATTTGAAAATGAACCTGATTTATCCTTGATGTAGGGTTTCAAGAATGATCACATTTTCTAAAATTAGTAAATACAGCAACAATTTAACTCACAATGCTGTTAGATTTGGTTTTCTGTGCAATTTTGCTTTGGAAAATTTACACATGTGCCGTCATTTTACATGCATGTTCTATCTCCTATGGCCAAATATCAATGCTTTACCAGTCGTGTGCCATTCCAAATTATTGCAATGAAATTATACATGGAAGTTTATATGAATTTGGGGCTACTTGTTCAATTTAGAATGCACCAGGCACTCACTACACCAGAGCCCTGCAGCCAAATAATATGGAATGTTCTGCAAGTAAATGAATTTGGAAGTGCTGGTTTAATTATGGATGGTCCATGGGCACTTATTCCAAATTTTGTCGAAAAGGGGGCATTTAATCAAGAGGGTACTAATTGGAGAAAGTACATTATGCAAAAACGTAATAATTCCTCCTTCAGGAACATGCACTAATAAATGCAAGTTTTACCCCATCTTCTATCAATCTTTTATTGTATTTTTTGAGGGGTACTTGTTTGACATATCATCTTCTACCAGTATATACCTTGTGATTCAGCACAACCCTTGTTCTGTATTACAGTGCTTTACCTTCATATCATCTCAATTGCATGCACTGTAACATTCATTCACCTCACTGTCTCACTTGGCGTTTTGTCACAGGCATTCCATCCACTTAATGTTGAGATGTACTTGCGTGACATGTAACGTAGCAGTGATGTCACGCGATGTTGTGCTATCATACCACATCCTGCAATAATGTTGTGTACATGTAGTCCATCGTACCTGGTTCACACAAGTGACATAAAGCAATATACATATATTTAGTCATAAACTGCTCATTAGCAGACTTTTTTGCATTAGTGACGTAAACTTTAGCACAAGTTACATACAGACTGAGTAATGTACTGCTCATTACTAGTGCTTGTCTGTGTAGCGAATGTGATACTGAGTCTGCATATGTTGCTTGCTCTTATGTTTGCGTTGCTAGTGTGAATGGTGTTTGGTACTTTGTGAATTTTACCAATCGTTTAATAATATTGCACTGACTACCTTGTTTTTACTGTAGAATACGTCGCTTGATGTTTCTATAGCTGATATAAAAACAACATCATCATCAACAACAACAAAGACAAAGGACTTTCGCACGCTGGTTGGAGTTGGAGTTTATTAATACAGCTGAGCCATATATGTAGATCTATAGATGCAAAAAAGTGGTATATATTGAACATGCGAGAAACAAGCAGGTTGACACCTTGCGTTGGAATTAGGATTTGAAATTGAACTAGAAAACAGTGGAGTAGACGGTGGTGACTTCTTTATCTTTGAGCAAACTGAGATTTGGAATCCACAAGAAGTCTTTCGACCTACCAAGGAGTATTTGTGACAACAAGAAGAGATTAATTTAACTTAAAGTAATGTGGGTGCATTCAGTAATTATCCTACAGTGGAACCTTACCTTACGACCACCCCGTTAATACGGTCACCTCACTATAACGACCACCTCATTTTGGTCTGAAGACCATAGATCGCCCTAAATCTCTTGTAAAAAAGTACCCCGTTAATACGGCCACCTCACTATTACGACCCTCTCATTTTGGTCCGAAGACCATAGAACGCCCTAAATCTCTTGTAAAAAGTACCCCGTTAATACGACCACCTCACTATTACGACCACCTCATTTTGGTCCGAAGACCATAGATCGCCCTAAATCTCTTGTAAAAAAGTACCCCGTTAATACGAACATCCCGTCATTATGGCAGTTATTTTTGGCCTGTAGGTGACTGAATTAAAGGGGTTCCACTGTATTTGTTATATGTTGCCTTCCATTAGAGTTTCCAAGTGCACATACACCTATTTCAATAAACATTGTCGGTATCAAGCCTACGCGACTCACCCGAAAGGGAGTATGGGAAGAAATCACTAAAGTTATAAAACCACAAAAATCCCGACATGAATACTCAAATTCAGCTTGTTCTGACCTTATACACTAAAGAACTTCGCTTACTGATGCTAAAGTCAATATCAAAGCGAAAAGAAAATATAGTTTTGCAACTACCCATACTCGTTTTCGGTCTAGTCGCGTGGGCTTCAGAGCTCTCATACGACAACCTATATTGAAATAGGTGTATAATTTGTTGTTTCTTGTTGCACTTCAAATACGTCTTTGCTGACAAAGTAAGCTGAAGTTCAAGAACCATTCGCATCACCAAGTAATGTACTGTTCATGAAAGTACTTGTTTGTGACAACAATGCTGTGTCGACTTTTTTCACCAGTGATAACCAATTCGCAACCTACGAAGACTGCTACATTTGTCACTCAGATTGAAGAATACGAGCACCACCACCTAGTAGTACATTATTGAATAATGTTATTGCCAGATTTTTAGAGGCTTGTGAAATGTCACCAACCGCCATGTTATGACGTCATGTTTGTAAGTTTGTATATAACGCCTATCCAATCAAACCACTATTTTCTTCAAAGTTATCGTTTGTTTGGTTAGTAGTAGCGCATTTTTGATATGATGAAAATGCCCTTGCTGTGTACCTTGTGTATCAGACCTTTGGTTCGCGTGTCTCAACGTTTTCATTTGATACGATACTCTACGTGCCAGACCTTTGGTTCGCGTGTCTCAACGTTTTCATTTGATACGATACTCTGCGTGCCAGACCTTTGGTTCGCGTGTCTCAACGTTTTCATTTGATACGATACCCTGCGTGCCAGACCTTTGGTTCGCGTGTCTCAACGTTTTCATTTGTTATGATACTCTGCGTGCCAGACCTCTGGTTCGCGTGTCTCAACGTTTTCATTTGTTATGATATTCTGCGTGCCAGACCTCTGGTTCGCGTGTCTCAACGTTTTCATTTGTTACGATACTCTGCGTGCCAGACCTTTAGCTTGCGTGTCTCAACGTTTTCATCTGATACGATACTTTGGGTACCAGAGCTTTGGCTCGCGTGTCTCAACGTTTCATTTGTTACGATACCCTGCGTGCCAGACCTCTGGCTCGCAAGTCTGAACGTTTCAATTGGATGCGATACCCTTGGTACCAGAGCTTTGGTTCGTGAAATGTTTCGCTCACAGAGCGCTTAAGCCTCACGCACGCACGGAGCGGCAGACGCTAAAGAGTGTGACGCAGCCTACTTATATTTATTAATTTTTTCCCGCGCAAAGGCGATGTTACATGGTGCAACCTTTCTTCAACTCGTCTCGCAATAAACAAGTTGTACGATTCATTACAGGGCTGTTAGACGTTGCAACGCCAAAAAACGTTACTGCAATCGTTACTCGAAATGATTTTTGGCGATGCAGGGTATGTTAAACGCTGAAATGGTTCGTGCAACTTGTTGGCGAGACGAGTTGCAGAAAAAATTGCACACGTAATGACGGCGCTATAACATTCGCGTTGAAAATAATTACGGAACATAACGCAAGCCAAAAGTCTGACACCAAGAATGTGGATGAAATGTAATTAACAATGTTGATAAAAAAACGGTACGGCACGCTAAGTCTTATTTACAGTTACACGAAACTTTTCTGTTAAAATGTTTCCGGTTCGTACGCCTCCTGGTAATCCTGGATTTTTATTTTCTTTCTGGAAAGTCCTGGATTTTTAATAAATTCTGGAGAACTCCTGGTAAACAAACGAATAAGTGTACGTTTACTGTGTATACATGTTAGCATAAAAACTCCGTTTACATTCCTTACCTCAGCCAGTAAAAAGGCCTTTTGCAAATGCGGTATTTTGCCTGAGTAAACTAGTGAAAAACTCCTAGAAAACCCCTGGAAATAATCTGAAAATCCTCCTTGAAATTCCTGGATTTATTAAATTTTCTAGGCGTACGAACCCTGCTTTTTATTCAACCAGATTTTAATAAATTGTAATTAAACTCCTTATTTTAAAAGTATTACTAAACGTCAGAGATGGTAGCAGCTTAGTAGAGAAAAAGTAGGACCCTGGAACACAATAGATACAGAATTTTGTAAGAAATAGAGTTTTGCACATTTTCGTTAACATATAATATATCCGTAGCAAAGATAATGCACTATTAGAATTAATCTAGGTGTCAATTTGATAAAATAAATTCAATAAAGATTTTTAAAGTTTATGAATGGAATGGTCACTCGGAAAGAAGTTACTCAGAAAAAAATCCGAATCCGGCGCAGCAAGACGAGGTTTGAACGACAAGGGTGAAAACGCATTGCGCATACTCGGAAGTGAAAGTTAAGGCTTAATTCGTGAAAAGTTCTGAGTACTGGTCGGACGCACTAACCACTGAGCTACTGGGGTTCCTGTGTCGAACTGATCGTTCGTTCGTATTAATATTAAATATTAATATTAAGTATTAATATTAAAACAAGCGAAATGGTGTCCTGAACGTAGCGTCGTGACATTGTCACGGTAATCACGCAACAAACGAATGTTATAAATTCATCATCTATTAAACGTCCTATTCGCGCCAGTCCCTTACAGAGCGAGTATAAATAAGAGCTGCACACCTCACTTCGGCCCAGTTCGCGTAAGACTTTCGACAGTACGTAGGTCATTCATGGCAGTACTAGTTCTCCGCTTGTTCCCCAAATGCATCCGCGCTTTTCCATTTTCCCTCCCTCCCAGTCCCATTATATTTGTTCAGAAACTTCCAACTCCTACAAGCGCGGTCGCATGTCTCCATTTATTTCTTATTGAACGAGCGTGAAAGGGACTGCCGCGAATAGTATGCTGTTTTCGCGTCGCGTCGCGTTTGCTAAATCACTCTAATCGCAACGGGGCGACGAGCGCTGTTCGATAATGTTTAAAGTTATTTCTTTTTGCCTTTTGTTCAATAACTACAGCGGAATAAAGAGCAGAGTTTGTATGAATGAGGACCCCAACGACGCGGACTTAGAAGTGTGGTCGTTGCGGCGTAGATCCATAAGAAAACTGTGTGTGTACTGACAACGGTTCGGTTTGTTTAAGTCAAAACTAAATTGTTCGGTTGAGAGAGGTTGAGAAGGTATTCAAAGAATCTTGTGGTATCCTACAAAAAGGCCATCCTGTCAGTAAAACAAACAAACTCAATTCCTGTCGATTAGGGTGTGATCTACAATCTTGGACAAAACTACATTTTAAACAGGCGCATGTATTTTATATAAAACTAATGAACTGAACCCCACTTACAACTTTCAAAAATTTGTCAGGCCCTCCCCTCCCCCAGTTTACAAAAAGTTACCAAAATTTGGAAAACACGTCGCCAGTGCAATTCTAAGAAACTCTTTTAAGCTTTTTTTTTTCTTTTTTCAAACGATGAAGAACCATTAGAAACGAGGACGTGATCGAACCAGGTTAGAAGTATACCGTAAGGTAAAATGATTGTGTTAATCAATTTCATTCTACTGAACGTAAATGCTAAAAGAACATGATTGCTTTCACAAGGGGGTTGCATGGAACCCATCGAACCACCGCGGATACACTACTAAATACTACTTGGGATGTAAGACTAAATAACAGGATCCAGACATAACCGACAGTTTCGTGCAATAATTCCAACCAAAAGCTTTCGACTAGTTCAGGAAGCTGAGATCACTAGCTCTTTTTCAGGGGCGTAGCGTGCCTATACGCACGTACGCGCGCTTTTCTCTGAATAACAGAGGGACAGACCGCGGCATTTGATTATTAGTGGCGTGCTGCGTTCATTCAGTAATTAATATCAAGCAAACTCTTGCATTCCTAAAAAGTTCTCTACCACTGCAAGTCTTTGTCGTGTAACTCCCCTGCCAGAGCATTTCTGATCATACAACTAGAACTTTGAATTTGTCAACATTCAACTTTTTGCGGCAGTCGGAGCGAATTGCGCTTTGCGCTCTCAAGGGCTTTGTTATCAATGTATATGTAAATGTTTTTTCTACAATTCTGAGTGCGCATTATATTGTCATTTGTAGATTACAGTAATAAAACTTCAACCCTTCTTTGAATAAAAATACGGACCCTCGTTTTATAGTTTTGATACTGATTTTTGTGGAGAAGTATCACTTTGTGGCGGACTGAAAGAATTTCGTCTCGGATCCACTCCATCAAAAATCTGTCAATAGTCCTTAGAGACGGGAAGGTGGGGTTTCGTTACAAAAAATCAGATTTGAAATGCGTTCGTGCAAATCTGTAACAAGTCAGTGAATTCAGTTTTCCCAGTTGTTTCAGTTTCTCGAAATGGCCTGGAAAAAAAACGGAGGTTGAAAAAAAGAGATGAAAAATCAGCCGGAACTCAAAAATATCTGTTATCATTATGTTTGGAATTTGAAATTTTAGGGTGTTTAGCGGGGAATTTCCGGAGTATAAGGAAAAGAACACTCAGAGAAAAATTACAGTAAAACATCCGTCCTGTTGCAATAGCTATCCCAGAAATTCAAAATGGCGGCGTGACAGCGAGGCTGCACGAGGTATGCAACTACGCATGCTCAGATAGATCCGGGGTTTTCCGAGGAAATCTTTGTAATGGCGGACACGATGTCTTGAATCAAGTCGAACCAACGACACATTTTCGCATTTCTTCAGCCAACTAAAGCATTAATATGCTTCTAGCTCAACCAAAACACTTAAATACACATCGATAAACGTTTATAGATTATGTCTGTGCATCAACAGTCCAATTCACTGCCAAACTCAAGCGGAATGGTGAACAACCAGCGATCGCCGTCCATTTCGGAATCAGATTCGGATGAAGAGGATGATTTCGATAATGAAGGCATCAACAGCTCTGCTGTAAGTCCTAGTTAAATTTAGATGATAATTTTAAAGTAGAGGATGGGTTTAAGTGTGTTTTGGGAGGGATTAGGTAGTTGGTTTGGGGTACAGAGCGGTAGAAAGGCTAGAGTGACAACGTTGAAATTTCTCCTATTAATATTAACACCATTTTACATCGACCTCTCACGAAAAAATATTTTTTTAAAGGAAAAAATTAACCTAATGAGACAGTTTTATTTTTCTGGGAATTTCAACGCTCTCAAAATTCTGTGATGTGAAAGAAAATGTTTTAAAATGGTTAAAAAGGAATTTTTAATGACGATTTTGTACGCGGGAAACCTGTATTTGAAGAATGACTTCACTCGACCACAAACTAGAACCCAAATCATGATTTCTCAAAATTTACTTTATTATTCATCTGCCTGATAATTTTTCAAAATTTAAGGAATCCTACTCTTTCTGAGGTCTCAATTAATTCTTATTTGTTTAAATAAATCGTTGAAATAATAACCAAGATATTCAACGTTTCACGTTCACTTGATATTGTTTTTCATTTAGTTCGCGTTTTTGTGATCAAAATTACTCTAGAAAAACAACAACTTGACATCAAAACCGACCGTTTGTAACTTTAATTGACTGCTGTGTTCTTAGAAATTGAATTTTTCCTTCAATAGGTTTTACTATAAAATATGTTTTAACGAATATTTACACAAGCAATTCGTACTGCATTTCCAATGTCCAAGATGACGAGTGCATCGAGTGGGTTTCACACCACACGTGGCCCTCAAATGTCGTACAAATATCTGGTTTACGAAAAATGTTCTTCAATCATAGATACATTTATAAAATGTTTCCTTTCTATCTTCAAAATGAAAAACCTGAGTTGTATTATAATTTGAGTGGTCGCAAATATATTCCTCCCACGACTTACAGCTACAACACACAGTAATATTACAATATTTCAGTCATATTTTATATAGTTTGCCTCAAACAATATTTTTATTCTTTTTGTACATTTTTTAACATTGTACTTAGATTTCCTGAGAGTTGTTTCTAAGAAATTTCTGTTAGGAATGGTGTATAATTGATTTATTTGACTTGTGATCTGTCAAATTTATGATTTATAAACTTGTTGTTGATCTTTCATGTTCTGTGACATCTCAACAAAAAAAGTGCCTTTTCTGAGTTCTTCATTATTGTTGTGGTATTATAGTCCTCTTTTGGATACCTCTGTTTTGCAGACAGTCAACCATATTTCCAGCAGTTTCTTGAACATAACCAAAATCTCCATACATTTCCAACTGAAACCACTATACAGTAGACATGTCTAGTCTATTACACTGTATTACCTTTTTTATCTTATGGGGTCTGTATTGAAGTCTATGTCATCTGGCATGCATTGTTGGGAGTAACTTCAGAATACCTGTCCACAATAATGTATTCTAGAGCTGAACTCTTTGAAAATGATGCAAGAATAGTAAAGCTTCTATTGTTATTCAAAAAAGTGGCCAGGTACTCTGAAGTTATTGCTGTATTATACTTACAAAGTAATTCAACATTTTCTTTTCTTTTTCTTTTTTTATTGTAATCCAATTTAGCAATTACATTAGAGTGCATTCAGTAAAAGCATATGAAATGGCACTAACTAAATAGTTCAAATAGCACTAATTAAACATTGGAAAACAAATGATTTTGTGCCATTTAGTGCTATTTGGATTTAGTACAATTTCATGGATATATTTAATGTACTCTATAACACAATTATAATATTAATATATATATGTAAATACAGTCTAAGCACAGTATAAAAGCTTTATGTGCTTACGTACTCACATGAAGTTAATTATTATTATAATCATTATTATTATTAATCATTATTATTGAGCATCAAAATGATAAATATTTGGACGTCTTCTTGCAATATCTCAAGACTGAACAGCTTGTGACAGCAAAAATGGAGGCTTTGAAAAATGTAGACATTCACACCCAATAAACTCTTCACTGTCCTTAGAGAAGGGAGACAGTAGTGCACTGTAAATAGCTTTTATCATGGCAGTGTTCAATTTAGAAGGAAAAATCTATGAATATAAACACGAAGCCTTTGATACCTTTCCGATCAAACGAAAAGGGAGCAATTTGAAAATGCATTAATTAATGTAAACAGGGCATGTACATGTACATGTAGTAGCTCACTTTTGTGATAGTCTTATAAAAGTATCAATTCCCTCTCTGTTTTCAGATGGATTTTATCCTGAAATCCAAAAGAAATGAACTTACATCAAAGCTAATGTTATCTGGATCTGATGGGCTTAGTAAATATGATCTACACAAAATGGATCCGGAGACACAGGCCAGACTTGGGGCACTTTTTGAAGCGGCAGGTAGGAACCCTGTAGAGTACAATTATGTTTGTTACTCATTTGAAAAGAAACTGAAACTTTGCAAGGAAGGGCAAGGATTGGTGAAATTTGATCCTTAGACCTTCATCACATGAAAGAAGAATGTCATATGAGTTGAATGTTGGAATGATGTATTGTTTCCAGCTTTTTTCCTCTTGGTTTTTACTCCTCTTCCTTAGGTTTCCATTAATATCTCAGAAAACCTTACCATGTTATGATATATACCACATTTTAGGGGGTGGGAGGGGAAACATTTTCAACTTTGGGTAACAGTAAAATCCCTAAAACATTTTTACTGGAAATTTACTACTAAAATCACTCAACCGCTGAACGATCAATCGATTGTGTTTTGAATTTTGGTTGACTCACATGACCATTTGAAGAGCTCTAACTGGTGACATTTTGCTTCCTACTATTGTTCTTTGATGAAACCTCACCAGTTGAAGCACTCTCACATGAGTCAACCAAAATTCAAAACACAATTGATCGATCAATCAGCGGTGCTAACAATTGAGTGATTTCGGTAGTATCTCTGAATCTAACAGTGAAAATGTTTTGGAAAAAATGTTTTGTATTTATATCTTAAAGTGAAACCCTGTGGTTTTGTTTCAAAACTCCAAAAGGATTATTGGATAAAACAAATTCAAGTATATCATCATACTCTTCAATTAAAGTATTTTATTGCGTATGAGTACTTTGCCAAGATGACTCTACAAGCTGTAAACAAGATGTTCGGTTCACATCTTTATTCGTGTACATTCCGAGTACGATCACACTACAACTCAACGTTCGCTCGCACACTCTTCAACAGACACATGCACGTTCTCGCTCGCTCGCACCAGTCTCCCGCACATTTCTCCCCTTCCAAATTGACCGAAGTCAATTTACAAATGTAATAATTAACTTGAACGAATCTTTTGTTACGCAGTTCATGACTAACAAACATGAAGTCAAATAAAGTTAGAGTTCTCAATTTCTCTTAGTGTTCAAAAGTTCAGTGCTTTTGCTCTGCTCCAATGGGTTCATCTTCGTCATCAGGGCACTTCTCCAGAGGGCAAATTCTAGTGATGGGCCTCCTCATTACGGTACCGCCAACCTTCACGTTTACTACTCTTACATGGCCATCTTTCCCTGGAAAGGTATCCACAATCCGACCTAGAGGCCATCTTCCACGAGGCGTGTCTTGGGAGAGAACTAACACCACATCTCCAATAGATGGATCTTCTCTGCTGTAATACCATTTCTTGCGATAATTTAGGCCTGGAAGCCACTCCTGCATCCAACGATGCCAAAAATGTCTCACTAGTTCCTGTACTCGTCTCCATCTTTGTCTTGGGTTGAAGGCGGTACTGTCAACACTATCTGGGGCAAAACGTCCACCAACTTGCCCATGCAAGAAGTGGTTTGGTGTGAGTGGAACATCGTCGTTGGGGCTTGCTGACTGATAAGTAAGTGGGCGAGAATTGATGAGTCCCTCTGCACCAACAACAGCACTTGACAACTCCTCATCTGTGATGTCTGCTGAACCCAAAATGGCATATATCGCTCTTTTTGCTGCTTTGATCATGATCTCATGAACCCCACTGAAATGAGGTCCAAGTGGCGGGTTAAAGTGCCATTTTACCCCGAGATTTGCAACTCTGTCCTGAATCTGGTTCTCGTTAAGCGCTGCCTTTAACTCTTGCAACTCATTGTTTGCACCCACAAAGTTCGTCCCATTATCTGATAGGACTTCTTCTGGCAGTCCACGACGTGAAGCCATACGGAAGAAGGCGTTTAAGAAAGAGTCTGTGGACATACTATAGGCCAATTCCAGATGAACAGCACGCGTTGCCAAACAAGTGAATAGGCAAAGATACCTCTTTAGACGCTGCTTCCCTCTGCCCTGTTTTGTGAAGAATGGTCCTGCGTAATCCACAGACGTCTGACAGAAGGCACGTAGGGACTTGCGAGTACGTAGTTTGGGTAATGGGGCCATCACTTGGTTGACTGGAGATGCTTTTCGTCGCTTACATTCCATGCAGTCTCTTTCCCACTCTCGTATAGCTTCTCTGCCAGATATCAACCAAAAACGAGCTGACAAATGGCAAAGTGTCTGGTTTGTTCCGCCATGATTGCTTTTCTCGTGTGCATCCTTGATTATCAACTGTGTGACTGGGTGTTTTCGCGGTAGAATTACAGGATGACGAGTTTCCCATGGAAGGTACTCTGCGTATTGAAGGCGTCCGTCACAACGAAGGATTCCCTCGCTGTCCAACACTGGCTTGAGCGGAAGCAACTTACTGGTACTTGGTAACTGCTTTCCTTTGTTCAATAAAGATATATCTTGGTTGAAAACCTCTTGTTGTGCAAGTCTCACGAGATACTGTTCTGCATTGGTTAACTCCTCAGGCTGAAGGGGTCCTGACTTGCGAAGGCTTGGAGGCACTCTACAGTTGTCTGTGAACCTCAGAACTGTTGCATAGATTCTCTTTAGCCTGTTCCAGCTTGAGTAGCGAGATGGATCTAAGTGGTTAATCTCTGTGGATTCTTCACTCTTGCTTGACATTTCACAAGAGACGTGCGTGACTAAAGTGGTAGGCTTATACTGCTTCTTCATTTCCACATCCAACTCTCTCGTTGTCTCGATGTTGGTTTCTGGCCACTCGTCGGGTGGTAATCTCAGGAATGCTGGGCCATTCCACCAAGTTGTCTCTGACACCAACCTTGATGCTGTAATTCCACGTGTTAGCAGATCTGCAACATTAACATGTGTTGGGATGTATCTCCACTGTCTTGGATCTGTAGCTTGCTGTATTTGTCCGAGACGGTTAGCAACAAAGGGCTTGAATTTTCGGCTATATCCGCGAACCCAGTATAGTACGTCCATGCTGTCAGACCAAAACGTCCAGTGTTCCTTGGATACATCCAAAGTCTTAGCTACTCTCTCTATAAGCTGTAACCCAATAACTGCAGACATCAACTCAAGGCGTGGGATGCTAACTGTGTGTAGTGGAGAAACTCTTGTTTTGCTTTCGACAAGACGGCACGTTGTTGTTCCATCCCTGTAGCGATGTAGTACGTAAATTGCAGCTCCATAGGCTTCTTCGGAGGCATCCACGAACGTGTGCAATTCTGTATTGGAAACTTCTTTGTCGTCTTTAAGACAACGTGGCACATTGATTTCTTCAAGCTGTGGTAATTCTGTATACCATCTTCTAGCTTCTCTCTCTAAGTCTGGTGGTAGCGGTTCATCCCAATCCAAACCCGCAATCCACATCTTTTGGAGTAGAACTTTTGCACGAACAATATATGGAGATAAAAGACCCAGTGGGTCGAAGAGCGTAGCAATGTTCCTCAGAAAACTTCGCTTTGTTATCGTGACATCCTCACTTGGCTGATTAATCTTAAACTGAAACAAATCTTCGTTTGGTGACCATAAAATTCCTAATGTCTTAACAGATGGCAACTGGCCACTGTCCAAATCCACATCAGTGACACAGTCTCCTGATGGGATTGATTTCAAAACTGTAGGTGAATTTGACAGCCACTTTCTAGCATGCATCCCAGCTGATCCCCAAACTTCTGTCAATTCTTTGTACAACTGTATAGCACTTTCTTCATCTGCAACAGAGTCCATACTGTCGTCCATGTAGGTACTCCTTAATACAGTGTCAGCTCCAGATGGATGAGATGCTTGCATACTTTCTGCATGATGTTGCGAGACAAACTGTGCTTGAAAGGGAGATGAATTTACTCCGAACACCACTCGGTCAAACTCGTAGACATCAGGATGTTTTGTGTCATCTAGATCACGCCATAAGAACCGATGGAAAGGACGATCTTCAGGCTTTATCTTGATTTGGAGGTACATTTCTGCAATGTCACACATTAAAGCTATTGGCTCGCGTCTGAATCGGTTCAGAACATCAACTAGGTCATTCTGAAGCTTCGGTCCTTGATGAACCATATCATTAAGAGACACTCCCTCGTGTTTTGCAGAGGCGTCAAATACTATTCTTACTTTAGTTGTTACTTTGTCAGGTCTAATTACTGGAAAATGAGGCAGATACCACACATGCTCTGGCTTTGTCTCTTCAGGGGGTACTTTGCGAATGTAGCCCTTCTCTTCATATTGTCTCAAGACTTCTTGGTATGCTTTACTGATCTCAGGTGACTTTAGCAAACGTTTTTCAGTATTCTTCAGTCGACGCAAGGCCATCTCGTAGTTGTCCGGTAAATTGGGCTTTGTTTCCTTCCAAGGTACACCAACACAATAACGTCCTTCTTGATATGACAATGTTTCTTTTACTGTGTCTTTCGCAGCTTTTTCCTCCGGTGTAAAGACTTCATAGTTGGTAGATGCCTCCTCGACTTCCCAGAAACGGCGAACGAGTGAATTCAGATCTTCTGTTACTGTAACATGACTTCGAGACTGTTCCAAAGCTGAGTATGACCCACTGATGCAAGTCCACCCCAAGGGTGTTAGTCGAGCAATTGGTTCTCCGGGTTGACCTCTCACTTCTTTATAAGCTGTATGCAAGTCTGATTGGTCAAGTCCGATAAGCATATCAACAACTGGGCGTGGCCCAAGTTGTGGAAAGTCAATCCCTTGTAAATGTTTCCACTTGTTCTTGTGTTTCCTCCAGTCAATAACTCTCATATCTCCTGTGACGTGCTCAGTAGTAAGTGCATTAGCAGTCTTAGCAACACTCTTGTCGACACTAACTATCTCAAACTCCACCGCAGTAGTGACAAATGTCTCCTTCTTGTCATTCAAGATGCTAACAGTTACCTCTTGATCCTGACCATCAAGACCGAGTTCTGCAGCGACATCACTATTCAAATATGACTGGGTACTAGCATCATCAAGTAAAGCGTTTACCTTGACAGTTCGATTTTCATTTCTAACGAGTACTGGAACGGTACGAAGTGCAACAAACTCCGACTTGGTACTATCTTTCATGACCATGGTAGTTGTATGAGATCGATGGCCAGTCTCCCCTTCCATAGGGGGTTGCTGCTGTGGTGGTGTCCACCAGCCATTTTGAGGACTTTTCTTTGGTGGATCTGGAAATTGATTGGAAGCACTTGGTGGGTGGGGGGTCCAAAGGCCTTGATGGTGTGACGAAGCTTGGTTGTGACTCTCCTTGGCTTGAATTGGCTTTCCGTGTTCTGCATTCGTGCGATCTTGATGAAGAAGTCTATGATGACTACGTTGACAACCTCGTAATCCACATGTTCTGCTTTTGGCACATGATTTTCCATCATGTCCAACGTCCAAGCATCGATAACATAGGCCGAGTTCTTTGGCTTTAAGCCATCGGTCATTTATGCTTAATGATTTGAAAGTGTCACAGTTCCACGCTCCATGTGATTTGTCACAGACTTTGCATTTTGAATAACTTTTGTTCCCTTGCACATGTACTGATGGTGTAACGAAGGCTTTGCTAGCTGTACTCTCCCGTTTACTACTATTTTCCTTGCTCAGTCCCTTGATTGTTTCAGATGCTGCTGTCAGAAACTCTGATTCTTGGTTGACAAATTCCCGAAGGGTTTCCACTGATTCTTTAAGCTTCTTTTCGAAGATCCAACGACTGTACTTGGAGAGCAGGCTTTCATTCAACTTTCTTTGGATGGTAATATACAGTGATCCACTTCCCAATTCACTCTCCTGGTCAGCATCGTGGAGGTTTACGGTTATTACATCCAACAGCTCTGCTAGGCGCTCTAAATCTTTGGCACTTCCTTCACGAATGGGTCTGAATTTATCCAGTTCATCTAGGCGCAGCATCATCTGACGACGTCTTCCTCCATACTTTCTTTCTAGTCTTTCTTTTGCAATTTGATACGCAGCTGGTGAATGGCCAAGGCTCTCGATTACTCTAAGAGCCTCCCCCTCTAGACTGTTGCGTAACCTCAGCAACTTATATTCAGGTGTTGCTGAAGTTTTATCCACACAAGCTATGAATGCCGCTTTCCAAGACTCATAGTTCTTCTTATCTCCATTGAACTTTGGTATTGTAACTCTTGTTAACAGCCTTGTTGAATCCATCTCAAGCGATGGCTGCTGTGACAAATGACTGAGATTGGATTGGGACCATATTGGTGTAGAAGCCGCCACATATCCAGTTGGTAACGAAAACATGTCTTGATGCATTGGGGTTCTGGTGACCTCTTTCTTGATACACGATGAGGGTTGGGGTTCCTGTTTCTCCTGGACTGACTTTGCTGCTGGTTGGGTTTCCTGTGTTTTCTTAGACGTACAGTTTTCATCTGATTTTCCACCAATGAAAGGTTTCCTGTCGGTAATCGCCATCTCACAATCTTCTTGTACAAATGACAGTCTTTTCTTCTCTTTCGACTCGGTTTGGGATTCCTGTGGTTCATCGTTGGGCAACGTATTTTCATCCTTTTTCTCGCTAAACTGATGACGTCTCATCATTTTGAGCGGTTTGATCTCGTTGTAAGTCATCTTTTTGTGTAGATTGACTACTCCTTTGTTCTGGCTCTTTTCCAGATGCTGAGGGTGGTATATCTCTTTTCTGATCGGGCGACGTTGGGATTCCTGTCTTGTTCGGCGCCACGCTGTCTCGTTGGCGCACCGTTCTGTCTGGGACTTTATCTTGCTGTTGTAGTATTTCGAAACTTGACTCGATTTCTTTAACAATTTTTGCGATTTCCTCCTCTTGTTTAGTTACTTCTTGCTGTAGGAGATCCAGTTGTCTTTGTTGAGATGAAGTATCCTTTTCTGTGTCGATGTGGGTTGACTGGGTTGGAGAATTTTCGATGTTTACTGGCTCTTTGTCTAGACAAGCGTTTACTATTGCTTCTGCTTCTTCGAATTCTTCTGTAATCTTTTGAAGCTCATTCGATAACGTAACTCTTTTCTCCACATCCTCGGTATCCTCGTAAAATGATTCTAGACTTTCTATCGCAGAAAAGGCATACTCGAACGCTTCACTCAATGCATCCAAATTCTCTCTAACCTGACATCTTGAAGAAAGTCCACCTTCCAAGATCATTAGTAAGCGATTTCTTGTCCTTGTAAAAGCCGTTTTTGCTTTCGTTTTTTCCTTCTTCAAGCGTTCCAATGACATGACTTGGCTTTCAACCTCGCTCTGCTACCAGCATGTTCGGTTCACATCTTTATTCGTGTACATTCCGAGTACGATCACACTACAACTCAACGTTCGCTCGCACACTCTTCAACAGACACATGCACGTTCTCGCTCGCTCGCACCAGTCTCCCGCACACAAGACCTTATCCAAAATGATCATGTAGGGCTTGTCCTGTTGGACTAAAAATCCTCTTATGCAGACATCAGCAATTTATTGTCTAAATTTTGTCCATAGGTATGGGTAAACTTGCTGATGGTAAGGTATTTGCTGATCCTGAGGTATTACGACGCCTGACATCCTCTGTTAGTTCTGCTCTTGATGAAGCTGCTGCTGCTCTCACTAGAATGCGGGCTCAAAACAGTGGAGTACCATCATCACCAAATCATGCTGTTGACACAGGTTTGAATACATTATAGATAAGAGGATGTCAAATTTTTTTTGAAGGTCAGGGTGCCACACCAAATGATAGATTAGAGCAGTTTTTGTGCGATAGACTGCCAAGTTCCATGGCTGTGTTAGTGCTGTGTTGTCCATAAGAACTTTTGAATTCCTCCTGTAACCCTGCTGTACCATGACCTTGCCATTTTTACAGTCATACAGAGACTGCTCTATTTTGCTCAGTGTAGCCAAAGGTTTATGAAAGGCGTGCCCAAAAACGAATATTGATCATGTATGTGTAATGTTTTTTAAAGGAGCACGTAGTCTTGCTGAAGCTTGTTTAGAAGGAGATGTTGGTGCTGTTAAGAAACTCTTAGAGGAGGGATGGAGTGTCCATGAACCTACTGATGAGGGTGAAAGCCTGCTATCCCTTGCTTGCTCTGCAGGTAATTGGATGTACTGCCAGTGTACTAATAAAAGAAATTACATGTGCAATCAATTTCCTCTAAGGCCAACACCTCGGGAGGCAGTTGTTACTGTCAACCTTAGGCCCAGTTCAGAAGTCAAACTTTTGCTGCATCAAATCTAATAACATCAAAGAAGGCCATCTAATTATACATTGTTTTCAATGCATTTGACGCGGCAAAAGGTCGACATTTGAACTGGGCCTTAGAGAGGTCTGCCCCTAAGGAAGTCAAGGTCTGCATTACTGGAATGTCCTGTTTAATTCACTAACATTTTTCATAACAGATAGTGCAAAGTACTGCTAATTAATATCCAAGTCTCCTACTTTTTTACACATAGTAAATCTTGTAAACTTGTATTCATTACTCTCATTAGCCAACATCCGAGATATGCTTTACTTGCCACATAAAAAGGAATCAAGATAAGGCTACTTGCATAAAGCTCAGTCATTCATAACAAGACAAAAGTTTTTTGAGCTTTATGCAGGTATGAAGACCTTGTTCTGATTCCCTTGTTTGTGTCAGGGGAAGAAGGACACATGTACCTTAGAAGTGGACTTATTGACTTACATTGTTTAATAAAATAATTGTGGTGAGAGGAGAACATTGTAGAATTGGATAAGGTGGGGTCCTAGACCAAAACAGCAGAGAGATAGCAAACAAGCCTGCTTTGCTACTCTGATTCCTTAACCTATTCAAATCTATAGATGTTTTTGTGACTCTGACAAATTGTTTTTTAATGTTTTAGGTTATTATGAACTAGTTCAAGTTCTTTTAGCCATGGAAGCAAGTGTAGACGATCGAGGTAGCAAAGGTGACTGTACACCCTTGATGGAAGCAGCTAGTGGTGGCTATGTAGAAATTGTCAAACTACTGCTTCAGAATACAGCTGACGTCAATGCGCAGTCACAGGCGGGCAATACTGCACTAATATATGCCTGCTGTGGGGGATTTGAAGATGTTGTAAAGATCCTACTAGAACATGGTGCCGATATTGAAGTCCATAATGAAAATGGCCACACTCCTTTAATGGAGGCTGCTAGCGGCGGGCATGTGGGTGTGGCTAAGTTGCTACTAGAGAATGGTGCATGTATTAACTCGCATTCTAATGAGTTTAAGGAGAGTGCTTTGACACTTGCATGCTACAAAGGTAGGTGTGGTTCCCTTGTTCTAAAATCCTAATATATTTCTGGTCCAAATCTAACTTCTCCTATACAATCCAAAGAAAGTGATGGAGAAATTATATTTTGATCCATGGACATTTTGATTTTTTAGTAAAATATTTCTCTATACCTTGTAGGTCATCTAGATATGGTCAAGTTTTTATTGGATGCTGGTGCTGATCAAGAACATAAAACTGATGAAATGCACACAGCCTTGATGGAAGCTTCTATGGATGGTCATGTAGAAGTTGCACGCTTGTTATTAGACCATGGTGCTCAAGTATGTACAGTAATAGACCAGTACGGGAAGCAAGCGTGACTCAGCAATGATAGCACCAGTCTGTCACCCCTGTGGTCTTGGGTTCAATTCCTAGATGGGGCACCAAATGTGACTTTATTTTAACAGTTCACTCTTTCTTCCCTTGCTTGCTTCAGTTTAGACACATTGCATTATTTATTGAAACCCAGTTTAAGTGTAAGCTGAGGTTTTATTGTTGTTGTTCAAATAATAGCCTTAAGGGCCCAGTTGTTTGAAAGTAGGTTAGTGCTAAAACCAATGGTTTTCTTTAGATTTAACCCTGGGTTAACACCAATGGTTTTCTTTAGATTTAACCCTGGGTTAACACCAATGGTTTTCTTTAAAGATTTAACTCTGGTTAGCACTAACCTGCCTTCAAAAAACTGAGCTCAGAGGAGATAAATATTAATACTTGCTTGTAGGTCGGTACTTTCATATCAAAAAAAAAAAATTTCAACTTGATATGAAAGTATTACAAGTCAGTTCATAAATCAACCAATTTGATATTTTTGTAGGTGAACATGCCAGCTGACAGCTTTGAGTCGCCACTAACCCTTGCTGCATGTGGTGGTCATGTGGAATTAGCTGCTCTTTTGATAGAACGAGGTGCCTACCTTGAGGAGGTTAATGATGAAGGGTAGGTTATGTTCATAACATAGTCATCAGCATGTTTTGTTGTCGTTATCATTGACAAGTATCAAAGTAGCCCACTTTCTATATATGTTTAGTGATAGCGAATGATGGCAGATAATAGCAGAACATGTGGCATTAATTGTTTTACCAAAGAAAATGGGAAAAGCATTCCAGTAGTAAGCATTATGTATTGCCAATGCAATTACATGTACAATGCTAGTGCAAATTTGGCTTCATTATGATGATGAGCATCGTGTTATCAGTACTTTTCGGAGTAAAATCATGTTTCTTACCTGATATGCTGTTCTATTTAGCTATACACCACTCATGGAAGCAGCAAGAGAGGGCCACCTAGAAATGGTTGCACTTCTTCTTGAGCATGGTAAGCTAAGTCTGATTTACATGACAACCTAATTCTGGGCACACTGGCCCATCATTTTTGGCAGGGCACTTGTAATTATCATCATGTGAACATAAAATTTGTGGACATGATAGGGGTGCCCTACACAAAATAATTGAAGGGTTTCCTGTAAAAATGACCTAAGTGACTTTTTGATGGATGTCCAGTCATTGATATTTTAGCACAGGAAAGTTAATTATACCATTTTATACCATTGAAAAGAATCATCAAAAAAGTCACTTAGGCCCTTTTCACATTGAACCCTTCATTTATTGATCTGTGTGCCACAATTTAAGGGTGCTGTGCCATAAGAAGGTTGTTGTGTAAAATTGGGTTTAATGACCCCTCAACTTTACTCCCAACATGCAGTACTTATAAAGGGTGGGGTCCCAACCCCTCCCAGAGAAATGATACTCACTAAAATCCCACTGTCTGGACTCAAAGGCAGTTTAAAATTACCATAAGTAATTGACTAAGAAACCTGGTTATTCTAAATTCAAACCTTTTTTCCATGAACAAAAATGACCCTGTCAATGGTCCATTACTGTAGTATTGGCTTTTTCAAACTTTCCTTAGTGTCCAAATAATTGTACTCTACTGTAGATCCTCAAATACTTTACTAACTAAAAATAGACTTTTCAAATGCTCTAGTTAAAAAAGTTTGACCTCATCAAACAAATCAGTATATGTTGGTCAAAAACATTGTAAAGTTTTAAATTTGCTGTGGTTTAGGAGCTGATATTCACGCCCAGACTGAAGAGACCCAAGAGACCGCTCTTAGTCTTGCTTGTTGTGGTGGCTTCCAGGATGTTGCTGCATTTCTACTTCAAGCAGGTATCTACATACATTGTATAGAACAGTTGTAACAGCACAGTTATAGCATGGCATAGCACAGTCTGTTTCACATTAATAGTGGAGCTCCCACATGGGCCAAAGCTACATGCAAGTGGAGTACTATACTTAAGAAAAAATGGTAAACCATCAAGTTGATTTTTCATGGCTTACCACAGGGAGCCCACTTGTAACAGGCAACTTCAGACTGTTCAATAATACTTCTTCTCCTAATACTTGTTTCATTTCAGAAATTATTTTGATCAAGTGTTCTTTTCCTGACTAATAAAATGTTCTGTTGTTCTTTTTCTGATCAAATATTCTATTTTTAAAGGTGCTGACATTGAGCAAGGCTCTTCTACACCGCTAATGGAAGCTGCTCAAGAGGGCCATGTAGAACTTGTCAAATTCCTTCTTGAACAAGGTTTGTCACATATAATTCTTGCTATATGTATTCAATTTCATGGCTAGTCATTTCTATGAAATAACTGCCTTAACACCTTTATGTCCACTAAATGTTATTTATTGTATAACGTAGATGCCAAAGTTAATGCCACAACAGCTACTGGTGACACAGCCTTGTCCTTTGCTTGTGAAAATGGTCATACTGATGTTGCAGATGTCTTGCTTCAAGCTGGAGCAGATTTGGTAAGACAAACTTGTTATTTTTTGTTTTATAGGAAATACTATCTTAGAACTAGTGAAAACAGAATATTATGCCATGTATCATTTTTGATTTGAGGAAAAAACCTCAGAATGTTGTCTCTGAGAACTTGTCCTAGAAGTAATGTTTTCTCATTGGCCCACCTACACATACATGTAATTAGGTCATCCATTCAGCACTAAGCATAATTATGCAGACAAATAGCAATAAAAGGTGACCCACATGTACCACTGTAATAGTAAGAATTTTGATTCCATGACAAGTTCTGAGAGAGATCTATCCCAAGGGTATTCATTGGTCTAGCTACCATTACACACTTACACACATGCCTTCCTCCAAGGTTGAAAAATAATAGTATTTTCTCTTGACTGAGATGGCTGTTCATTGGTTGTGTGTGCCTCAAAAAATAGACAAATAGCAATAAAAGGTGACCCACATGTACCACTGTAATAGTAAGAATTTTGATTCCATGACAAGTTCTGAGAGAGATCTATCCCAAGGGTATTCATTGGTCTAGCTACCATTACACACTTACACACATGCCTTCCTCCAAGGTTGAAAAATAATAGTATTTTCTCTTGACTGAGATGGCTGTTCATTGGTTGTGTGTGCCTCAAAAAACAGACAAATAGCAATAAAAGGTGACCCACATGTACCACTGTAATAGTAAGAATTTTGATTCCATGACAAGTTCTGAGAGAGATCTATCCCAAGGGTATTCATTGGTCTAGCTACCATTACACACTTACACACATGCCTTCCTCCAAGGTTGAAAAATAATAGTATTTTCTCTTGACTGAGATGGCTGTTCATTGGTTGTGTGTGCCTCAAAAAACATTCTGGCTATACCACTGGTATTCTAGGAGTAAGAAATGAGTGGCAACAAAATAATATCATTCCTTAGCTTTCCAAGGATGCTGCCAAAACTGTCCTCAAATGCAATTTTTATTAGAGATTATACACTTACATTCAAATATTCATTCTTTGTATTATAGGAGCACCAATCAGAGGGAGGCCGAACTCCACTAATGAAAGCTGCAAGAGCAGGACATCTGTGTACCGTTCAGTTTCTGATCAGTAGAGGTACTGTAAATCTTGTATATCAAATACTTGACCTCACAAAAACACAGGAGTCCCAACAAAATAATTAATGTCAATATTGTTTGTTAATAAGGTGCTGATGTGGACAGGCGGACAACCAATAGCGACCATTCTGTGTTGTCCTTGGCTTGTGCTGGTGGTCATTTGGCAGTTGTCGAACTAGTTGCTTGCTCATGGAGCTGACCCTTATCATAAACTTAAGGTTAGTCATTGTGCAGTTTACAAGTATCAATTTCTTGCTACAAACTCTTGAGCCCACTTGTTCGTATTATATTTTGGGGTATGGTGCATAAAAATTATAGTAAAAAAATAATTTTCTGTGATTACGTGAATTCAGGGAAAATTATTTATTAACACAATGAATCCACAAATAATATTTTGCTAATATGATATTGCTTGTTTTTTTTAGGATGGTTCTAATATACTTATAGAAGCAGCCAAGGGTGGCCATGCAGCAGTTATCTGCTACCTGTTAGAAAACCCAATACCAGGAACTCCTCCTGACATGAAGCTTACCTCATTGCCCAATTCAGTGTGTGCTCCATCTGTGCCGCCACCACGTGTCCCCCCTGTGCATGCTAGCCAACCCCCTCTGCTAGAACACCCTGACTTGTCTGATCTCAGTGCATTTGGTCCTGAGGCTATGGCTCTTGGTCAACTGCCGATGGCTCCTCCTACATCACCTCTCTGTGGCTTACAGGATGCTCTTATGCTCCAAGATGGCGTTTTGCCAACAGCATCTTCTGTACCTTCAGCTTTTGCATCACTAAACCAAACAGTGCCAAGTATTACATCCACCAATACCCGTGTCACTTCAACTGCTGTGCAAACAGATAATAAAGTGATTACTGAGAAGCTTCAGCTGATTCAAGGAAAGCTTGCAAAAGCTTTAAAAAATGCCAATATTTCACTAGACTCTGGTGTGTTTCCTAAAGAGCTGCTTCAGAATGTTTCAGAAGAGATCACACAGTTTGACATGGAGGGAGATGATGTGCCAGTCCCACCACAACCATTTTTGATATCCAGTGGTATTGGAGAGCTTACTCCTGCACAGCTTGAGGGTTTGATGGTTGCTGAACCTGCCCAGACCCTTCCTGATGCCATTGGAGATATGCTGTCTGATGGTAAGTTAAGATCTCAGCATTCTTTAAGAATATACAGAAGACAACTCCAAATTTGACGTTGGCAGCACTTGCCAATAGGAGGGCTTAATTTAAAGTGGCATTTGTTGAGTTTTATTTGATCATTCAGCAAAAGTACTTGACTGGCACCAGTTCTTTGAAAAGTGTTGGCTGCTGGTGCTTCTGTAGGAAAGTCATGGTGTGGTACAGATTCTTTGCCAGTAAAATGAATTGCAAACAAAACAAAACAAAATTTAAGCTTTCGAAAATAATCTCTCACAGTGATAATTATAAACAGTCTTCCAGCCCTTTTCTTGTACTCAATAGAGGTTTTTTGCATGGGGAGATTATTTTGAGCACTGTATATAATTTGATCCACAAGTATGTAATTATCACATATTGAATGATTTTATTGTTTGGGTGTTAATTTTATTGTTTATTTTTACAGGTTCCAGTAATGCCAGCAGCCCTTCCACACCACCCGAAATCTGTTCCTCGTCATTACCATTAACCCCCACCCCCTCCCCTGTGTCATCACATTTTGTGGCAGCCTTTGATGTTGACCAACAAACTGAGAGTAATCATGATACTGCTCTTACCCTTGCTGCCGCTGGTGGACATGATGAGCTTGTTCGATTGCTGCTTGCCAAAAATGCTGACATTGAACACAGGGACAAAAAAGGTGAGGATGTTAAAATGGTTGTTATAAATGCATTATCATTGAAAGCTTGTATCATGTGAAAAGTCTGGAAAGTGATATGTTAAGTATTCTTACATGGGTAACGTATTTGTGTTTCTAGGTTGCACTCCTTTGATCTTGGCTGCAACAGCTGGACATGCATCTACAGTAGAGATCCTGTTAGAACACAGAGCTGATATAGAGGCACAGTCAGACCGCACTAAAGATACTGCACTGTCGCTGGCTTGTTCTGGTGGTCGCCAAGAGGTGTGTATAAATTAAACTGAAAAAGTTAGATTTTATGCAAAAAGCAGGCTTAATATGACTGACAAATCACAAAATCATAGTTTGTTAGTCAATCAGTCAGAGTTTTTGGTGATATGATAGTCAAAAAGTTATCTTTTCAATGGCTCAGAAGAGCATTTTAGGCAAAAATTGTTCACTACACTCTCACTCCACCAAGCATCTTGTTTCTTCTTTCAATATTAAAATAATGACATGTTGTTGTTGCAACAAATTTTGTCATTGTTGTTGTCATCCAAAAGTTAAGAAATCTATAATTTGAAGAGGTCCCTTCCATTAACAAGTGTTGATGATGTTCAAGTCTGATAACCACTTCTATGTTACACAGGTTGTAGAAATCCTCATAGCCAAAGGAGCCAACTTTGAACATCGCAATGTCTCAGACTACACACCACTTAGCTTGGCTGCATCAGGAGGTTATGTAGGGATAGTAAAACTCCTCTTAAGTCATGGTGCTGAAATAAACTCTCGCACAGGAAGTAAGCTTGGCATCTCTCCATTGATGTTAGCTGCTATGAATGGACATACTGCTGCTGTCAAGTTGTTATTGGACATGGGAAGTGATATTAATGCCCAGATTGAGACCAATAGGAACACTGCGCTGACACTGGCTTGTTTCCAAGGAAGACATGAAGTTGTTAGCTTACTTGTTGAAAGAAAAGCTAATATTGAACATCGTGCAAAGGTAATATTGTACATGTAACTGATATTGCAAATTTATAGTAATTGCATTGAACTCCAACAAAGATTTAGGATACATGTACAATGTACATATAGTATCAGCTATGGAGTTTTTAATTAGCTTGCATATAAAACATTCTTGAAGCCTTCAAAGTTTTGAAAGAACAGTTGTTCTGGGTCCAAATTACACAGGACTGGAAGTATTCAGTTCAGAGAAAGTTATGTGTACCTCAATTTAGTTGATAAACCTAATATTCAGTGTATGTAAATGTTTGTTGGGTTTCCCACAATTAGGGAAAAAGACTTTTTCAAGATCAGGAAAGTCAGTGAATTCTGCCCAAGGTCTCAATTCTTTGTAAATTAATATTGTTTTTGATGTTCACAGACTGGTCTCACTCCTCTCATGGAGGCTGCATCAGGTGGTTATGTTGACGTTGGGCGTATACTCCTTGACAGAGGTGCGGATGTTAATGCTCCCCCAGTACCATCTTCACGTGATACTGCTCTTACCATTGCTGCTGACAAAGGTCATTACAAGTTCTGTGAGCTTTTGCTGTCTAAAGGTGCTACTGTTGATGTCAAGAACAAGAAAGGCAACTCACCCCTCTGGCTGGCTGCAAATGGTAAGCATGATAAATATCATGTGGGAGTTTTGATGGGACTAAAAACAGTAGAAGATGCAGTACATGGAACTGACATGAAGGCTGTGATCTTGCTTTGTTCAGGTGCCTGAGACTGCTTTGAACATTTGTGCTTTGTTGGCTGAGATGAAGTATGGTAAAGCTAGCATGGAAGAGGGCCCAAAGGGATCCCTGGCCCTAATATTTTAGTTAGAACACAACCTTGGACACTTTCCCAGCATAGTCTGGGCTGTTGAGAGATTTTCACAGGTTAAAGAAAAAGAAGAAGTAGGCTTACAGTATTTGTGCTTCGATAAAGCAGTTTTATTAGTTTTTAAGCTCCTCTATACTTTAAAGTCCAGTTAAAGTCCAGAGGTACAGTTGTTTCAAACACACTCCTTAAAAAATTGCACCCCTCACCCCCCCCCCTCATCCCCCCCCTCATCCCCCCCCCTCATCCCCCCCCCAATAAAAAGAAAAGAAAAGAAAAGAAAGAAAGAAATCCTTCCAAAATTAGAAAGTAAACTGATTTAAATTTCTCCTTGGTTGATAATAAGTACATCGTGACCATTAGAAATATTGAAGCTTAATATGATCATAATATCTTACTAGGTGGACATCTTGAGGTGTGCCAACTACTGTTTAGTTATGGTGCTGATGTGGACAGCCAGGATAATCGTAAAGTCACCATCTTAATGGCAGCATTCAGGAAGGGACACATCAAAGTTGTGAAGTGGCTGGTTAAGCATGTTCATCAGTTTCCCTCGGATTCTGACTGCACTCGCTTCATTTCTACTATTTCTGACAAGGTAAGAGGTCATTTATTCATAGCTTGACCTAGCCTCCTCCACAGGCAACCTTTTATATTTGGGCTTCCTGTGCGTAAATTAGGGAAGAAAAAGACTGGGGACAAAAAGGGGAGGGAAAAAGAAGGGGTCAATTTTACCCTCCCCCATTTTGTGCCAGTCCTCCCCAAGCTCTCACAGGAAACCCAAAATGAATAAAACTCAAAAGAGTTACCTGTGGAGGAGGCTAAGCTTGACCTTTTTAGATGTAATATAAAGGCAAAATAAGTCTGAATAGAGATGGTCTTCTGTTATTAATTACATTCAATATACAGTGGAATCTGGCCTTATGGACACCTGGATACTCAGTTGTTATGGACATGTAATTCTGTCCTGGCCAAACAAATACCCATAAAATTACCCATTCAATAAGGATACCCAGTTAATACAGACATTCCACCGCTTCCTCATGGTGTGCATATTAACCAGGTTTCACTGCAATTATGTAATAGGACTACATCATTATATACTTTTAAGTCCGCTGCACATGTTGAGAAACTGTGTGAGGAAACTGCCACGCGAAGCACTTTTTTCACCGTGTGCTCTATTATCTGCTCTATTTTTGGCCTCACATAGGCAAAGATGCAATGTCTTTGGCGAGAAATCGTCTGAGCTAAGTTACTACCTCACATGACAGTTTGCTCACACAGTTTCTCAATTTTCACCATGTGCTCTATTATCTGCTCTATTTTTGGCCTCACATAGCCAAAGATGCAACGTCTATGGCAAGAAATCGTCTGAGCTAAGTACCACACATGGCAGTTTGCTCACACAGTTTCTCAATGTGTGTGGCAGGCTTTAGTTTGTTCTCTCTAGTAGAATCTTTTAAAAAGTATTTATTTTCTTTTTTGTAGGATGTTCTGAAAAAGTGTCATCAGTGCATGGAAATCATTGTCACGGCAAAAGATCGGCAAGCAGCTGAGGCCAACAAGAACGCTTCCATTCTACTAGAACAACTAGACTTGGAGAAAGAACAAGAAGAGCAGAAAAAAGCTGCTGCAGCACGTCGGCGGGACAAGAAGAAGCAGAAGAAGAAAAAGAAGTCCAGGCAAGACAATGATAAGGAGAACAGCAAAAATGATGACAATGAAGATGATGAGAAAGAAGTTGATGCAGAAAATGCAGAAAATGATAATCATGAAGAACACAGTAACAACAGTGAAGGTATCTGTAATAACGCCTCTACAGGTCAGTGGGCCATTAATGGCCAGGGAATGCGCAAATTGACTAACTGTGAAGATAAATACTTTGCCTGGCTGTCTTGAACAAAGCTCTGTGGTTTTGGGTCACTTATGCCTGGCAGTGATAATTATATCAGTACATGTTTTCACGCTGGGACTTTCTCTCTAGTTAATGTGAGCATATTGACATACATTGAAGAAACCAAATTGACACATTGAAGTGAGACTAGCTATTGTAGCTTGATTTTGCTCTAATATGAACACGAGCTCAGTGTATTCAAGCTTTATGAAACTGGGACTTCATGTACATGAGAAATCATGCATATCCAATGCCAAGATAAAGTAAAAATGTATTATTAAATTTATTCTTGTTTTAGATGAAAACCAGCAAGAAAACAAGTCATCTGGGAATTCATCTAGTACAAACAACACCTCTAGAAGTCATGAGAAAAGAGAGAGAAAATCTTCTACTGGTTCACTTGATACGCTGACAACAATTGCAATAACAGCAGCCGTTACCTCTTCTTCAAATCCTAAGTACATGTATGTCAATCTACAATTAGTGTGTAAATTCGATTTACAGTCTATTTACAGATAATTTGCAAACTATTTACATAGTATGGAAGAGGTTCGATTTTTCCAGTGGTAGACATATAGTTGTATTTAGAGCCTTTGCGCAAGCATGTGAAAGCAGCTAAGTTTGGTGGCAGGAACAATATGATCATTTTACAGTTTGAAGAATCCCATTCCCTAGGGAAATGAAATTTTTCTGTTCTATCCAAGTTACTATCACATGCTGTCACCTGATAGTGACAAAGACAAAGGAGTGATAACCATGTTGAATGAACAAACAAGTGATTCTAATGAGAAGTTCATCCAAGATGGCTGCCATGATGTCACATGAAACCCGATGGCTGGGTTTCAACCATTCCCTCTGAAAACGCAAAGGACTTGGTAGCCATGTTGAATGAACAAACAAACGATGCTAATGAGAAATCGTTTGTTGAAGTTCATCCAAGATGGCTGCTGTTACGTCACATGCAACTGAGCAATGTGTTGCTTAAGCTTATGCTTGTTTTGATAGTGTGAAGGAGGCTGATGATGATGATGATGATGATGATGATGATGAATACATCTCAAACAATGGTGCTCACATTTGTTATTCCTTATCTCTCTAGACCACATGAGAAACCCAGCATCATCACAACTGCAGAAATCACCAAAGCTGTTGCATCAACAATCATCACCCAGGCCACCCCCCATAGTGAATTATCACCCATCACTGTAGCAACTGCTGCGGCACAATGTCTAGCTGTTACCCTCACAACTACAAGCTCCACAACCAAGATGTCCTTACTCCCTAGTCCAAAGAAGAGCAAAAGACATGAAGATGGTTGGAAGGAAGTTGTCAGAAGGTCAGAGGCTACTTTGTAAGGAAAAGAGTATTCTATCATCATTAATTATCTCACAATATCACATTAAAAATATATATAAACTGTATGTAAAGAACATGCATGATTTGCTTAATCACGTTCTTATGGATTTCAAATTGAAATGCGTGACAGCCTTGCCTCAAGACGCAACTTCGTGTTTCTTGGTTAGTGTACAACATGCTAATGGACTTTGCGCAGTTTTTTTTGACTTTTCTCTAATCTTTTGAGCTCTAATTTGCTTTAAAAACCCATACAGTGGAACACTGAGTAGCGAGGCAAAGGCTACATTGTCTGCCTATTTTGGCTGCCATGATTTTCTGTATCTTCTTTGGAATGTCAACAAGTAAAACATGTAGCTGGCCATTCGACATACGGTATATGGCCTTCACCAAGGCTCACAGAATTCCATTATGGCAGTCACTGTTTTGAAATTACGTATGTGGGATATTACGACTGGCCATTTGACATACGGTATAATTTATGGCCTTCACCAAGGTTCACAGAATTCCATTATGGCAGTCACTGTTTTGAAATTACGTATGTGGGATATTACGACTGGCCATTTGACATACGGTATATGGCCTTCACCAAGGCTCACAGAATTCCATTATGGCAGTCACTGTTTTGAAATTACGTATGAGGAATGAAAACCTGAGGCCCATTTCTTGAAAGACCAGATAACTTCACAGGTTCATTAATTTATGGAAAAAATTACGGGAATGCACACACAACCGTAAACGTGCTTGCAAACCCATAGAAATTTAATTCGAAAATAACATACGTCTTGAGAAACATCTGTAAACTTTATTGGGTAACTTTATGGACTCATAAAGTTCTTGAGTCTTTCAAGAAAAGGGCCCCTGGTTACCACAAGGGATTGAAGATTGTGGGGCATGTTTTGTGTTTTGACAAGAGTTCAAATTTATTAATTAACTTACTGCTACTTCCTGCTTCAGGTCCAAAAAGATGCCCGTGTCATCATCTGTAGTGAGCCGAGTGATTGGGCGTGGTGGGTGTAATGTAAATGCTATTAGAGAGACAACTGGTGCCCATATTGATATTGATACAAGTCGACAGAAGTCTACTGGAACCTGTATCATTACCATCAAGTAAATAGTATTGCCCTATATTCTCAGAAGAAAGAATGCTATTGGCACAATAAATAATATTTTAACATAGCTACAATCTTACGCGCGCTCTGTTTGGCCAGGAAGTTATGAACTATTTGCCCATGGGCTGCACTGCGCGCGCACTATCTTCGTAATCGTCTTTTTCAAATCGTTCGTTTTTAAGAGGAGGACACATACAACGCGCGATCTGATTGGCTGAAAAATCTATGAACTATTTCCCCATGGGCTGCACGGCTCCGTTTTTAACACTCTAGCCTCTGTTATAAATCAGTTAGACAACAGAAAACCGCTTGCCCATTGCGTTATAGACGCACTCTTATGTTTGTTAATCGTTCTTTATATTTTCTCTCGTGCGTCTATAACGCCATGGGTGCGCGGCTTTCTGTTGTCTAATTGATAACAAGACAAAACAAACAAATGAACAAACAAACAAAATGGTACAAAGTGATGAAATAGAACGATACAAAGTGACCCAGGTAAAGGAAGCAAACTTCCTCTCCATGCAATCCTAACATCAGTTTTAATGTTCAAATTTAGGGGACCAGCAGATGCTACTCGTCAAGCTCATCAACTTATCTCAGCTCTTGTCAAGGATCCAGAGTGTGATATTCAATGATGTCCTTCCACGTCGCAAAACTCCTCTGTCACCTAGAACAACCACAATTTACACCCCATTTACTACTCTCCCTGGTACTGAGACTAATCCGTCTATAACATCGACAACTCCATCTACTCAGCTTCACAAACCAATTGCATCTATTCCGCTGCTGACTTCAGCTCCTAAAACCAAACCTACAAGCCAGCTTTTAGTGAGCTCTGCTCCTATTAATGTTCCATCATCAAGACCCCTGTTACCAGGAGCTCTAGTTTCGACTTCAATAGTGACAAGCAAGACTGCACGAGTGACCACTAAAGCTAGTATTACCACCATGGCGTCCCATATACCAAGCTCAGCAAAATGGGGTTCAACAGTGCAGACTTCTCACAGAAAGAAAGTTTCCCCTGGTAGGGTACCACCAGTCTCACATGGCATTGCTGATTTAACTGTCAAGACAACATCGGTTTCCACCAATAAGAAGACCTCTGGAACTGCGACCATTGTCACCATGACAACAACAACGGCGGTAACTACATCCACCAACAAGAATGAAACAAGGGTTACACCAGCCAAACGACAGCTGTTTCCAGATAAAGTTTCCAAGGCCCCTAATACCACCCCTGTTGGGAAGCCTCAGAGGGCACCCAAGGGGACGTTGAGTTACTGTTCTGTGGCCATGGGAGCAACAAGTGGAAGGGCCCCAGGGAGCAATAATGGCAGCAGCAAAAGAGAACAACTGAACAATGGACCTCAAAGCTCAACAGCTGTTACTATGACAACTACATCATCGGAGTCTATGAATGATCTGTCTCAAAGCTCTCAACTCCCACCAGCAATTAGTGACTTCCTCTCTCATGTTGGTCAGGCACTGGGTCCAAGTCTGTGGCAAGATATATCCCATCCTAGTAACAGACCACCCTCTGGAGTTCTCCCGAACCATGATAATGTCCAGGAGTTGGCACCCACGGAGCCTATCACCCAGCCTGTCTATATAACCACCCCAGGGGCGTTATTCACACCACTGAGCCAGGACTCTAATTCTACCTCTCCTCCAAACACCACAGCATCTCCAGTCCCTACAACGACCTCATCGGCATCCAGCTCCCCTACTATTTCTCCTATAGGAAGTTCGTTGGCACCTGGAAGTAATGTTATTGGTAGTGATGCAGGAGATAAACCTAATCTTAGACCAATAGGGACAGAGAGGGCCTGTCGTCGAGCTACTGCAAGTCCATTACCATCTATGCCTGGTATTGCACCACTCATTGGAGGTATGTTTGCTCAATGCGATGTTCGCGGGGACTAAGGCTATTTGTAGTAATTTCGCCATCGCGCGCGCAAGGCTCTTAAATAAAATAATTCAAATGCCGAAAGCAAACGGTCCAGTCCGCGCGCACGTTAAAAATCAATTTTTATTGTTTGAGAGTCTTGCGCGCGGGATGGCGAAATTACTAAAAATGGCCTTAGTCGCCGCGAGCGTCGCACAAACATCAATACCGAGCTTCGCTCTCTTAGTATTATGGTATCTTCGAGGTTGGAGTTCTTGTGAGATTGTCAGTTTAAAGCTTTTTCACGTTCAACACCTTGAAAACAACACTGCACATAAAAGAATCATTCTTGCTACCATGCCTTTCCTTGTTCTATAAAGTCTTAGTGTTAACACAAGAAATTTCTGGTCTCTTTTAAACATGGGAAATATCATAAACTCTTGTTATGCTTTTTACTCATTATCCTTATTCACTCTTGCTATGCTTTTTACTCTTATGCTTTTTACTCATTATCCTTATTTCTTGTTTATAAGATGGAGTTCAGCAGCAAGGTGTATGGAGCTACTCTTTTCCATCAGGTAAAGCTGATCTAAGCTGAGCTTGGTATATAGGGTGTGTATTCTGTTGTTGTTAATCGCTATTTTCTCTATTTGCTAGATCCATCCGTTCCATCAGGATGGTCAACGGATCCTGTCCCCACAGTACCACAGAGCCCACAAACACAGCTGGTCAGTGGCAGTGATACCAGTCAAACTTCTGATATGGAACCAATAGGCGTTGCCCCTGGTGACACGTTACAGAGTTTGCTTGAACGCCTGTCGCTGTCTAGTCATCTAAGTCTATTCCAGGTAGGGCAGAAATAAAAATTAAAACGAAATTAAATTTTTGAGGGGCATCTCTCCATTGCAATAATGATCACTTTTAAGTAGAGGGGCATAAGTGCAATGTTCTTCGATAGTCCATTTCCAAGATTTACATCACCTGGCACATACAGTGGAATAGAAACGAGGCTACATGCATAAAGCTCCTAAAACGTTTATCTCAACATCCTACCGTCTTATATACAAACTGAAAATCAGCTCAAAATATAACGATAGCAAAGTCAGCAGTTTTTCTTGCGAGCATTTGATGTAATTTACTAAGCAAAAAAGTCCAAGTAAGCACAATAGAACGACAGTATCTACAGTGTATGACCGCTCTGGTATAAACAACGTTATGACCCGCAAAGGAAACAAAAGCCCGAATGATACAAAAACCTTTTTATTGCACGGCATCCCTAATTCTGGGCACGCGGGTCAGTCCTTTTTGGCACGGCACCTGTAATTATCATCGTGTGAGGGGTGCCGTACCCGTGCCGCTACGAATATATTGTCAGTAGAGTCTAAATGCCGATTTACACGACAGCCTTTTATTGCACGGCATCCCTAATTCTGGGCACGCGGGTCAGTCTTTTTTGGCACCCGTAATTATCATCGTGTGAGGGGTGCCGTACCCAATATAATCGGCTGCACGCCAATATTTAAGGGTGCGTGTCATAGAATGGTTGTCATGTAAATTGGGCTAAAGTGTGTGTAGCAAAACTATGATCTGGAAACATTTAATTTCAATCTTCTCTTTATTTGTTGTACGAACGTGTTTCCTTCCAGAGCTCAATGTTAAATGACAAGGCTTTCATTTTGTTGTAGAAAAACGAGATTGATTTAGATGCTCTGTTGTTGATGTCAGAAAAGGACTACTCGGATATTGGTCTACCAAAGGTAAAAAAGGAAACGTCCTTATAATGCGAGTTCATTTCTTTTTGTGACTATATGTTTGTAGTAGTATAACATTGATATTATTGATATTAAAAGGAAAGCATACTTTGACATTCGTGTACGCGTTTCCTCCCGCTGAATAAGCGCCTCCCTCGAATAAGCGCCTCCCCCGAATAAGCGCCCCGTTTTAGACGTGAAAAATTTAATAAGCGCCGGGGCGCTTATTCGAGCAAATACGGTATATGTTTTATACACCTTTTTCAAAAAAAAAAAAAAACTGTGTCGGGAAAAGGCTCCAAGCCCGCGTGACTCACCCAAAAGGGAGTATGGTTAAAAATTACAAACACTGTGAAACCACATGAATATCAACACAACAATTCACATCCAGCTTGCCTTATACTTTATACACATCCAGGGGCGTATCCAGAATATTTCAAAGGGGGGGGGGGGGGGTCACACTTTCCATTTTCCACCAAAGGGGGGGTCACGCTTCCAATTTCTCAATCTTTCTCCAGTCAGATTCTTTTATTTCTATCATCTTTTTGTTTTCAAAGGGGGGTCTGTGGTCTTTAGGCCTCTCGTCCGCAAATCTTTTTGAATTAATTATATACAAACAATATTATTTCTTTCTCCCCACTATTAGGGTCCCCGTGTTAAGTTACTCAATAGTACTCGGCGTATCTACCAAGGAGAAGTCAATGAATTCCATCCCCCTCCCCCTGTGGTCTCATCCCAACCCCCCACCACAAGACCCGTAGGCCGGGCTGCCCGATGGAGTCATCAGCCACCCGATGGAACAACCACCACCATGGCTTCCACTAATTCCGCCATGCCTTACGGGAATAAGAGACCACCGGGGCGTGATGCAGATCCCAATAAACAGGTTAGCACTGGAAGAACGTGTACGCACAGCCTTGGACAACAGAGTAGATTTCGCATGACTGTGAAAACGGAACCGCACGGTTACGGCAGGAATTTCGAATGTTTTTAGAGACATCACGGCACTGACACGGTCACGGCACGGCGTTTCACACTCATAAGAAAACTGCTCTAATCCTCGAACACTTCACTGCATAAGTCCACCCTCTTAAGAACATTTTTGTCTTCGTATCTTTTTAAAGAAAGAGTGCTTACAATATATCCGTGAAAAAGGTAGCGAACTAAATTGTACTAAATAGCGCGAAATCCTTTGTTTTCTATTGTTTAATTAGTACAAATTAGTGCAATTTCTTACAAAGTTTTTCACGGATATATTGTAAGCACTCAAGGACTTCCATTGGTCTTGTATTTATGTCAATTTGTTTAATTTACAGCAGTCGTGGAAAGCCTGGGGCAGAACCTCGGTTAACTAACCAAATGTAAGTACGTACCGAGTTTGTATTTACTACCTTAGAAAAGTGCGCACGTAAATAAACGAATTAATTGCTAGTAATTTTGACACTGATAAAGATGAAAGTGATGAAGACAATGACGTGAAAACGTGATGCTGATATGATGAAGATAATAATAGCGATGAACTTGATGATGATGATGATGATGATGATGATAGTAGTGACTTGTTTATAATAGAGTGTTGATACGGGTGATGGTCTCGATGATGTAACTGTTATAATGATGTTAATGACAAATATCGACTTCATAGATAGTGTTAATAGAGGGGGACGTAAGGGTTCGCGTTTTTGCGTTATCATTGATGCGGTTTTACGGTTATTTGTCATTTTAAACTGCGGTTTTTGACTTACGCGGTTTGCGGTTTTGGGGATTTTGACGATTTTTGTTGCGTTTTGTTGTGTTTTTTGTTTTGTTTTGTTTTTTGTTGTTGTTTTTTTGTTATTGTTTTATTTTGTTTTTTTCTCAATTTTCTTTGCGGTTTCCATACCCCCGTTACGACCCCCCTCTTAAATTTTAGTGATATTGATCTTTTTGTGAATCAATAATCTTTCCACCTGTTGGTTTGAAAAGAATTAACTAATCCGATGTTTCTGTTCTTTCTTAGGGACAGACGATTCCAAAAGTTCTAATTAAAGGGGATAAAACACGTTACAGAAACCAATGATCAAGTGATATCACCTTTACGATTTATCTGATTAAATGATTGACTAATAAATAATCATTGATCAGAAAAAAACTACTGTATCTTTGTTTGAACTCTGTGTTATTAAATGGTAAAGGAAAACGTTTTCCCTGCTTGGCAAAGGTTTTATCATTTCTCTCCTCTTCTTGAAGGGAAAAGAAAACGTCTCGCGTTTGTTCGATGTTCTCTCGAGGTCGCAAACTACTTGCGTCAACTGGTTTAAACTATATTAAGAGGAGATTTTTTCAATGACGAGCAATAATGGCGAAAAGCGCCAAAAACTAGACCTTGGTGCGAGTTTTAATCCAAATTTTCGTTCTGGATTAACACTCAAATCCTTTTACTAATTCTACCGGTTAAAAACTGATGTACCAAGATACCTGTTTAAAACAGATTTTTGAATTGTACAAAGACTTTTTCTTGAAGTTGTGTTAGGATTAAGGTGTTTCAAGCTGAATATAAAGAAAACATAGCAAATGAGTAAATGAAGGCCTAAACCTCATTTTCGATCCAAATGTTCGTTTTGGATTAACACTGATTCAACTTTCATTGGCCAAAACTACTTTTAAACAACTTAAGCTTTCTGACAGAAACGATTTTAGTTTTGTACAACGGCTATTCTTCAACTCAGGAGTTTTTGTCGTTCACTGCTCGAACTTGAAAAAAAATCCCCTCTTAACACTAACATATCTCAAAGGGTTTTTAATGTATTTATTTGTCCACAGTTCTATAGATGACTTCGAACTGTTCTGTGCAGAGTTTTTTCCTTTTCCCCCCGTTTGCTCTTTGTAGAAGAAGGTACTTACGTATGCTCATTGTTCACCAGGCGCCATTATCAAAGGGGTTTCAGTTTCAAAGGTTTTTCTATGTATTTGTCTGGACGACTCCGAAAAGTTCTGTGCGGAGTTTGCCTTTTTTTCATCGATCGTTTGCCTTTTTGTAGAAGAGAGATTTTGGGTATATTTGCAATCATTCTGGTAAACCACATGAAGCCCATTTAAAAGGGTGGCTGTGATGACCTTTGGCTAATTTGTTTTACTACTCGACGGGACTCGGCGGGCGTTGTTTTCCATCTTGACCTTCATCTGTCTCAAAGTACAGATAGGTTTCTACAACGCATGCTCATTGCTCCTTAGCAGGCGCCATGATCGTGATTCTCATATGGTAAAAGAGTTGCATCTCATCGATACTTTTCGTATGGACGACGAAGACCCTTTTAGAGCCAGAGCCGTTCGCTACGGAAAGAAAGTTAAATCACTACCAGCGATTCTTGTTGTGTCGACTTTTACAGCCTTCCAATAAGTTGTTTGCTAATGTTTGAGATTGCTTGCACATCAAGGTATATATTCTCTCTCAATCGAAGCGAGAAAATGTTTATTGGCTGTATAGAGCTCCTATCATCGTGTTTGATTATTACCATCATTGTCCTTGGCAGGTGTTCAGTTGTTGCTGTTCATTGTTGCTCTCGGATTTGTGTGATGGTGATTGTTGATGATGTCAAACAGTTGTTGTTTGAGTTGCTGCTGCTGCTGCTGCTGCTGCTGTTGTTGTGGTGGTGTTGTTGTCGTTGTTGTTGTTGTTACATGTCTGGTTGGCCCGCTTCCCTTGCCTTGTCTTGAAACACGGAAAATGTTTTTTCATCCTTTTATCCAATAGAAAATAAATCGCTAAAACGAACGGGAAGAAGAGATGTCTTGTGGAACCAGTCCAAAGTGCTGCACATTGCCATCTTGCATCGTTCGCTTTTAAAGTAAACACAATCTTTGAGATCATATAAGGAACGCAAACCAGGTTTACGCCAATACACAGTACACGAACACTCGTAGTAAAACTGACTTCGATGGCAGCTTTTCGTTGGCCCAAAACAGTGTTAATTTGTTGTTCGTGTTTACGAATGGTTTTTGCTACGCGCAAGAAGTATCGGGCGCAGCGTTCAAGGCATACCAGAAGCCAGCTAAAGACTACTGCTATTTTTGATATTTTGACGAATCGTTCCTTGAAAATAGGTGGAGAATTTTTGTCTGTACATTTGTCTGGGTAGGTCATAAAATAAATAAGAGATACAGCGATAAGAGAACATCCAAACCACACCAACTACCTTGATGGCCTTCTTTAAAGTAAGTTTTCTTTGATGAGTAAACTTAGTCAACGTTTCCCATCTATCATAGCCCAAAATTGCCATTGTCGCTGTAGAAGAAAGGAGGCTCAATACCATCAATGTGTTTTCCATTCCTTGAATTCTGAAAAGGATTTTATCTTGCGTACAAGCAATCGACTGTATGATATCGTGACACGAGTACAGTTCGCATTGGTAAGCCACCTAGGGCAGCCATCTTGGATATGGCGAGGCTAAAAATCAGGATTTTTTCTGGTGACTTGGAGTTCTTCCATTCTCTGTAAGTAGCGTATATCAAGGAGACGTCCAAAAGTACGCCGACTGCAAGAGTCGACCAAAGGAACGCCAAATGAGCTAATGTTCCTGGACAATTTGGTCCACTCATGGTAGTGTTCCACTGAGAAATGTTGATGTTTGCAGACGTATTTGAAAATAAACTCGACATCTCAGTTTTTGTTTGTTTGTTTGTTTGTTTGTTTGTTTGTTTGCTTGCTTGCTTGCTTGCTTGCTTGCTTTGTTTGTTTGTTTGTTTGTTTGTTTGTTTGTTTGTTTGTTTGTTTGTTTTTCTTCTTCTTCTTCTTCTTCTTCTTCTTCTTCTTCTTTTAAGGTACACAAGGAAAAACGCTGTTAAAATTTATCGATTTTACGGCTTTGGATGCGTCAGGTTGTCTTGAACAGTTTTGATAGTAAATGTCACAGAAAAAAGACGGAACGTAAAAACAAACGAACAAGCACTCAGGACAGTTGTGCGAAAGATTAAATTAGAATGTTCAATTCCTGGCTTTCCACTTCAAGTATATAGGGTTTTTTTCTGGCTTTTTCACCTCAAACGTTTGAACCACGAAATGCATGGATACTTTTCCATCTTTATATATCACAGGAAATTTTTTAAGATTCCCAACATGGGATTAAATTGGTAAAATATTGTGTTTTCCTTGGGTAATCATTGTGAAAAACACAATATTGGGAAAGTGTTACCAAAACCAAGTTTGGGATTTATTGATCCCATACAATCCCCAGTGTTGGGAAATTTTGGTCCCAATCTACTCCCCAAATTGGGATTTTTTGTGAAAAACACAATATTGGGAAAGTGTTACCAAAACCAAGTTTGGGATTTATTGATCCCATACAATCCCCAGTGTTGGGAAATTTTGGTCCCAATCTACTCCCCAAATTGGGATTTTTTGTGAAAAACACAATATTGGGAAAGTGTTACCAAAACCAAGTTTGGGATTTATTGATCCCATACAATCCCCAGTGTTGGGAAATTTTGGTCCCAATCTACTCCCCAAATTGGGATTTTTTGTTCTTCTATCCCCAATATGGGGATATTTTGATCCCAATATTTTCCCAGAAGTTTGAACATTTTGGGCAATGTTATTCCCAGTGGAGGGATATTTTGATCCCATATTTAACCCAAACTTGGGATTTTTGTTCCCATTTTACCCCCAGTATGGGGATATTATGAACCCACACCTAACCCAAACTTGGGATTTTTGTTCCCATTTTACCCCCAGTATGGGGATATTATGAACCCACACCTAACCCAAACTTGGGATTTTTGTTCCCATTTTACCCCCAGTATGGGGATATTATGAACCCACACCTAACCCAAACTTGGGATTTTTGTTCCCATTTTACCCCCAATATGGGGATATTATGAACCCACACTTAACCCAAACTTGGGATTTTTGTTCCCATTTTACCCCCAATATGGGGATATTATGATCCCACACTTAACCCAAAATTCTGGCTTTTGTTCCAATCTACCCCCAATGTAGGGATATTTTAATCCTATATTTATTTAACCCCAAGTTGAAACATTTTGATAGGATTTCATTGAGATCCCTTTATTTAGAATATAGTGTTATACAACCAATTAACAACTAGTCAACGATACACAGTTCAACTACTGTTTTTAACTTGCTTTTAAACTTAAACGTTTTCTTGCCCAAACTGCAAGTTTTTTTTTTTTTAAAGTGAAGAAGAACCTGAGAAATCTTAACTCTTTCTTTTTAGGCTTCAATTTTTTAACTATAGCAACTGTGTCAACTACTTATTTTTTTCGATTTTTTTATAAACAATTATATCGCTCTTTCGTAGGGCATCAGAATTGGGAGCTACTCCAATTATTTCGCAGAATTTGTGTTTAACTAACTTTTTTGCCAAAACTGCAATCAGTTCTGTGGCTTTCAAGGCAACAGTAGTTTTGTTGGGGACTTTGAAGGTTTGGTTCAAAATTGTTTGCAACCCTTTTCTTTCTGGTACCTCAGACAACACTGCTTTAATGAGAAGCTTATTTGTTTTTAGTGGCCAGTTGGAATGCACATTCTGATTGCTATCACTTTGCTGTTCTTGCACTGTTTTTTCTGCTTCTGTTTCTTCCTCACTTAGGATAACTGTATCTGGGGTACTTGGTGGACTTTTATTGGCCTCCAGCTGATATAGCACAAAACATAGAGTGATGCCAAGTAAAAATTAAGTTAAAAGCTGTTTATAAGACAGCAGCACACTAAGATACTCACATTGACATCATCTTGATCCTTGCTTTCACTCACATATCTTATGTTACTCTTAGCTGGCTGCAAACAGGTTGGAAACAATGTTTTCTAAGAATGCAATAAAAACACCAGAATATTAAGTGCCTTAAAACACTTACATTGACTTGTTCTCTCTGTTCAAAATTAGGGCACTTCTTTTTCCAATATACATCTTTTGCACTCTTTGATTGCAGATAAATTAAGAATTTTTCCAGATCAAATATAATAACACATATGTGTGAAAATATGAGATCAATTTCATAATTTAACTGTTAACATATAAATGATAAAACCAAATACATTCAGAAGTGAATTACTCACAATCCCCTGCTCTTCTACATAAGACGATAACAATGAACCAATATCACTTGTTCTTGAATGACTGTTGCCAATTCTAGAGGGCTATAAATAAAATCATCTTTAGTTAGTAGCATTCAACATTCACGAATCTACTACTCTCAGGCAGTAAAAAGAGGGAAATTGGATATTAAATTGATCGCTTAAAACAATGTTTTCTAAGAATGTAATTAAAGCACCAGAATATCCTTAAAGTATTACATATATCCTTAAGAATATCTTGCCGGAAAATATACTCACATTGACTTGTTGACCTTTCTGTTCCAATGGAGATTTCTTTTTCAAAATTTCTATCTTTGTACTCTTTGGCTGCAAACAAATCAATCCAGATCAAATAATTAATACACATATTGATGTATGAAGATAAGAAATCTATTTCATAATTAAACTGTTAACATTATATAAATAATAAAACCAAATACATAATCAGAAGTGAATACGCACAGTCCCCTGCTCTTCTAAATCAGACGATGACAATGAACCACCACTTGTTCTTGAATGACTGTTGCCAATTCTAGAGGACTACAAATAAAATTATTTTAGTCTTAATTCAGTAGTATTCAACATATTTAAAGTGCATGCCAACAACATTGAATTCCACTATTCTCTTATTGTACTCATACTGATATCACCTTTGTCCAAACATTTTACACTGTTTTCATGAATCTACTACTCTCAGGCAGCAAAAAGATGGAAAACAATGTTTTCTATGAAATCAATGTAATTAAAGTACCAGAATAAAAATATCCTTAACAAATATCCTGAAAATACTCACATTGACCTGTTGACCTCTCTGTTCCAATGGAGATTTATTTTTCCAATTTCCTATCTTTGTACTCTTTGGCTGCGAACAAATCAATCCCATTTCTCCAGATCAAATAATACATATACATATAGATGTATGAAGATAAGAGATCTATTTCATAATTGAATTGTTAACATATAAATGATAAAACCAAATACATTCAGAGGTGAATTACTCACAGTCCCCTGCTCTTCCAAGTCAGATGATGAACATGAACCAGTACTGCTTGTTCCTGAATGACTTTTGCCAATGTATATACTGGACTACAAATCAGTAAGATAATATTATTGTCTAATGCTGCATTCACACCAACTAGACTAGTTTAGCTAATTAAACCGACTTAAGGAAATAATTCAATTTCTTGATAACCCTGTCATGTCGGGGTCATGTCACCTTCACAATACACATTTCAAAGAACCTTGTGATATTTTAATCAAACAAGCTTTCACCTCTTTAAATGGTATGTGCACATGTTATGAGCAACTTATTAAGCTTGTTTAATATAATTAAGTTTACCACTTTGAAACATATGTTTAACTGGTTGTGGTGAATGCAGCATAACTAAGTCTTTAGTAGCATTTCAACATATCAGGCTCGTAACATGGTATATGGGATCAGGGATCAAGCCCCAAATTATGGCCAGGATCAGGGATCAGAGGCCAGAGCTCAGGGATCAAATGGGTGGAATCGAGTATCACTGAGACATTGGGTCAGTATCAGGGATCAGCTCAGTTTTTTGCACCAAGGATTAGGGATCAAAAATTTCTAAAAATATGGGCTCAGGGATCAAAATTTCCGTAAAATCCCGGGATCAGTGAGACGAAAATATACCATGTTACGAGCCTAACATATACACATACATGCTAAAAACATTAAGTTTTACCATTCTCTTAAGTGGAGGTGTGTCCTCATCTGACTCGGCTTCCATCATCTGTAAATTGAATTTGAATAATTACTTGAAAGTGATGGATAAACTAATCCCTACATTATTAGGTATTTAAAACAGCTGGAAAAATAAAATTATACCCTTTTGAATTTGTAATCAGTCCTTTTTGAGTATCTTCTTTGTTCATTAAAAAAATCTTTGACATGCTGAGCTATTCCTTCTTTGGTGAAACCAATGGATGGCATTTCAACTTGGTCTTCAATTTCAGAAACAAAGTCTGCAAGTTCTGCTCTGGTCTGTGGCGTGTTAAATTTTGGACAGTCTGGCCACCTCTGCATTGCAAAATCACCAATTTGTTTGCGCCTTTTGAAATAAGATGATATCAACTACAAATTTAATACTTTATAATAGGGACTTGAACGAAAATCAGTCAAAAATGGAAATTGGTTAATCATACTATTTTGCTTTGTCAATGTAGAAGTCGTCTGAAAAAGTCCAACCAACTTTCAAGTCGTTTTCAATTTTTGCCAATTTTCATTCAAATCCCCTTATACCGTTGAACAGAAAGGAACGTGAACCAAAAGAGCAAATAACACTTACTTGGTGAGGTAGAGCCTTTTGACTTCTGGTGTGAAGTTTGCCATGTCAGACATAGATGGCTTATTATTACTGACACTTGATTTCTGAGTCTGATGTAAAGCAGGTGGAACAAGTTTACTGAACTCTGTCTTGAACAGCACAGCTTGTCCATACGATAACCCCAAACGCCCAAAAATGGGCGCCTCGGCATCCTTTCTTAGTAGATCCCGAATCACTACAACTGAGATTATATGTTGGTCTTTGTTGTCCGCCAAATATATAGAACATGCAAGAGATCGAGAGAGAGAAAATAAATCTTACTATAAATCTTACTTACTATTTAAACTTGGATATTTTAACGTTCAGAAGATAAAAATGTAGGAAAACAATCTAGTTGGTTTATAAAAGAATACTAGTCAGCCGCCATATTTTTGGCCACAAAGATACCAAGACATCCAAAGCACAAAAAATCCATTTCCATCGGCTGAATTTACTATACAAATGCAGTATTTTTAACTTAAAATTGCTAACTAAGCATCATACTTTATTTAAAGATGACTATTTCGAACTAAGTTTGAATAAAAACGAAGTGCTGATAAGGATTCTACGACTGCCTCATGATTGCAAAATAAGAACACAATACGGTGAGACTTTCAGCCATCCAGATTGCAAAACTAAAAAACGAAAAGTAACATACCTTTAAATAACTGCTGTATCGTTTCGCCAAATAATTCTTTAACTTTGTTATCGATATCTTCAGCACTTAGCTCGTCGTTTCCTGTCTTTTCCATGATAAAAGGTACCATCAACTCAACCACTAACAACAACTTTCCTCGCTATAGCTAGCCCAGAGAAGGAATAAATTATGTCCGCATGTTTTTGGCGCCAAGAATACCACTAGCTGATTGGTTCTCAAATAAGTAAGTTTCGCGCGCTTTTCTGAAGTAGGCCGAGTGAGCTGGTACCTAGGTACACAGCGTGTATTGCATCTTGGATAGAAAGATGGCGGCGTTCTTGGCATGATGTGATGAATAAATGTGCTTGGAAAAGGAGCGATATCTGTTCTTGCTGTTGCGATGATTTAAATTACAGACATGTTCATTGTCCATGTACTCGTTGCAATGGCCGTGCGACACCTAGAATTACCGAGCTTCGCCACTGGAACGAAGCAAATGTTGTGGAAAACAATGGCATATTTGCATATGCAGAGTACACACTCACGAGTCAAAACGAAGTCATTCAAGACGAAGTTCAAGACACAAACGATGATGTCTCCGATGAAATGGAAACTGATTCCGAAACGACCAGCATTTGTAGTGAAAATCAATCACAAGGTTTTCATGTAATACAGGAGGAGTCTCTTGAGTCCGACACTGAATGTGGCACCAAGGTGATCACAGATAATGCGGTCGAAAACTTAGCATGTGGCGAACAAAAGATTACGAATCCTTTGAAAAAAGTTGTGTTGAATGCTGTTCTGGATGCCATGTCTATCTCGGACGCTAATGGCTCCTCAAGAAAAACATTTGAAGATATTCTTGCATATGGTAAAAAAATGTTTTTTTCTTCTGTTGGTAATGATGTTGATCTTGATGTTTTATCAATACTTTGGCCAAAGAACTGGAACGATGCTCAAAGAATTCTTAAAGAAGAAGGTTTTAAAGAAGCAAAGGAGTATTACATTTGTATATGCTGGGAAAAACAAGAGGTTACCAGACATGGAAAAACAAGCATGAAGTATAAATACAATGGAAAATGGAGTGTTATGGAAAGTAAGGATGACTGTTGTTGTTATTGTGGTAACCCTGGATACATTAAGTATTATTATTTAGGACTGGAAGAAAAAGTCAAAAATTGGTTTCGCAGTGAAAGTATGTCAAGAAAAATGATGTCACATTGGGTTGAAAAGGATCACTGGCTTGGAAAACAATCCAGTTGGCCCTTGAAGAAAGAAATATGGGACGGTCAAAGGTGGGTAGATTTGCAATGGTTTTGGAATCCTGATGAAGTTTGGCCCCTTCCAACAAAATGTACCTACTGTGAATCTGTTGTACCAGTTGATGTTATTGCTGCCTCTCCTCTTGTGGATAACATTACAAAGAGTGTTGAATGCCCAAATTGTCTGAATGAATTCCCTCATGTTCCAAAAACAGCCAGAGGATCACCACTGAATATTGGATTGATTGGTCACTGGGATGGATGGCAGCCTTTCAACACTAGCTTAAAGAGTTGTGGTTCTTTTGAAGTCACTGTTGCTAATTTGTGTAAAATAGACAGAAATCAAGTGGATGAGATTTATGTTGTAGGATTTGTACAGTGTTCAATTCTTCCAAATGATGTACCTTCTATATATGATCCATTTCTAAAACCATTAATCAGTGACCTTTGCACAGGTTTTATTGATGGATTTCAGGTTTCGTATCCTTGGCAGTTTTCATTTGATGACTATGAACCAGCTAAGGAAGAGATAGTAAGAGTTATACTTTTATGCTGGACAGCTGACCATCCCGGTCAATGTGAAATTGGCAAGTTCCTCAACCAAGGAAAATGTGCTTGTCGACGATGTTTGCTTGAAGGACAGCAGAGTGAATCCTCCAATCGCTTCTATTATGGACAAAACCGTTTTCATTCACGTTATCCCTGGGGAACAAGAGACATAAAGCTTCTTGATGATACACTCTATGATTTAGATAATGAAAACCGTTCAAGTGTGAGAAAAAAACTTTCATCAAACACTGGTTTTAAAGGAACATCTTTACTACACAAATATTTATATCCATTATATGAGTTTGATATTTTGAAACACATGGTCTATGATGTCTTCCATACTCTTCCATTAAATCTTTGTAAGAATCAGTTTCAAAGACTATTAGATCTTGAACTTCTTGATACAAAGTACCTAGATGAAGAAATCAAGAACTTTCCATGGACTTGAGACTTAAAGGATGGGCGAATCCCAAAAGAAATTGGAAAAGATGGAAAAAATCTGGGGTATTGGAAGGCTGAAACTTTCCAGAAGTTTTCATTTCCCTTTTTTGAATGTACTTTTGAGGACAAATTTAGCAACATTGATGAATTAGAAATTCTTTGCTCAGTATCAAGGTTTATGGAGCTGCATTTTTATAGTGGCCGAAATGGTTGGACGGATGACATGATTAACTATCACAAAAAGCTAGCAGAAAAAATAAATGTAAAAATTGAAGAAGTACAAGGCCTCAACATGTGCACCATTTCAGTACATAACTTATTACACATTCATGAAGATATCCTTAACTTTGGAGCAAGCGATAATTATTGGTGTGCTAGTTTTGAGAGAGCTGTTAAAGAATATGTAAAGAACTCACACAACTGCAAGGCAGTAGAGGTAACATTTGCAAAGACAGAAGCTAGGAGGGAGTTTTTGAAGCCCTTACAAGATATGGAAAAAACTGCATGTGGTAAATTTGATATCAACCAGGTATAGTAGATGGTACTATCATGTGACTACATGTCTGATGAAATTTTGCTGTAATGTAATTATATTTATCCCACACCATAGAAAATACAGCCAATCAGAAAGCAGGAAAGCTGTTGTATATTTGGCAGTATTCAACTGTCTCTTCCCATAAGACATTGCGGTAGTTTCTGTATTTTCTATGGTGTGGGATAAAATAGTTATACAATACCATGGATATCCCACTCATCACTTGTATTTTCTGTGTATATGCCTAAAGGCTTGTGTGTATACCAGAAAATACAAGTGACTTTTTTAGTTGTGGGATATTCCACTGTATTCCACTCGAAACTATTGTATAACTAGTATGTACATGACAAAGTACTGTACAGAGTATCTTAATTTACAAATATCACTCAATCCTTTGTGAATATTCTAGCTTGGTGATAATAATTAATGGCCAAACATGTTTATTTAACTGCTTGTCTTTATATAGGGAATAGCAAGTTCCATTGATGTTGCAAAGATTTTGTGTGATTCTTTTGTCCGTCAGTCATTTATTATTGGATCAGCATCCAGTGTGGAAAATGTTACAGCTGAAAATCATAAAAAGATAGCAGATATTCTTTTCCTTCATGAGAATGATGTTTCAGAAGTGGCAACTATTTCTAAAAGATGTTATGTGCAGCATATTGGATATAATGGATCATTGTTATCAGGTATATGGTATTACTTCATAGAACCTAGTCCTGCATACAGGTTTTTATTCATGTCAAATGAAAACAAACAAGCAAGGAACAAGCAAATATTTATATGTGTAATATAACTTTACTTAAAATACTTTATGTTCTATTGATTATTTCTTCCATTTCAGTTATACTTTATTGTACATGTAAGTGTGATAGCACAGAGAAATATATCATTACTATTATTATTATCATCATCATTGTTGTTGTTGTTTACAGGTGGTGAGAGTGTTATTTGTAAAGACAGTCAATATGGAGATGAGATAGTGCTGGAGATTAAAAGATTTCTCTCTTTGTGTTGTGGTGGAAGTTATTGTCAGATCATTTGTGAAGGAGTAATTTTACCATACCTCTTGGATGATGATGGAGAAAAAATAGCAAATCATTGGAGTGGGTTTTCGAAAGTCACTTTACAATCAAATGAAGAAGATTCATTTTTCTCTGTTACAAATGTATTAAGAAAAGTTGTCCTGTACAACTGCGGAAACAATGTGTGTACTGTTGGTGATTACATGAGAAAGCCATTGGTCGTGCCAGATGAAATAATTGTGCCTGTATACCCTGAGAAGAACGACATGATTTTAATCCAGGGACAAAACTCTGACGATGTTTGGTATGGCCAGGTCATTGATGTAAATTTTCATCAAAAAACACTGGAGGTTTATTTTTGGGTAGAGAATCAAAGAAAGCCTGAATGTTTAGTGAGAGAGTCTTCTGGTCGAAGGGCAGCAAACAAAGTTCATTTTGACTCAATTATTGCTTTAGCTGAAGGTGAATGGATAAACAACAATTGCTGGAAAAGAAAACTGGCCTCATAAACCAAATACTAAGGTGTATGTATTATAAGTATTAGGTAATTAGATCAATATGTAATGATTAGAATATGTTTCCTTATTTTATTGTGATCAGAATTAAATTTATATGAGTAATTATTACCAATAATTTGATATGTTAGAAATTTCTTTTATGTTGTGAAAAACTTCTCATTCTTTTCCCACAGTTTTGAATTGATCGGGAAAATATTCCCATTAATTTCCCAATTTAAGGATTCAATTGGGAACACATTCCCATTTATTTTCCTTGTTTGGGATTATGTTGTGAACAGTTTCCCATACTTTACCATTGGGTAGGAATCAATTGGGAAAATGTTCCCATCCATTTCCCAAGACAAGGATGCAATTGGGAACACATTCCCATTTATTTTCCTTGTTTGGGATTATGTTGTGAACAGTTTCCCATACTTTACCATTTTGGGTAGGAATCAATTGGGAAAATGTTCCCATCCATTTCCCAAGACAGGAATGCAATTGGGAACACATTCCCATTTATTTCCCTTGTTTGGGATTATGTTGTGAACAGTTTCCCATTCTTTACCATTGAGTAGGAATTAATTGGGAAAATGTTTCCATCCATTTCCCAAGTTAAGGATTCAATTGGGTGCACATTCCCATTTATTTCCCTTGTTTGGGATTATGTTGTGAACAGTTTCCCATTCTTTACCATTGGGTAGGAATCAATTGGGAAAATGTTCCCATCCATTTCCCAAGACAAGGATGCAATTGGGAACACATTCCCATTTATTTCCCTTGTTTGGGATTATGTTGTGAACAGTTTCCCATTCTTTACCATTGGGTAGGAATCAATTGGGAAAATGTTCCCATCCATTTCCCAAGTTAAGGATTCAATTGGGAACACATTCCCATTTATTTCCCTTGTTTGGGATTATGTTGTGAACAGTTTCCCATTCTTTTCCATTGGGTAGGAATCAATTGGGAAAATGTTCCCATCCATTTCCCAAGACAAGGATGCAATTGGGAACACATTCCCATTTATTTCCCTTGTTTGGGATTATGTTGTGAACAGTTTCCCATTCTTTTCCATTGGGTAGGAATCAATTGGGAAAATGTTCCCATCCATTTCCCAAGACAAGGATGCAATTGGGAACACATTCCCATTTATTTCCCTTGTTTGGGATTATGTTGTGAACAGTTTCCCATTCTTTTCCATTGGGTAGGAATCAATTGGGAAAATGTTCCCATCCATTTCCCAAGACAAGGATGCAATTGGGAACACATTCCCAATTATTTCCCTTGTTTGGGATTATGTTGTGAACAGTTTCCCATACTTTACCATTGGGTAGGAATCAATTGGAAAAATGTTCCCATCCATTTCCCAAGTTAAGGATTCAATTGGGAACACATTCCCATTTATTTCCCTTGTTTGGGATTATGTTGTGAACAGTTTCCCATTCTTTTCCATTGGGTAGGAATCAATTGGGAAAATGTTCCCATCCATTTCCCAAGACAAGGATGCAATTGGGAACACATTCCCATTTATTTCCCTTGTTTGGGATTATGTTGTGAACAGTTTCCCATTCTTTTCCATTGGGTAGGAATCAATTGGGAAAATGTTCCCATCCATTTCCCAAGACAAGAATGCAATTGGGAACACATTCCCAATTATTTCCCTTGTTTGGGATTATGTTGTAAACAGTTTCCCATTCTTTACCATTAGGTAGGAATCAATTGGGAAAATGTTCCCATCCATTTCCCAAGACAAGGATGCAATTGGGAACACATTCCCATTTATTTCCCTTGTTTGGGATTATGTTGTGAACAGTTTCCCATTCTTTACCATTGGGTAGGAATCAATTGGGAAAATGTTCCCATCCATTTCCCAAGACAAGGATGCAATTGGGAACACATTCCCATTTATTTCCCTTGTTTGGGATTATGTTGTGAACAGTTTCCCATTCTTTACCATTGGGTAGGAATCAATTGGGAAAATGTTCCCATCCATTTCCCAAGACAAGGATTCAATTGGGTGCACATTCCCATTTATTTCCCTTGTTTGGGATTATGTTGTGAACAGTTTCCCATTCTTTTCTCAGCTCTGGGATTCAGCTGGAGAAATATTCCCATTAATTGCACAAAAAAGGGAATCGATTGAAAAAAACACCTTCAGTCACTTTCCAAGATTGAGATTTTATTGGGTTTGTTTCAGAAGGATGTTAAAAATTTCAAAAATTTCCCCTTCGGTTCCCAATAATGGGTTCATGATTTCCCATTTTTTTCCCAAGATTGTGAATTTTTCCAACATTTTCCCAATGTGAAAAACCATATTTTTTCCTGTGTATGTAACAGCATTCAAAAGTTAAAGTACGTAAAAAACAGCTGTTACTCAAATCCTATCTATTGCCGTGAAACATTAATAGAATTGTGAATTTTTTAGTGCTTTGGACTTACAAAGGAATCTGTGCTTTTGAGTGCATTCAATTTGTTGCTTCTTCATGTACCGTGGGTAACTAACATGTGCACCGGTTGACGTTTTGTCAGAGAAAAAGGACACAAATATCACAAATAATCAGAAGATGGTCAATTCAAAAGATTTCGGTTCCTGTAGGAAAGACCTCAAAGCTGAAAGAGAACAACAAAAATATATCAATGTATTCTCGCTATAGATCTTTGAAACTGAAAGAGCGCATGCATGACTCTGAACTGAAAGCTACTTAGCTAAATTACTACTAAGTCAATTTACCCAAATCCTTGTGATTTCTAAAGGGCTACTCTTAGATATGAAAATAGATGAAAATTGAAAATGACTTGAAACATAGTAAAACCTATCTGTACGACTCCCAATAATCACCAAAAGCAACATTTTCTTTATATATTCAAACGAGACGAATAGAAATTGTCAAGTATTTTAACATTCTTAAGTTGTGAGTAAATGACGCATCATTTGCTCAACCCTAGCTATTGTTCTTTTAGACTTTACATCAACATTTCTCTTTGATAATGAGCTTGAAATGCAGATTTTGGGGCAGAGGGTAGCTGGTTATTTAACTACGTTCATTTTCAGATAATCAGTTTCCAATTTTCATCAATTTTCATCCAAGTGGGCCTTTAAGTGGGGCCGTCGTTGCTGGGAAAAAACATATGGAGCCAGTCATTGGAAAAGTGCATTAGTTAATTGAACTTTTTATAATTACTGTATGATTGACTGCTGCTGTAAGGTTTTAAAACATGTTTTAAAATCCTACAATTAACCTTTTGTTCTTGTCGCACGCAGCAGTTGTAAGCAAGTTGTAGGGTTGTTGCATGCGACAAGTTGTAAGCAAAAATTGTATTGTGTAAATTGGCCTTTTATTTTCGATCGATTACTATCGGTTTTCTTGAATTCCCTCGTACAGTTTTTAGCTCTTTTAGGAGTATTATAAAAATGTGTAAAAACTAGATAAAAAATGTTATGTTGAGGCGTTGACAATTTTTCCATTGTAACACACCTACAAAAATACTCGTTTCGGCTGCCGAAATGTGTATTTTTTCTTGCTATGCCATACCATACAATTAATCAATTGAACCTATCCCACACCTTTTTTCATTGCCTTTTCATCTCACTCGAAAACGCGTATTTTTTGATAGATGTATTATTAATAGGAAACACTAACATATTTGTGTAGGTATTTATATTTAATTCGCTCAGCGGACGGAGCCTAAACTAAGTTAAAATTAAGTTAATTTTAACTTAGTTTAGGCTCCGTCAACACTGCTTGTAAACTGAATGCGTTTTGGGCTTGCGTCCACATGTGAGTTCTTATCAACTAAGGTGGAAAATGGAGAAGAAAAGCTAAGCGCCATCAAATTCGTGGAGTCCACGTAATGTTAGTGGTATCATATCATTAGAGAGCTTAAACTTTGACGCGGCAAAGAGGATTAAGGTAGTTCGAGACCCTTGCTATTGCGCATCTCCGAACGTGCGCACCTTTAATTATTAAAGAAAATTACCGTGAGGAGTCTGGGCACTAGTTTGTCAACGATTGATGGAGTAGAAACTCCAGTTTTAGCGCATGAAAATAAGATTTTATCGACCGAATTTTGGAAATAAAATTATCAAACAATATTAAACATTATGCAAAGTAAGTGCTTATCCTCGAAATTTTAAATTTAGTGAGTCTTATCTATCGAAAAGGCCGGCGAGAACAGCGCTTAAATTGGTGAAATTTTGGGCTCATTTTCAAAGAGATAATCTTTCTGAATCTTGAAAAAAAAATCAATATCTTTTTTCAATAGCATCCATTTGACTTTTTAATTCGTGCATTGGTAGCCACGAGTAATACTAACGGTAATGGCTTTTGCAATGGGCTGAAGTGGTCAATGAATTGCCAAATCTGCGACTTTTCAAAGTTTAGAGGACGTTATAAAAAACACTCTGTAAGAATATATTTTTAACTTTAGGTGTTAATTTTGGCTTTGGAGCTAGAAATCCGACAATCCTATTTGACCTAAATTATACACAAAACTGCCTAAGTCCACCCTCCTTCAACTTCAAATCGAACATAGTGACCCCCCTTTTATTTCATTTTTGAGTTTCACCTATCTTAATTGTTCTTTTAAAGACAAAGTTTGAACGAAAGTTTACTGCAGAATCCATTTCTTTTTCTCGCCTAGCGACGCGCGTTTGGCATGCACTTGAGCGTGAGCACGTACTGACGACTTCAAGATATTCAAGATCAGTCAAGATTCAAGATTCAAGATTCTTTTATATGCCTGTTTTACAAACGATATTCGACTTTTCGGCCCCAATCAAGGAGAACGCAAGGAGGCGCAAGTCGCCGCAAGTTTTGAACTTGTGGCTCGTTTGATCGCTCTCTTGCATCGACTTACGGCTACTTACATCAATTTGTGAGGACTTGTGAGTAGTACGTTTGAGCGTCCTCAAACTGATCGCAAGTACGATGCAAGTTTTAACGTGTTTGAACAGTCAACGCGCTAAGCTTCGCAAGCTAGTTGTTTTTCTTCGATCCTTTTTAGTCTGAATTTCTGCACATCAGTTCCTCTCCTTCGCTTATTCAAACAACAACAAACCGGATTTTCTCCTTGCATTGTCCTTTAATTATAGCTGATTTTCGTTGAAAAACTTGCGCTGACTAGGTGGACTCGAGTATATTAAGGCCGGCCTGGGTTGATCGCTAATTGACTAAAATTCGGAAAAAAATATTTTGAGGACATAGAAGATTTATATAACATTGTCTTCCCCGAGAAATATCACTAAACAGTTCGTGCCCTTGATGAATACTTCCACGAACATAAAGAAGTCGATTTTGCATAATAAATTTGAATAACAATAAAACCTTACTTCAAAACGACAACCAAACATCCAGCTCCTAACTCGAGAAATCGCTTAGTCATGCATTCTGTCGCGTCAGAGCAGTGATTTACCGCTGACCATACTGAATTCCAAGCGTATTTTGAGTTAAAATACCAAGCGTATTTTGATGACGTCACGAATCATCGTTCACTATATCCACGTACGTGCCTACCAACAGTTCAAGACCGCAAGCCCACAACAAATGGCCCGGGCCAACTCTGTCGTACGTAACACAGGAAATCCATCCACGAATAGTGTCGCTGCTCGCTTCGCTCGCAGCAAAAATGTTATATAATATTTAGTATATAACGTGCGTTCTGATTGGTCGAGAACCATGTTTGATTACATACAACTCACACATAGATGGCGTCATTAAATCTTATGCGCGCTCTGATTGGCTGGAATACTTCGATAAATATTATATTAAACAGATAGATTCCATTTTGCCGTGCGTGTGCATGTGTGCTCTAATCAATACACAGAAGGCGTGAGAACAACAGTCACGCTACTCGACTTCGTCTTAATAGCTTCATCGATTAGAGTACACACGCACGGCAAAATGGAATCTGTTACTTTGTAATCGTCAATGAACAGTTAGGAAACTTACTAAATAAAGTGAAGGTGGAAAGCAAACGTGCGAGAGGAATAATATAAGTTACATCAGACTGACTATATACAGCTCGAGTATATTACTACATGCAGGTTCTCAATAGTCTCTGTTTGTCCGTGTCTCTTTGTTAACGTTCTAAGCGATGTGCACGCGCGGATCGATTCCTCCCATTAATTTTCGTTGATGGTATGTTTTCTGTCGTAAGTATGCCAGGGCAGCCTCTGAAAACTGACTATAGATCGATGTCCTTTCTTAGTTCTTACGCGCATTGTTGCTTAATCTTCATGATTAGTTTTATTATAATCCAAGATTTTCATAATCTATTATGATATGAATTTCAAGTTTTATCAATAACCCTTTTAAATATTATTTGTGTCTAATGTCTTCTAGTGCTCACTAATTGGGGGACACTGCACTCTGCATGAATTAATTGCCCTGATCTGTCACTGTATTTATCCTTGGACTTTAAAATCTCTTACTCATGGATTATAATAAACTATTACTAGGTATTATCATATCTATTATTATGATCCACAGATTAATACTTATCCATTTTGCCCGGTAGGTACCTATCCTAAATCGGGAACATCATGGGTGTGCGAAGTTGTTTGGCAAATTTTCTCTGACGGTGCAGTAGATATGACGTCCTTGTTTGAACGGGTGCCCTTTTTAGAATTTGAAAAAGCCAATCAAAGCCTAAAGAACAAAACCCTGAACCTCAGGGAATTCTTCTTGAAGAAGCAGTTCCCTCGTTGCTTCCAATTCCATTTACCCTATCATCAAGCACCGACGGGAGATGGCGTTAAATACATCTATCTTGTACGTAACCCCAAGGATGTTGGTGTCTCTTACTATTGGTACTATAGAGCTATAACGAGGTTTGAATTTGACCGATCTTGGGATGAATTCTTTGAGATGTTTATCGAAGGCAACGTTCAATATGGCAGTTGGTTTGATCACGTGCTTGGATGGTGGGCTCATCGAGACAATCCCAACATTCTGTTTCTGAAGTACGAAGATATGAAAAAGAACCTGCCTGGTGCTGTCCAACAAATCGCCAAGTTTCTTGGCAAAGATTTATCCTCAGACAAGATTGAACGTATCGCTGAGCAAACCACCTTTAAGGCCATGTCAGACGGCAGCGGGCGATTCATGGATGGGAATGAGTTGTTCCAAAAGATAACTCGCTTACCAGAAATCAAGTACATTCGAAAGGGAATAGTTGGAGATTGGAAAAACTACTTCACTGAAGACCAAAGCAAGAGATTTCACACATTGTACGAAAGCAAGGTGGCTGGTAGTGGACTACAACTAGAATTTGAGTAAGATAAGATACACTGCCAACTGACTTAATGTGTTTAAAGACTTTCTAAGCCTGTCTAAGCCAGAAATTTCGCCCTGTGGCCGCCTCGTCCCCAGGCTACCGCGCGGCCATCGTGACGCCACGCTTCGAATGGGCGCCCCGGCCCCCGCCATTAAGCGTCCGCCATCTTTGAGGGAGAACTGGAATAACCTGGGGACGAGGCTAGTATTTTCTTATTTTTCCGACTGTTTAGGCAGTATTTGGTAATAACGTTTCAAAATCTTCAATTGTGAAATTTTTTAAAGAAAAAATTGAATAAGCATGAAACCATCTGATTCTATCGTTTACAATTGGTATGTTTGTCTTTTAGGGGTAAAACTTTCTATCATGCAGCCACGTCCATTGCAAAATTTGAAAACTTGCACGAGCATCCCCGATATTCTTATAGTCTTCCCGTCTCTAGAACCTTAGTTTGGAATTGCAACCAATGCTACCATGACGACATCAGCTCAACAAGAATGATACAATATCACACAGGGGTAACACCAGCAGGACACGCCCACAGGCGTTCATGCACTTACCTGTGGCCTTATAGGTGTTTACTCGGGCTTACCTGTGGCCCCATAGGCGTTTACTCGGGCTTTCCTGTAGCCCCATAGGCGTTTACTCGGGCTTACCTGTGGCCCCATAGGCGTTTACTCGGGCTTTCCTGTAGTCCCATAGGCGTTTACTCGGGCTTACCTGTTGCCTAGGCCATAGAATTGTAGCTAGCCTGAGTATCTGTCCTCAGGGAAGGAGGAAGAAGAGCAATGGGCTGGCCGGGGAAAGGGGGAAAGATTCGAGGGGCGTTTAGAAGACGGAAAGAACTTAAGACATGGGCTAAGCGACACATCTTGTAATGGGTTTTGTGTCTATGATATAGATCAAAACCGTGTAATGGAATAAAGTGCTTCTATCAGGTAGAATGCATCTTATTTGTCGTTGTTGCCGGCAACACGCAACATCACAGAGGTGAATAAATGGAATCTGTTTTCGGTTAGCTTTTGCAGGCATTCCGATTTTGATCTCTGAATTATCAGAAAGGAAGGATTTCACAAGGTTATCGTTTCGGAGTGCACAACGGCTAGCTTAATTTAACATATCATATACTCGAAACTTGCAACATCTAATTAGTACGTAAGACCTAGAAAGGATATGGTTCTGAAAAGCACCATGAAATAATTAAAATATTGTATTGAGCTCTAGCTTTCAGAAGGATTTCAGGGAAAACATTAAAAACGTGCATTCAGAAGTGTAAGTTTCGCATAGACGGCACGTTACATTACGGTATTACGAACGTACAGCACACTCACGGTACGGAATTAACGAATGTATAGCACGCTCATGGCACGAGCTTCGAGCATCGACGCATTTTCCACGAGTGGTAGGACGCACACAACAGAGGTAGCTCGCCCTGCCCAAATTCCATGACCAATTAACTCTTGGTACCTGAGTGACTAGTACTATTTCACGACAAATGTTCATAAGTAGAGAGACAAAACTGTAATTAATAGTGCAGTCATCAATATATGGCTATCATCAAGCCGGAGAGCAGTAACCAGGGATTAAGACTCTGCACGCACCATTCAGCAGCCAAATTTAACGTGTTGACAGTTCTGGCTAGCTATTTTTGACTCGAATTTAGAGTGCGCTGGTATAGCGAACACCTACAAAATACTAATTTTTTTCCGCGCGTTCAAGCAGCTGGTGATCTTAAAATATCCCAGATGCGGGGCAACACTGAATGTCAAATCACGTGACGCAGCACGTCTCAGTGTCTCAGTGTCTCAGTGTCCTGGTTATATGCTCTCCTGTCATCATTTAAAAGCATATAACATGAATATGAACACAATATTTCTATTTGCCGTGACGTAGTCCTCATGGTTTCCATGGTGACATCAGAGGTTGCCCAGAGGAGGCTCATGGCACGGAAATAACGAATGTACAGCACGCCGTAGCACGCAGAATTAATCAACGTTTGTATAGCACGGTCACGGTATGCAATTAGCGAATGTATATAACACGCGCTTAATTTACGGCACGGAATTTACCACGCTCTCGTCGGAACAGAATAAATCAGCTTTGGATATTTGGCACGGATCACTAGCTCGGCTGCTAGGCCACAATATGTTGAAGTCTTTCACATTCTTACAAAGTTTAGTTAAGCGGCCAAGACCTTTGAGACTATCAATTATAACTCAAGAGCTGTTACTGAGTTTATTGTCGGAGTTCTATACTTTATCAGTGCTGAATGAATTTGTCATGGAAACGACAATCTAAGCCTGCCAGGGCAACCTCTAATGTCACCATGGAAACCATGCATGAGGACTACGTCACGGCAAATAGAAATATTGCGTCCATATTCGTGTTATATGCTTTTAATAACCTTTAAATGATGGCAGGAGAGCATATAACCAGGACACTGAGACACTGAGACGTGCTGCGTCACGTGATTTGACATTCAGTGTTGCCCCGCATCTGGGATATTTTAAGATCACCAGCTGCTTGATAGTCTCCTACGCAGCCGCAGTTTTGTTTTCACGCTATAGGGCTTAGCCCCCCAAAACACCGCTTGTTTTTGGGGGCTAAGCCCTAGCGTGACAACAAAACTAGCACTGCGGCTGCGTAGGAGACTAGCTGCTTGAACGCGCGGAAAAAAATTAGTATTTTGTAGGTGTTCGCTATACCAGCGCACTCTAAATTCGAGTCAAAAATAGCTAGCCATAACTGTCAATACGTCAAATTTGGCTGCTGAAGGGTGCGTGCAGAGTCTTAATCCCTGGTTACTGCTCTCTGGCTTGATGATAGCCATATATTGATGACTGTACTATTAATTACAGTTCTGTCTCTAGCTCTACTTATGAACATTTGTCGTGAAATAGTACTAGTCATCACTCAGGCACCAAGAGTTAATTGGTCATGGAATTTGGGCAGGGCGAGCTACCTCTGTTGTGTGCGTCCTACCACTCGTAGAAAATGCGTCGATGCTCGAGGCTCGTGGTAAATAAAAGCGTCGAGGTTCGCTCTATTGTATCAGAACTTCAGTAAAACTGAGTAATCATCTTATATTAATTATTAGAATTCTTTCCTTTTGTTACGTTGCGCTCAACAGCGGGGCTGCACCGTTTGTCTGCCTCTACAACAGTTGCATGCAATGTTACAGGATTAGACTTTGTGGACACACAGCGTGCAGCCAGGAAAGTAGTGTTTGGGCTCCCTGTGTTAAAACAGCAGTTTGCTGTAGATGCGCTGTCATGGTTACTGTTTGCTTCTGAAGCCTGATAGTCGTAGTCATTGTGAATCTTCTATACTCAAGTGTTTGGGCTCCCTGTGTTAAAACACAGCAGTTTGCTGTTATGGCTACTGTTTGCTCATCAAGCCTGACACTTGTAGTCACTACGAATCTTCCACAATCAAGAACAATAGACAGAATGGCGCGCGCTTTGCAATTTTTTTCTTGATACAGCTGTTCCATTGCGTGTACATCTCAAGATAAATACATGTACGTGGATACGATAAAGTCGGATTTCCATATTTGTGAATTGACATCACGTGCAGATCATGGGATCACGGAAGAACTGCTTGCACGTTAACATCGGTGGACTTTGATCAGTTTTGATTGCATTTATTTCCTCACGATAAAAAGAACACTTGGAATCAGTAGCTATTTGATATTGTACGGACTAGATAAAAAATCTTAATGTAATCCTTAGTACTCTACCAGCCAATGGAATTTTCTTAACTCGGTTCTTAGTCATATATATATTAGTTTCCCTCGCAGCCGTGTTTGGCCTCGTCACGTAACGCTCCCTCGAGGGAGCGTTGCGTGACGAGGATAACCACGGCTGCGAGGGAGACTATTTATATTGAGGTTTTTCAGTCACGTGATACTGGCGGGCAAACGTAAGCCGAGGAAAGCGAAAACAGTGGAAAAATCACTGAAGGAATGAATTGGTTATACAAACATATGGACATTTATCAAGCTTTCCAGCGACTTTCTAAATTTCCAAACTCTTCGATAAGACGCCAAACTCATCACAAATTTGCCCGCCAGTATGGGGCGAACAATGGATATGACGTCACGTGAAAAACCTCAATATAGACATTAGTCATTTTGTGAATATGCGTGGCTTTTTATTCTCGATCTGAATTCCTAGGCAATGAATCATCCCTTGACTTATGGTGGGGTATTCCCCGGGTATTCTTAAAACAAGCGGGCCGAAGCAAATCATTTTTTTGTTTTTGTTTTGTTTTGTTTTTATGGGGGGGAGGGGGCAGTCAAATTTTTTGCCTTTTTCGTAATCACGCTAGAATCACGCTGGAATCAGTAGAATGGCGGTCAAGCAAACATTGATCGACGTACAGACCACGGGCCAGTTACACAATGTCTATCTAGAAGATAGGAATCGCGGATGAATATTATATATGCGAGAGAATATTTCATCTCAGGTCTAGGTCAAGCTACACAACCGAAAGATCCGGAGTTCATGCGTAGCAAGGTGGTACCCCCAAAACTTAAAATTTATTCCTATATTATTTAATTTCCCTTCCTTTCCTTTAACCGACTACCCTCATCGATTTGGCCCTACGAGGGGAGGGGAGGGGATCAAAAAAGGAAATCGCCCTCCTTTCCTAGATTTTCTTCCTTGGCTTCGTTCGGGGGGTTTGTTCCCCTTTTCTATCTTTTACTTCCTCGTGTTAATCCTAAGGCCATATTTAGACCTTTTGTATTTCCTCGATCGTCATTTGATACGGCAGACAAAGGACAGAAACAGGAGTTCCAAATGGTTGTATCGGTTGCTATAGTAACGTGAAATGATTCAGCTGATTCCCATGCTTTGTTTGTGCAATCTATTATGAATGTTGCATCATTTTCGCCTCATACTCTCTGGACAAAACTTCTTTTGCATCCTCGAGGATCCCTGAGAGCCGCCGAACACAAGTAAATGAATATAAAAAAAACTGAAATGTGAAAATCCATCGATTTGATAAATGAACAAAAGAGTTGATGAAAAGATGCTTAAAAGAGCAAAACGAATCCTTAATTGTCAGAGGAATACTTACTTCCTCGGTAAAGGGTACAAATGTATTTGCTTGATATGCCAGACATACCGTAGAACGTGAGACAACTGTGTCACGCGCTTGACGTGACACCAATTGTGATAGTTGTACTGTCCTCCCGTCTAAATGTCAAAGCAATACTATGTCCAAAAACGTAAAAGCTAGAGGCAAATCGAAGCAATAGTAGTACAAATCAATTATTCTTCATCATAAATGAACCTCATCCATCAGAAAGCTATCGGACCTATCGATGTACGTCATTATTTATCAATTTATTTTATTTTCGAATTCCTTAATTTGTGGTTAGGGGAATGTCCGATCCTTCCGCTACTACGCCCTCAGCTCCTTTCTATTCTCTGCCCTTCCGCAAAAAAAAAGTTTCGCTACTTCCGATTAATAAATCAAGTCTGTTACCGTAATCTCTGACACTATATTTGTGGAATATTGTGATTGAAGGAAGAATATTATTTGAAAATTATGTGCTTTCTTTGTGATTGGAGAAATTTAAGTATCGAAACAGCTTTTGCCGTCTGGCCAATCGAAACGCTAAAACTCCCTCTTCCCTCTCCCCTGAGGTCCTTCTCGACCTTCTCATACGTGCCGAAATGCTCAAAAGGTTACGTGTTATCGATCATATCCTTGCATTTGTCGCCACGCGCTCGGAATATGATAATGTTTGCCTTTCATTCTTTGCCACAAATATCACGAAAATGAAATTACTCGCTGTAATGCCCTAGCTTTCACGCTAGAGCTGAAATTTAAGTCCTGGTTAGAAACAGATTATCGAAATTTGAGACGAAAGTGAACATTTTTAGAGGGAAGGTCAGGGTTATTTTAAAAAAAGACGGAAGTCACGTGTTGTGGGATGACGCAAGATGGGTCTAAGCGACATGCGCAGTAGAGAATCGTTTGCTGGAAGGCGAACATCACACGGCTGTAGTCAGTATACCATCACAGGCTGTACAAAAACAACTAGATCTCCGCTTTAAAACCAATCCAGACATCATGAATGGTATAGATACAGCATCAAGGAGTCCTCTTTCAAGGGCAATTCCTTCCAGACGTATCCCTGTTCACGATCCATCGCAAATGCCCATCGATTATAGCACTACTCCTGGTGGAACCATCTACTCGACGACTCCCGGAGGTAACTTTAAAATATTCAGCCCCTTTTAAATTCTAAATGCAAGCTTCTCTCACTCTCATCCAATTACGCTAGTTTTTATCAATCTTAAAGTTTAAAACCAGCACATTTTGAAGCTCGAAGCTGTAGAATTTCGCTGTTTTTTGCAGAGGGAAAACCAAACATGCTTGTTTGTAATGTTTTGGTTCGAAAAACAAGGACGTGAAATTCGTTTGTGCGAACTTTGAGATAAAGAGCTCAGGAATTTTAGCTTCACAGGAAGTGAGTTATCTTTTTGATTCGAATGCATTTTTTCCAGCGAAGGCTTTTTCAAAATTTTGTCCTTTACTAATAAGAATGCGTCATAAGTTCACTCTCATACGTTCGTAGGCGAGCATACATGTATCCCCCAATCAGTGCAGCGAGCGCACAACCTTGCAAAAACCACCGTCAATTAATTTATATCCAGCCTAAAAATCAAAAAGTCTTGGCTAGGATTTTGTTTTTGGTGTTTTGGCGAGATTCCAAGCCATTGGTTAGGTGTTATAAATTGTACACAATTGTACAATTTGCTTAATGCGTCATAAAAGTGGACCCCTTTTCTCGACGTCGAATTCGCTGATCTGCAAGAAACATTTGCACGCGAAGCATTTTTGCAAGGGAAAGTCCCTATCCGTGGAGTATTTTTAGTATTTTTGTTTATTTTCGTCGTAGTGTATTTCAAATTCGAACACGTAATCAGAAGCCCAATGTTTTGGTTTTGATGTCAACAAGCTCACACGTGCTAGGGGGTGAGGGTTCAATTGTTAAACGTGATCTTCAATTATCCCAGTTTCGTCCAATCAACATTCAGATAGCTTTGTTTGTACTGTTTATGTGCGTATTTGTCATTAAGGCATTGTAATTAGATCTTCTCAGGATTCTATATTTGATTCAGTACTGCTTACCTAAAGGGATAATTTGTTTAAGCAAGTTTAAAAACATAATTTGTTTTCTGGTACCAATAAATCAAGCATTCAGTTGCATTCTAGAATCTAGAATCTAATAGTGATTTACTATTCAAAAAGAGAATTTCTTTGTTCAATTCTTACACAACAAATTGGTTTAACAAAAAAATGTTGTGTTTCAGAATTTGTTGTTCAATTGATATGTTATAGGACAATGGAGAATCTGGAGTAATGATCTTAAAAGCCAAGGACACTTCTTGAGAGGGACTACAACAGAGCATAACAATGACTCTGAAAGTGATTGTTATGTAGATTTTGACTTGAGGTAGTCAACCTAGGGTCAATATGATCTTTCTTCTTTTCATGTTATTGTCTTTCTTTATAAATTTATTGAAAAAAGTGAATTACACCTATTTTGATGCACATTTAGTCGTACAATTTGCCAATGTTTACTGACTGCAAGCTTTCTAATATTAGTGTTTGTATAGCTAGTATGCCAGGGCTTTTGAGTAAGCTGTTGTTGAGAACAATGGATATTGTTAAGTGACTTGTTCATTCTTGATTTTGGCAGCTATCCCTTAGATTCACTAATGAATAACCACTCTTTTTGTCTTTGTTCTGGAAGACAGCATAATCATCATCGTCATCATCAGTCATCATCGTTTTCTCATCTGATTTCCACTACTGTGCATTAGACACTGTATAGCAGCTCTTAAGAGTATTCTTATCAAGGAGCAAATAGGATTTGATTCAATTGTCATGTGTATGACCCTAGAAAGTTGAAGCTCATATCTTCAACTGCATGCAAAAAAATTGAGTTGAATGTATTAATACAATTTATCAGACCAAGTTCAGATGATGTACAGTGTACTTTGGTTATAGCCCTGTATGTTTTGAAAAAGTGTTGTATTTGAATACAAGAAATGTTCAGAATTTCAAACTAGTATGATTTGGATCAACTGATTGTAGGCATTCAGTATACCAGACCAGTTGAATGTATTAATACAATTTATCAAACCAAGTTCAGATGATGTACAGTGTACTTTGGTTATAGCCCTGTATGTTTTGAAAAAGTGTTGTATTTGAATACAAGAAATGTTCAGAATTTCAAACTAGTATGATTTGGATCAACTGATTGTAGGCATTCAGTATACCAGACCCAAGTTTATATTACACCTCTCAGTAACACGTAGCAATGCTCACATTGATATTATAAGCCTTAATTATTCATGTGCCAAACAGAGGTCGATTGCCTTTTTTTTTATTCAAGGAACTTGTGAAAAATAAATAAATTGTGAAAATGGTTGGCTCGTTAGCAATTTATTTTGTTAGTAAATGATCACAAGCACGATAATTTGAAAACAGTGCCTCCTTATTGGATCTTTGTACACTGACACCCCAAACTACAATCGAGTGTATTTGCTAGTCTCAGAAACAACAGCCTCTGGACTACATGTATCTTCATTTTTCCTGCAAAATTTCAATCAAGAATCATATGATTTGGTTCATAACTTTATCTGATTCCAAGATTTGAAAGTGATAGTTTCAGATGATATTTGATGCAGATGGTTACAATCTAATATATTTTCCTTGAAAATTCATTGAATTCATTTGATTTATTTCTACAACCCAAATACACCAAATACAGTGTCATATGTATTTTAAATCTTACTAACTCATTAATATTTATATTTAACAGATAGTTTATGTAATGTCAATATTGTTTCAATTTTTTTCAGCAATTGTATATTTAGATTTTTTTCTCTTGTTTTTCATATTTAATGTGAAAGTTTCCATCAAACAGATTATTGCAAAAATAGTATTCAGTATTCTGTTTCGCAAAAAGTCCTTATTCTTATGTTGATTTGATGAGGTGATTTAGAGAATTTCTAATAATGTTTTTATCTTGTTGTCATGAAAGAATGTCTAGACCTTTCCACAGCTGCAATAGCTAAATACTTTGTTTATTCAGGCAAAATGAGAATAAAATAGCTTAATTCTTTTAACCTAAACCTCTGGAAATTGAAAATGTTATCTCACTCTGTTTTTGAGAAATTAGGGTTGACGTCAATTTAATTTGTGACCACAATGAAGCATTTTATGTCTGATTTTAGATCTCTCTAATTGATATCTCATGCATGTAAGCTGAGCAGAAAAAAAAAGTGTACAAAGGATTCTGTATTATTTTTATCTTAACTTGATATCAAAGACTGAAGCAAACTTGATAAATGAGTAATTGAAAAAAGGGGTTTTTTTTGCTGCTGTACTTGGTCAAATTGATAATTTTGCATTGAAGTTTATACTGGTAAAATCATCTAATTAAGCATTTGCAACGTGTTCACTAAGCAAAAATATTGCTAAAAATAGTTGCGTTTTGTATTTTCCACAGTATAAACTTTAATGCTGTGAAAAATTTAATTGTTGTCGCAAGTCGTCTCATGTAACACCACCTTAGTGTTCAGGGATTGATACAGTCTTTGCAGTGAAAACACTTGTGTTAAAAAGCAGAGGCTGTGTAATATTTTAATTGTGGTTGATACCTGATTGAAATATCTAAGCTAGGCAGAGTTTTAAAAACATTCCAAGTCAGATTCTTATCACATTTCAAAAGCTTTTAGTTTATGTTAATATTTCTAGCAAAGTAGCACTAGTAAAGTAAAGTACACAAAGGAAAAATGATTACATTTGAGATTAGCGATAATAGTAATGCCTATTTTGACAGCTCTTTTATTTCAGAAATCAGAAACTAAAACACATTATACTTAATATAACAATTTGTAATCATTAAAATTATTGTTATTCATTGTAGGAACACGTATTATTTATGAACGCAAGTTCTTGATGGAGTTAAGAAATTCACCATTAGCTAAGACCCCACCAGTTGATTTACCAGTAATTCCTGGAGTTACTAATTTTGGAGAGAATGTCAAAGTGGATGAAATTAATAAACCCATACCAGAAAGTGTTCCAAAGCCTGTACCAGGTCAGGGTCTTTCACATTGCTTTTCTATTTTGTTTTCCTCCCTCCCTCCTATCACTCCTTTCTTCCTTCCTGTATTCCTTACTTCCTTTCTACCTACCTCCTCTAAATAGGCGGATCTTTGTTTACAATTTTTGCTCATTAGCATAGGCATTTCTCTTTTCAACCAATGAAACACCAAATCACCTCTGAATATTAAAAGGGCATGACAAAACTAGCTTTCTCTGGAAATTTGAGCGTGGCACAAGCAATAGTTTTTGCGTGATGCAGTTTTAAAAACTCTAAATTTTACAGAGGATGTATGGGCTCATTAGCGCTTTTGCCACCCAGAAATTTGAAAGCAAATTGGAAGCTGGATATTTCGCACAATATTGCATGCAAAGAGCTAAAAAATTTTGTAGATTACCTATATTAAAAAGCTCTTAAAAGTTTTGGACTCAGTTTGTAATCTTATCGATTTTTAACCGTATGCTAATAAGGCAGAATGTAAACACATGACGTCAGCAAAGATCCTCCTATACCCTTCCCATCTTTCTTTCCTTCTTTCTTTCCTTCCTTCTTTCCTTCTTCCTCCCTCCCTCCCTCCCTCCCTCCCTCCCTCTAAATAGTTGTGTATCAACATGTTGCTGTCCTTTCATCCATCCATCCTTTTATTCTTCATCTATTCAATCCAAGGCTGTGCATTAACACAAATATCAATGAGCCCTTCTACACAGGCACTTTAGCACTTACTGCTAGAGCACAGTATTGTAATCGTTAATTTATAATGTTTCCAACCATTCTGCTATTCACTTGTTATATTCATTTGCATTCATTTATTTGTTTCATTTTCTTTCCATTTCAGAGGAAGAAGAGCATCAATTTCAAATGGAAATCTAACAACCCAGCATGGTTTATGCCCCAGTAAGGGTTAATATGTCCAAAGTGCTTGTTAACCAACGTGAGGCATAGTGTTGCTAGATTCTGTAAATATGTAACAGTGTGAGTTGAATTTCTTTCCAGTATGGTGTGTTGTACAAACACAAAAAAACATCACAAAATCGTGCCTTAAAACAAGAAAAAAGAACAATTTAGTCTTGGCAGAATGGTTGGTGTATATCAATGAAATGAAGCCCCCAAAAAATATAAAGTCGATATTTTCATCAATTTGTTTGTTTGGATTAAGTTTTAATTGATGGTTAAGAGATTGTAAAGTAAGCAATTAAGTCCTCGATTTGTGAACATTGTTTTAAGTGATGTATGCACTGTAAAATATTTAATTTGTGGTAATTTTTGCATTGTCTTAGTGCAAATAGACTGCTAAAGACTTTGAAATATTATGTTAGACTTGCAGCATAGAAGACATGATCATGAAGCAAATCAGTAATAGAATCTTTGATCATTAGAATTAGTGGTTAATAGAACTTATCATCTGTGATCAGTAGAAGCTTTGATCATTAGAATCTAGTATGTGTACATACAATTAATAGAATCTGTGATAGAAGATGAATAGCAGCTGTGATCAACAGAAGCTTTGATCATAATGAATTTGGGCTCCATTTCCTAATATGACAAGCCATTCATTGATGTATTTCCGTTCTTCTGATTGAGTAGTTTGGCAGCCAATTATCTTACTTGTCTCTCTCAAAAACAACTGAAAAGTTATTAAATTTAAGTCTTAAATTTGATGTAAATATATTGACCAGAAATGTAAAGAGAAATACTATCTTACAACAAATGTTATTAAGTCCACTAATTATTGCATCCGAAGATTCCTGTTCTACACTGTATCCAGGGTACAGTTGCTTGAAGGTGGAATAGTGCTAACTCAGGGTTAAGTCTAAAGAAAAGCTTTGATTTTAACTCTAGTTTAGTGCTAACCAACCTTCAGCCAACTGGACCCAGAATGTATTTATGTTGACTTTTAGTCATCAATAATAGTAATTAGAACACAAATTAACCCATATTTTTGTAAGAACAACTGAGTGATAATTATGAATATCAAGAGCATTCATTATGTCTGTGAAACAAATACTATCTAGTGCTTAATACATTAATAACATTTAGTTATTAATACAACTAATAACATTTAGTTACCAACTTAGTGAACAAGTGGAATTAGATGAAATCAAAAATATCATGACCAAAAGGGATACTGGATTGGTGGTGTCCGTAATAACAAGAGTTGATTTTATTAAGACTCAGTGATTCAGTGCCATCTTTGTGATTTTTGGACATTTGCTGTTGTCCGTAATAGTTGGATGTCTGTATTGGTGTCTATGAGGAAAGAGTTGACTGTATGACTGTTGATTTAGAACAGAGTTTGTCCAGCACTAGTCTGTGCTTTTGTTTCACAGACATAACATAATTTTTTTTTGTCATTTATCTAAAACTGACTGACATATTTTGCATATGTGATTCACTTCAAATTATACAGAACTCTCTAAATTTGGTTGTCAAACTAGAGCAATCATGAATATTCAACAAGACGTTATTTGCCAGCTTCACATGCTTGGCGTCGTGTAGAGTAGACTGTGGCTGTGGCCATCTGTGGTCATGTGTAAATAGAATAGAAATGGGACTGTTATATCAATAAACGGAACTATTTCACCAGTCTTGTAGTTTAATAGCAAATGGGAAAGGGATTTTAAAAAGATAATGGGAAATTTTAACAGTGTACTTACTGGCTCTGATGACCCTAGGGACTAGGAGGAGCAGGGGTGGGGGAACGATTTGAGCTTTCTTCTCCTTTCTACTAAACCTTTATTACAAAACTGTTTAGCTTGTGTGGTCAGCTAGAAACTACTCGAGTCTTCTGCCAAACCCCTACCCCAACCCCTTCTGCTATCCCCACCCTTACCCTACCTGTTACACCACCCCTTCTGCTGGAATTTGGTTACCATGGAACCTCCATTAGGGGCCGGATTGGACATCGTTGAGGCTAAGGCTGAGCAGCAAAGAGCTTGAAACTGTGGAGTATTTATGGAAACCTTGCCTGAACTAACCTGAGAGTTCAGTCTAGAATGGGCTTCCTGTGGAAAGAGTCGTTACACAGGAAAACCGTCCAAAACGGAAATTTGGCTATATCCCTCTTTTCGCTAGACTGTAGGTCTCAACTATTTTCCCCTGTATGGTGTAGACAGGAAAAGTTAATTTAGACCAAATATCGTGTAAAAACCCCCGACACCCAAGATATCCATAGCATGTGTTGCGGGCGACCGGGGCATCCATCTTTGGTATACAATGAGTGATATGTTGACATATCAATTTAAGCGGTGCTTGATAGCAACCTGTTAACAAACCATAACATGTTAGTCTGAAGGGTAGTTGATATATGGGTACCAACCGTCGTCTAACCTGGCAAACACTCACTCACGTGAGTATTTACTTACGTAACTGATTCGTATATCTACGTATACGGCGCAACAGTACGTGTTCAAATGATCGCGTAAATTTTACTTAAGGACGTTCGCGGGCAAACGAAGCTGCACCTAGATTTCGTCGATTTTTGTCTGGACATACTACATCATATACTTTTTTAAAAAATGAAATAAAAAGCGGGGGTCACCTTATTCGTTTTTCCGCTATATGCTCACAAAGTAATGCATATCTAGAGAAGAAAAGACGCGCGCGGCAAACGAAACATAAAGCGTGAATTAAAGGCATTTAAAAGATTGCTAAAATAAACTAAGCTCAATAAAAAGCATATCACAACACAAATTGTTTTATCTGTAATATTTCTGGCTAAAACCAATGACTGAAGAAGGAAGTACGAATCGTTTATGAGCGGAGGGGAACGGTTTAGGGAGGAGGGAGAAATAGCCCCAAAAAAGTAGGGAGGAGGGAGAAAAGAGGCAGAAAAATCGGTTTGGGAGGGGGGAGGAAAACAATTATGAGATGTAGTGAAGGAGAAATGGCCGAAAAAAAGTAGGGAGGAGGGAGATTTAGACTCCTGTTCCTCTCCGCTCTTTTATGAGGCTGTAACAACATTTTTCGAAATGGAAATCGATTGAATGTTGAGGTGGACATTTTTGGTAAACTTCATGTAACTCTTTCCCCTACACCTAGATTTTTCATTTTTACATATATGTTAGAGATGTTTGAAAGAACTCTGTTTAAAGGAGAAAAAAAAGTGGCGCTCGTCTCCGAGACTTGAGCCGTACAGTTTGAAAATTTAGCCATCTTGAATACCGATCGATGCCGAGAGGAGACTGGGTCCAGTAGAATCTTTTCCATCCCTTCTTTTTCAGTTTTTCAACCTGAACGATTTTTTCCTGGTTCAAATTCCATTTTTTAACTTACGTAACTGATTCGTGATGATTTGAAGTATTCACGTGAGTACTTACGCAACTGATTCGTGTATCTACGTACACGTACTGAACAGTACGTGCCTAAATCGGAATCGTATTAATTTTACTTATGATAGATGTTATTATTTTTGTATATAAAAGAAACTGATTAAAAATAATTAACAGAGATTTTTCATTTTCAGTACTGAAAATGAAAAGTCTTTAGTAGAAATTTCAAAAAAAAAAAAAAAGTGGCCGGCGCCAGTTTACAGGGCTCGAACCCATGACAGCTAAAAGTGGACCCCCCGGACACAAAGTCAAAGAATGAATGGATCGTTGAAAAAAATAAAAATTGAAAATTAAATTTTGGGACGATTCTCCCGAGACATTCAAAGAAGCTGAGACATCGAATCGACTTACGTTAAGGATGAAGATTTCGGCCCCATCCACGCTATCCCGGTGCTACATAAAAACAGTTGTCTTAGCCCGAAGGCCAGGGAGGGAGACGATATCCGAACCCTAGTTCATACCTTTAGATATCACCTTAGACCGCTGCGCTACCTAGACACTTAATAAATTTAATGTCTAATTGGGGTAGTCTATTCGGCGAAGTTTCATTATGATGCTAATATGTTTGTCCTAGGTCCTCGGGGAGATAACAGAACCAATCAAAGTCCAGCAGTTATCTAAGGACTGATTTTATGCCATAAATGGAATGAATATAAATCAAAGAATAAATTATTGTCATTTGTGCACAGGTAGGATTCAGTTTCTCGGCCATGCTTGCATGTAATATAGCCAACTGGTTTGCCTCCTTGCCAGTTGGGATTCTTAATCCATTTATGTTTGATTATAGCGCATTTGATCATTTCGCCATGGAAAATGCGCTCTAGAAGCTATCAAATTTATTTTTTTTAGGAACGAGTTGTTTAAAATTAACACAACCCGAGAATCATAATCTGACGAAGATGGTTCCTAAATGCTAGCTTGAAACATCACTAAACTAAACATCACTAAACATCACTAAACATCACTAAACATCACTAAACATCTAGTGCAAAAAAACAACAACATTCTTATGATAATCATTTATGCGCAAGATGTCTCCAAGGGACACTACCATTCATGTCCTTGAATGATAATGATTTCCACTCAGTTATATTTGAATTAAAACACGGCCGCAGTCCTCATTGGAATTTAGAAAATATAAACTCTTTATCATTTAATCCTTTTAAGATTGATAACTGCTTGAAATCAAAAGCAAATTTTGTTGATAATTTTTGTGATCCTGACGAACAGGTATTCACTAAAGTTGACTCGATGACAGAGAAATGTAAATACTTTGTTGAGGATAGTTTTAGTTCTCTTACTACCAAACCTATACAGTTTTCTATGATCCATTTCAATATCAGGAGCCTTCGCAAACATTTTAATGATCTCGTTTGTTATATCTCCTCACTTAACTTTCATTTCGACGTCATCGCCCTTTCCGAAACTTGGCTAAAAGAAAAAGACGACGTTAGCTCGTTTTTTCTTGATAACTATCACGAACCAATTTTATTGAATAGACCAAATGAGGATGGCGGCGGTGGAATCGCGTTATATATCCATAGCAATTATACTTATAGAGTACAAAATGATCTGACTTATAACAGTAATGATTCTCAGTTTCTATTTGCTGAAATTGTAAAAAATAATATTTCCACGCTAATCGGCGTTTCATACAAGCCTCCTAACGTTAACATCGATAGCTATTCAATAATCCTATCAAGTTTACTTGATGAATTAGAAAATACTTCAAAAAATATTTTTTTAGCTGGCGATTTTAATATTGATCTCCTAAAAAGTGAAAATAACGAAGAAACTAATTCCTTTTTTAATAACCTCTTGACCTACTGCCTTTTTCCTACTATAGTCAAACCAACGAGAATTACCTCTCATAGTGCTACATTAATTGATAATATCTTTACAAATAGTTTTAACGTGGTTGACCTTATTCAACCTGGTATTTTGTACACTGATATTTCGGACCACCTTCCTGTCTTTATTATCCAATATGGAACAAAATTATTAAGAGGCAAAACAAAAATTAAAAAAAGGGTCTTCTCAAAAACTGGAGAAGAAAATTTTATCCGTGACCTGTCACTCCAAGATTGGTCGGAACTTTTTGCTAGCAAAGACCCAAATGAAGTATATTCAATTTTTATTAAAACAATAACAAACCTTTATGAAAGGAACTTCCCCGTTCAAACTATTACAATAAAAAACAAATCTAAACAGAATGGTTGGCTAACCCCAGGCATTCTGAAGTCAATTTCAAGAAAAAATAAACTTTATAGAGCGAAACTTAAAAGACCAACATTGACCAATATCAAAAGATTTTGTCAATACCGAAATAAGCTTAATCATTTAATAAGATCTACCAAAAAAGAATATTACAGTTCAATGCTGGAAAAGGCAAATGGGAACATTAGAGCCACATGGTCCATCATAAATGAGATTCTGAATAAGAAAACAAGTCGTCCCTCAAGTATTGATACTATATTACACAACGACAAACGCTTTACTAAAAAGGCTGATATAGTTAGTATTTTTAATAGATACTTCGCAAATATAGGTCCCACGTTAGCAAATAATATACCATCTAGTAAGTACACATATAAAGATTGGATGAATGTGACCTGCTCTAATGATCTCCATTTCACTTCCATTTTGCCCTATGAGGTCTTAGATGAGCTACTTAATTTGGATATTTCCAAAGCTGGTGGCCATGATGGCATTCCTATAAGATACATCCGTATCGCTGCCGAGCGTATTTACCTTCCACTTACTCATGTTTTCAATACGTCTATAAACACTAGTACTTTTCCTGATCAAATGAAAATTGCTAAAGTCATCCCTTTATTTAAAGGAGGAGAACATTCGTTAATTTCTAATTATAGACCGATATCCCTCCTTCCGACTTTATCAAAACTTTTTGAAAAAATTATATGTAAGTTATTAACAGATCATCTAGAACAAAATCGCCTACTTTCTGACTTTCAGTTTGGTTTCAGAAAAAAACGAAATACCACTTTAGCAATTCTCGAGTTTGTAAATAAAATCACTGATGCAATAGATGGTGGTAGTACAGCCATTGGCATCTTTTTGGATCTCTCAAAAGCGTTTGACTCTGTCAATCATGATATTTTGCTAAATAAACTTTCTTATTATGGCATCAAAAATGACACCCTCAGCTGGTTTAAAAGCTATCTAAGTAATCGTTTACAGTATGTTTCTATCGATAATGAAAATTCTGAATATTTACCCATAACCTGTGGCGTCCCCCAAGGATCTATCCTTGGACCTATCTTATTTTTGATCTACATAAATGACTCTCAATTTGCAACTAAATTCGCTCATCTTGTATTATATGCAGATGATATGAATTTACTCTATAGTCACAAATCAATCAAAAATATCTTCAACGTCCTAAACAAAGACTTGTCTAGCCTCCAGGAATGGTTTCATGCAAACAAACTAACAGTGAATCTTACCAAAACAAAATATATCCATTTTGGTTCGAAGCAACGAATAAAAAATGTGATGATTGACGAGTCAGAGTTAGCCTTAACTTTAGGACTACCTATTAAAAGAACTGCATATACAAAATTTTTAGGTCTCATTTTAGATGAACATCTGACATGGTGTACTCATATTGACCTACTATGCCGTAAAATTGCAAAGTCAATAGGAGTACTCTATAGAGCTAGACATCTTCTCAACTTAGATATCATGAAAAAGTTATATTATAACATTATCTATTCGCATATTTCGTACGGCACCCTAATTTGGGGTTCAAATTATAAAACTAGAATTCAGCCCATTCATATTTTACAAAAACGCGCCTTGCGAATTATTTCTTCTTCTGACAGTAGAGCACCAAGCAGACCATTGTTCCAAAAGTTAAAAATGTTAAATATCTTTGAAATAGTTAAATTACAGCTTGCCGAAATAGCTTACAAATGTGTGAATAAACAATTACCTTTTTCATCCTCTAGTTATTTTAAAGAAGTTAATTTTTCACATCAATATAATACAAGATCAAAGAAAAACAAAAATATTTTCGTTCCTCGAAAAAACTTGAATTATGGTCAGTTTGGTGTGGACTATAGTGCAGCCAGAAACTGGAATGAAATACCACTCGAAATAAAAAACTCTTCGTCTATTACGTCCTTTAGAAAAAAATTCAAACACTTCCTTATTTCTTCGTGACTTCTTATTTATAGTTAATATATTGTTAAGTATATATGTAAATTTATTATTCTCATCATTGTAAATATTGTTATTATACTATTTTCACTAACTTTGTAACCCATTTTCCCTCTCTACTATTTCTTTCGTGTGTTTTTTATAAGTATACCTGGGTGTAGGAGTGTTTTGTCTTAACCCCTTGGGTTGTAACTCTTACTCCCTCCATTTATTATTCAATACATGGTATTTATTATTTATTATTCAATACATGGTAAATAAAAACCTTTGAACCTTTAAAGTAAGTTCTTGGTGTTTTAAAATTTGAATTTGTACTTCTAATACATGCAGTATGCGTTTATCAAGTGTTCTGCGAAGACTCCTCAAGAATTCAATACTCGGTTACACCGGTAACGAAGTGCTGAGTTAAGTTGGACAGGCTAAGAGATCGTCGCCTGATTGATTCACAGTACGACAGGTTTATTAAAAAGACTGAGCTGAATATCTTTACATACACCTCAACTCTAAATTTGTTCCAGTGGGGAGGGAGCGCCATGGTGGGGAGCGCGCACAACTTCGAACAGTTTCGGCCAGCTGTAGTGATCCAAGTGCAAACGCGTCAAATTTGGTTACTGAAGGTTCTTCAGAAGTGTGCGCGGCGTCTCATTTTTATTGGTCATACTCTTTTGAAGAAACCTATGACGTAACTTTCGAGCTGATTTATGATCATAGTATCAGCGATTTTTTTTCAGAAAACATTCGATATTTTGTGCAGTGCGCGCGCTTTTATTGTCAAACCATATCTGCTACAATAACTCTAAGTAATGGTCTGTTAGCGGTGTAGTACTGAACGGCATGGAATGAATGGAATGCTAATTGTGGTATATATTGATTAAACCATCCATTTTATTGGCTAAAACATGAAAAATCGTTATAATAACTTTGTAGGGAAACAAATATACTTATTCAGTCTTTTTCACTGAATGATTTCCTTTTAGAGATATAACTTTTCTGGGTTTATATACTGGAGAAATTCTGTGTGAGAACATTGCAAATAGCCGACTTCCTAATATAGTCTATCCGAGTTACACTTCCAACTTGCCGCATACAAAAGTATCAAGATCTAGACGAGGCTACGTGCATAAAGCTCAGTCTCTATTATTGTTTGACTTCTCTGATTGGTTGAAAATTTTAAACCCAAAAGAAAACCTTTTTCAGCGGCAAGCGTCAAAAAAAAATTCATGCAAAAACATGCTCTCCATAGGTTGATACATCCCCGGTATGAAAATCTCAAAATTCTGATGTGGTTAAAGCGATATGCCTTAGAACAATAGAAAATACTATAGTTTTTATAAGGACCATTACTTAATTAAAATGGAACAGGACTCCTGCATGAGGAGATATAATGCAAAAAACTCCTTGTTTTCAAATCATTAATTAGGGGAGCCTTCTTCAACCTACCGCACCCCTACAAATGCAAGTCCCTGTTTACGAGGATACTCGTGCTTGTATCGTCGCGGTTTTAGTTCAGTGTTTCCAGTGATTGACTGGCTGACTGACTGACTGAATAGACGGAATGAATGAATGAATGAATGAATGAATGGATGGATGGATGGATGGATGGATGAATGAATGGATGGATGGATGGATGGATGAATAAATGAATGAATAGATGAATGAATGGCTGAATGGATGGATGGATTTTAAAATACAAGGGATAGGATAGGATAGGAATGGAAAGGAAAGGAGAGAAAAGAAAATGAAAGGAAGGAAAAGCTATAGCGCACTGATCGCTCCCACTCCTCCCCAAAACCACATAAAGGTCATTCCTTGATTGGCCTATTGTCTAGTGTATCAGTTCTGGTGGCGAAAACATAATACAGCTTCTCACTCACACTTGCTGCTAGCCGATATCTTGACTCTGTTGACATAATTTCGTTTATGACATCTCCAGTGCTTTCCATAATACGCTTCAGCTCAGTGGGCAATTAGTCGTCGTCTGCATAATGGCGTCACTCTCATTTCGTGCGAGAACGTATCTTGTTGGAATTCTCTGTTCCCTCTGTACGATACCCTTTATGGTTGTATGCAATGAAGGTACGTTGAAGCTCTTTCATGTCTTTATCACCAGATATACATACCGAAAGTATTTAACAGTAGGTGGTTTGGAGGTTCCTTTATGCGCCACAGTTTCATGTACATATACCGTTATCTTCATTTCACTTGTAAACCCTTATTATCTATAACACTCAATGACAAACACTGCTAGTAAACAACTCGGTCTCGAGCATTTAAAACTGAATTTGAAGAGCTAAATTATGTCTTTATTTGATTTAATGCGATAAATTCTATTTCATTGCGATCTTGTTTCATTGTAATATGGATGGTCATTTCATTATCTTCTTAGCTTCGTTTCTATAAGAATTCATTCAACAAGCTTTCATAGCACGTTTTGTTTTCTGATTTTTTGTTTGACGGAACTAAGCATTAGCTGTATAGATCTGTATACATTCCCAAATTCATTGCCATTCCAAAAGGTTAATTTGATAGGTAAGAGGGTATAGGCAACATGCGGGGTTCGTCTAAGATACTTGCTCCACGGAGCTGAGTTGCTATCATACCTAAGATTTTTCAGACAGGGATTTCAAAGATTTGAAAACGTTGTGCGTTTTCGGGAAGTCTTGTCGATCAAAAGAAGCCAGTGTTTCCCTTTCTCATGGAGGCATCCGTCTTATAGTTTACATGCTACTGAGGTCTTACCTGTTATAGAGCTTCTCGATATAAAGAGATCAGTCAATCTCACAGAGGTGTACACATTAGAGCATATGCAGATTTCGTGTGATCGACGGCAAACGGACCGCGTGACGTGACCATATATATCAGTATCGTGATGAGTATCGCGATGCCGTTTTCACAGTCATACGAAACTCCTACTCTATGGAGGCTAAAAACTTAATATATTTTACGTTGAGGCCAAAACGGTGCGCACTAGCTTTAACCTTCGTTTCTCCATCAGTGTTCGATTTTACAAGGAAAATATAGCTAAAGATATATCCATATACGGCTAGAGAGAAGTTGAATAAGTGTGTTAGGTCAAGGGGGAACAGGACTGAGTTCTCGACCAAGCAGAACGCACTTAATATACCACTGACAATATAGGCAGCACACTGTTTAACTATAAGCCACGTTCGCTTTGGAAAGGTCGTTTTCATCAGTACACAGGTGCTTGTATTATGTATGGATTTCAGTTTTAGCTAAAAAATCGATTCCATTTTGCTGTGCATCTATACTTTAATAATGGTATGTAATGTGGTGTAAATGTAATGTGGTGAGAGGCATAGGTACGCCACGGTACGAACGATCTGTGCAACTATTAAAGTACAGACGCACTGAAAAATGCAATCTATTTGTTTTATATAATACCCATCGAAACATTTCAACCAATCAGAGCGCGGGTAAGATTATAAGACGTTATCTGTGCGTCTGTACTATACTTACGCAATTCTCGACCAATCAGAGCGCGAGCAACATACCAGTGACAATATAAAGAGTTTATAGGTAATAGGATTCCGTATAAATAGAAAGGTTTACCAGACGTGCGTGATTTAGTGCGTAATCATGGCCACTAATTGCCATATTCACTGCACTCAAAACATGCAATCTGGTTAGGGAATTAAAACGCAACGCAAGCTCGTCTGACACTAATTACAGCGTTCATGAGTACTTTACCATGATATCTAGTGTTATATAGGGATTTATCTTGCTTTATTCCGGATATGTAAGCCGACTTTGAACGATCAGCTGGAACACATTCAATTAATTGATCATCAGCAGTTCGGAGGATGAAAGCTAGAAAAGCTCTGGCATGGTGTTGAAATTCCATCCAAGGGGACAACGCCCCAACGTAGACAACTCTCTGATGAATATTGCTTTTGTCCGACAGTGCGCTGCCTTCTAAGGGCTAGCTGTTTATGTGATATATATAAAATGTATTTTCCTACATTTTGTCCAGTTCCTATCACAGGAAAATGCAATTTCCTAGATATTTCCTAGATATTTCCTATCATTGGAAATTAATGAGAAAAATTTCCAGTGACTTAGCATAAAGAAACGTAACATTGGAGTAAGTTGGTGAATTAGGCGCAAGAATCGAATAGAGGTATCCACCAGACGTCTCTAAGTCTAGTGGGATGATGTTTAATGAGCCCTTCATGAACCCAAAAGCCAGTGATTTCAGTATGTAATTGAGGAGAAGCTTACATACACGTGTGTCTTCCAACGGCCCTCCTTCCATCCTTGCTCCGCCAATCGGGTATCACTTGAAGCTAATGAGAAGGAAGAGTTATACAGATTCATTGAGTGAAACAAGGACGTACTATTGAAATTTCACTTGTGATAAAAAGTTGGAGGACAGAAGGAATGAGAGGAACAAAAGGGATCGACAACCTTTAACTTCTCCATTACATTATTGGTAATGCATCTGAGTAAGGTTCACCTTGAGTTACCTAAAGTCGTGTAAACGTACCTGATCAACATCTTTCAACTAAATGTACTAAGCTCATGTAATTGGGATAATCGCCATACGCTGTCTGGTCTACAGATGATCGAGGTGTGAGCAGGCGATTTTACTCTCTCCGTCTTTTGATGCAGGACAGAAATATTGCGAAGATTTGGAGTTCTCATTGAAAGATGTATTCAGTCATTATAGTTTTGTATTATGTTGACACATGAGTCGAAGATGTACCGATGATCTAGCTAGCCCCAGGAGCCTGCCAACCAACCAACCAACCAACCAACCAACCAACCAACCAACCAACCAACCAACCAACCAACCAACCAACCAACCAACCAACCAACCAAACGAACGAACCGGAACGAACGAACGAACGAACAAACAAACAAAGAAACAAACAAGACAAACCAAACCAAACCAAAACAATCAAACCAACCAACAAACAAACAAACGAAACAAAAACTGAAAACAACACTGTCAGCACAACAGAACACAACAGAACACAACACACACACAAACACCCAAACACCCCAAAACAATTCAAACAAAAACAGCAGTTATAAAAACATAAAAAAAGAAACTGCACCAAATTAACAACGAAATTAAAAAGATCTGGTTTTTTGACGAAATCTCGCCGATCTATAATAAAGTGTATGTCCTTTATGTTACTTGGAAGATAACACGCATGGAATTAATAACAAACATTCACCTAGCTCTTTGATCTTAAAATAACAAAACAAAATTTAAGGTCTATATAGCTAGAACTTACAGTTGTAAGTACATTGAATTATAAATCACACACCCGTTGTTCTAGACTGTCTAGTATCTATTTCAACATTTCATAATTTGATTTGTGACCAATTTGTGACATAATTTAATTTAGCTAGTTAAATTCATGGATATATAAGGCAGCTACGTTATAAGGGTCTATAAGCATTGATGACCTCGGCACTGCCTGGCACTGCTTGAATCTCATATTTTGTTACTTCAAATCAGTGTTGGTGGATTAAGCATTTGTAGAGTTCTTTTGAGTGCATATGTTTTCGATTTGGTCATGTTTTTATAAGAGATAAACGCGCTATGCCGAACACGAACATGTGTTTCGAAGTGATGCTAATCTGTCATTGAGGATCAGAGGAAGCTCTCTAAAAATAATCATATTATTGACATTGTCGATGGAGTTTTACTAAATCACCCTTAAATTTCTTTGCTCGGTTATCTTCGGGGGCTAGGGCGTCTGTGACGTTAAAGACGTCTCTTCTTTTCTTTTTCTCCCCCTGACACCCTGCCGGGTCCGCGAAAATGTTGCTCGGTGATCTAGACGAAACTATAGGCCTGCGAGAGACGAAATTGTCAACTAGGAAATCAGTGGTTTTTTGATTTAATCTGTGTTATGAGAAACTAAACTGACATTTAGAAACGTCAAAAGAGGAAAAAAATTAATTAGTAGGAGGAGGGATCGAGGACATTTAATTTAGGCTCCTGTTTCTCTTTTCAGCCAATAGCGTACCATAAATGGCCGTATAGTGAAAACCCTTTTCTTGACATTGGCTCTTTTGGCTCTGTTTAGGGTTAGTTTTGTCAATAATTAGTATGCAATCAAAGCTGGTGACACTAAATTTTCTTAGTGGTGGTCTATATCAATGCTGGCATAAGGAAGGGTTAAGGAGGCACTAGAGTTTCATTGTTTTTTATCGGATTTCAGCTCAAAAATCGCGAGGCCAATATATATATAGCTAAAATGAAAACAGTTCACCATTTTAATCCAGACCTGTTGACTACCAATTTCGAAAGTGCTTTCAAGTACTCTCCCAGTTTATATCATACCGGTCGTACCTACATTCCGCGCGGAGTATATATTCAGGATTAGAAAAAGGATCTCCTAGGATTGATTCGAGAGTGGATAAGTGCTAAATCAAGGTTAACTCTAAAAGAAAACCATATTGACTTAAACACTGGGTTAGTGCTAATCCGCGTTCGAACAACATAATACCTTCATGGACAGGAGGTGACTACTCAGTTTTATAGAGTTTACATCGGGATCAAAGACCCCATGCATGTACACCATGCAATATTTGGTTTGGAAACACAAAATTTTCGATGCGTTTTACCCTATCGTCCACACTAAAACAGTGTTTTTTGTCTGATGTGCGATAGACTGCTAGCAGTCTCAATTTTCCGTCCAGCTTTAGCAAAGACGAGTCTTTAGAATATGCGGACGAGCGGCAGTGGGCCGGGACGTGCACGTATTCTAAAGGACGGTTTACACGACAAAAGCGACATGCCAAGAGCTGAGATTTGAACAGGGATTTTACTGCGACAACAAATGGCACGTATGAATTGGAACCAGCTGGCGATTTGGTGCTGGCGATTTTTACGGCGATGTTAGCGCGACATTTCAGCGATTTTATCACTTCAAAAGGGATTTACGATCGTCGCTTTTAGCTCTATTTCATATACTTGTTTTCAAGAGATGCATGCTGTTTAATGCTGGTCGAAAATTGCCTTATTTCATAAGATTGCGCTGAAATTGCCGTAAAAATCGTGATAAAATCGCCGACTGTTCACACGCGCGATTAGTTGTCGCAGTATCTAATCGCTCAATAGTCTTGTCGAGCGACAAAATCGCCCGTGTAAACCGGTCTTAACAACTCGTCTTTATCCGGTTCAGGGAAAAGTGGGACTGCTCGCAGTCTAGAGGTGCGAAATGACGATGTGCAGTTTACAAATCCAATTTATCCGTATCAATGCAGATGGAAGTTTGCTACCAATTCGATTCTTGCTTTACTCCTACGGGGTCATTCATAGTCCAGACGCTGGGCCCTCCTTCGCCGCTCCTCATTTTTATTTGGGCTTCCTGTGTCGCGGAAAGGAGGACCCTCTGCGACACAGGAAGCCCAAATAAAAATGAGGAGCGGCGAAGGAGGGCCCAGCGTCTGGACTAGGTCATTCATTGCCTAATTAACGATTCAGTATCCTGTAGACATTTTCATTAATGCTTCTAACCCTTTTATAGCCCTCATACAAAAATGACAGTGACACACTTGTGGGGTAAAGGGGCATGGGGAATTTTAATGAGTGCTCCATCTGCGCATGCATATGGACACAGGCATATACTGGTCAGGCAAAGAGAGGTGATGATCCTCTCTCTCTAGGGGTGATCATGCCCTAGGCCACTGGCTTGGCAGGAAGTGAATAATCCTCGCACTCCAGGGGTGATAATCCCCGAGGCCGCCTGAGGGGTGCTCCGAAGGAGGTGGCAAAGAGGGGTGGTAATCCCCTAGGACACTGGCTAGGCAAAGAAAGGTGCTAATCAGCTCTCACTCCAGGGGTGATGATCCCCGAGGCCGCCTCATCCCCCCGAAGGGGTGATAATCCCCTTAGATACCCAATAGATTCCATGGCAACATAGACAGAGCCCCTCTGCAGTTTCTGATCATATATGCTGTATCTGTCTAGTCCCCTTCACAGTTCCCAGCGCCATCTTGAAAGGTAGCCGTGCCTTTGCATCGAAGCGAGACGAACGCGTACGGTGGGCGTATAGAGACCTGTGAACAATTGTCCTAGGTGTTAAAAAAGGTATCTATCATTGCACGCTCACCGTTCGTCTCGCTTCGATGCAAAGTCACGGCTACCTTTCAGACCTTTCAAGATGGCGCTTTTTTTGAAAACTTACAATTCAGCTAGCTGTTAAAAATATATTCCATATGAGACAGGGTGATTTCTATTGATTACCCTTTGTTACATCATATTTTCGCAGTACTCAATTCAATTTCGCGAAAACTTAAAGGGGCTATGTTCCGCTAGACTTGATTTTCGCAATTTTCGCAAAAATTGTATCAAAAGGAACTAGATTTCGTGAAAATTTCATTTACAAATTGCTATTCGTGATCTGCATTAAGAAACTGTTAATTTTAAGTGAAATTCCCGAAGATTAAGTCCCGCGAAAATCAGTGATAATAAAGTATGTATCAAGGAAAATTAGCCTGCAACCGGCCTTGAACATGGCGATCACTTCCTATCCACATTTTTATGAACAAATCGTCAGTAATCCGTCTTTTTATTCTTACGACAGATTTCAAAAGAATCCCTCCAGCGGAGGAGACAGCAGAGAAACTGGACCGATATTTTTTAAATCCCAAAGAAGACGACGTCGTTAGAAATAAACGACAGCTATTCAGTTACTTTGACGTAGTTTATGTTGTTGATGCATCCAGTTCAATTAGTGAACTCGAGTTTGCACGTGGAGTCCAAGCAGTGGAGCAGATGGTAGCCAAATCCAAAGCAGCTTCGAAACATGGTGTTATCACCATAGCAACCACCGGAAAAGTCGTGCTTAATTTTACATCCAAAGAGGAAGCAGGTGAAAAACTGCGCATGCTCAAACGCAGTGGCGGGAAAACAAATACCCAAGATGCATTGGAAAAGTGTTATGAAATGTTTGAGAATCCCAAATATGGTGCGCGCGATGGGAGCTTTAAACGAATACTTATTGTCACTGATGGCCAATCGAATATCAAGAAACATTTGACCATTAGCAAAGCCTTACAACTGAAGCAAGTAGGAATTGAAGTGTTTGTAATTGCGGTTGGGGAGTACTTAGATGGAATGGAGGAATTGGCAAAATTGGCGAGTTCACCTAATGCTCATATGTACCGTGTGGAAGACATGGATGGACTGGTACTAGTGGTGAAACTCATACCCAGGTCACTTTCACAATGGCAGAGTAATATCTTAGGGGGGAAGCCTGAGGGAAAATCAGGGGGTGCTCTTGATGGGGCTGGATAGAATCCAGTCCTTGCATAGATTAAAATTAATATCATAGTAAAATTAATATCATAGTAAATTTTAATTTAGTAGAAAAATACTTTATCTTTTATTGTAGAATTATACATTCTAAAATGTAAATACATTTAGGCTGGGTTTATTGCTGGGTTTCATTTCACCAGTGGACACCCAGTGTTCTTCAGAAATTATTATTAAAAGTAGGCCACTGGGTTTCATCCATACCTTTGGCAATCAAAAGAAAATGAAGTGGTAGTCATGTTGGATGAACAAACAACAGACACTAATGAGAAATCTTTTGTTGAAGTTCATCCAAGATGGCTGCCGTGACGTCACATGCAACCTGTATTTGCGACATGTAAATCAGCTGTCCCTTTAGGTAACTAGGGCAACTCTTTTGTTTTCTTTTCCTTGAGGACACTAAGAACAAGAGTCACCCCAGCTACTAGGGACAACTTGCTTTCATAATAAATCAGGCCTTAGTCCTTGATTTCTTGTAGAGGTAGTCTATTATTTCTATGGCTCTCCTTAGAGACCTTGAAAGTCCTTGAATCTCATTATCTAGCTTCAAATAACAGGCAAACGTTGCCCTTCATGCGCTCTCAACCATACTGTATTCTATTGAAAATTTGTCATTCAGCTGAGAAAAACTTTCAGAATGGATATGACGTCTATTGCAAACAGGCAATAGCAGGAATACAAAGAATTAACAGCGAAATTAATTAAAAACTTGTAAAGCAGACTTTTTATAACCATGAAAAAGTCTTTGCCATGTTGCTCTGTACCATGTCTTATTGTACGTTGGTCACTGCTGATGCCTTATCCAATCAAAAGGCAGTGACAATGGCATGTGGCAGGGTGAGGCAGACTGTCATAGTCATACAGAATCTGCTTGACTATTGATTATTGCCAATATAGAGTGATTTAAAAACTTTTACTAAGACACCCCATCATTCATTAGTACACTACAAAACTTAGAAGTGCCAGCACTGCTAATATCAATTTATGATTTAGAAAATAATTAAAGTATTTTGAAAAGCTCTTGGCAAAATTGAGCAAAAATATGCTTAATATACAATTCAATTAAAGTTGAACAGTCCTTGTCTATCAATCTCTATGATATGGTTCCAGAAAATATCCATATCCCACCATGGCAGGATTTTGTAAAAGGACTCCCTCCTCCTTGCCTCCGGAACTTCCCATTTAATTTTCCATACAAACTCTGTTGCTATTTCTCTGACTCCCAATCCCTCTGACAGGATTCCCATTTCTTTATATGGAGGACTGTATGGGTATTTTCTGGGACAGCATACTGACATCACCAGTGGACACCCAGTGTTCTTCAGAAATTCTTATTAAAAGTAGGCCACTCAAATATTCAAGATTGCCATTAAGAGCCTGAGGGAAATGAGTCTTCAGTGCAAAAGTAACTGGTACACTTGAGATGCCTTTTGTCAGAGAATTCACCATAAATACCACTAACATGTATAGAAACCTCTGGTACTTTTGGTGTCCATATTAAAAAGATTCAATTGTAGAATGAGGGACTTTTAGACTTGGCCAAATATTTTGTCATATTGGCATGAAAACCAATACACTGGGAGCCCATATATAGATATCCCTGAAGGCTGATTTACAAGTGCTGCACAACATTTGCCTACAACTATTGCATGTGATTTGCTTACAACTTGACTTGTGTCTGATTTACACAGCACAACTTAATTGGTGCTCACAATATTATTAAAATAACAATTACATGCATGCAACAGGTGTAGGCAAAAGTTGTGCAAATCAGACTAACTTTATCAAAATATTATATGTATATTACACAGTCTATTTAATATGTTTGTATTTTTGAAATAAACTATACACAATCCTGAGGGTTGACTTCAGATCTCTCTTCATTATGTCTGCAATTGTATCAAAAGGATAATAAGAATGGTTACTGGTAATAGTCTGATTATCAGATTTGGGAAGATATATACCAAATGACTGACTGACTGACTGACTGACAGACTGACAAGCAGGCAGGCAGGTAGGTGGGCAGGCAGGCAGGCAGGCAGGCAGACAGACAGACAGACAGACAGGCAGGCAGGCAGGCAGGCAGGCAGGCAGGCAGGCAGGCAGGCAGGCGGGCAGAGGTCTAACTGGAAAACCACATTTTAAAGTCTCTTACCATCAGCTTTGGCATGAAATCTCAGTCCACTGTCACGCATCAAATCCAATGCAAGTTCAACATTTTGTCTCTAAAAACAAGATAATTTTTAAGTCATCTACAATGAGTCATTTATATCTGAGTCCTTTGCCACTTATACCCTGTGGGGGAGGGGAGGGGAGGGGGGGGGGGCAAGGAAGGGAAGGGGTTAAGGAAGGAGAAAAGAGCCTGTTCACAGGCTATACATGTATGCCACAAGAGACTTTTGGTGAGTGACAAGTAGTAGTTGCTAATTCAATACTACTGCATTTATTTGTCTAACCTTTTGGTCTTCATTGACTGGTGTGACATGAAACTGATACAAAGGTACAAAAAATCCTTCCAGCAAACCAAGAAGAAAGATGAAAAACACTCCATCATGGAACTGAAACACCGATGTTAGAAATGAGAAACTAATGACATTAACTTGACAGACAACCTTTGTTCAATCTTTCCTTATAACAAGCATTTCTTTCAGGTTGAAAAACAAAACTATTAGACATGCTTGGCTGCTACCTAAGGCTAAAAAGCAGCTAATATCGATATGTTTTGGTTTTTCATTGTTGTTCTTTTGCTTGGAATAATTCATTCTTTCTTTTAACTAATAAGTTAATAACCTATCCATCTATCCACTAATAAAGTGAAAATTGTTTCATTCAACCCCTTAAACTTTGGTTAGATTTTTGTTTTGTTCTTCTAGTTCCACAATCATTGTTCAGTATGAATTTGTATAAGCTCCAGCCCAAGGATGACAGATCACAGCTTTTCAAAATCACTTAACTTAAACCAATTATATCTATTCTTATGAAAGTCTGTATTTACCTGGGTATCTAAATCAGTAACTTCTAGATTCAACTTGTTCAGATGTCTGTTGACAAAACCCTGCAAAGACTATCAAAAAGAATAATAGTTTAATATATTACTTAATTGTAGAACTGAGGCTAACTCATTGCTTATCTTCTGTAGTTCAAAATAGGTAACCCTTCTCCTCCAATATCAAATTTAATGACCATAACTACAACCTAACTGGAGTGAGGCTGAGATAACTTTGAGGCAGGATCTCTCTGACTTACAAATTTTCTAATATGAATATATAGGTCAAGAGGGCTATTCTACCAATGGTGTACAGTATAATAACCATGCACTGTGATAGTGCGATGCATACCTTCTTAACCACACCCAGCTTGTCGGGTGCATTGTCAAATAACGCATCAAAAGCATCCCTCTCTGTGATAATACAAAAATAACAAAAAACTAGCTTAATACTACATTCTAACTGGACAACCAGTAGCCATAGTAAAGGTTCTGTGAGGTATGTCCCCATCAAAACCCCTAAAGTGGCATGACAATCATGGAATGGTAACCTTACAAAAATTACACTAATCAAGTATACTCCAGTTTCTGTAAAACTAGTTATTTACAGCACTCTTAGAGATGCATGATGTTTTTCAAACAGCCCATCAAGATAGTGTGATGCTTAACACAGGGTTCGTGCTGAGATATGAATTTAAAATTCCAGGAGAATTCAAGGATTATTCAAGGACCCAAAAACAATTTTTCAAGGAGTAGTGTTACCCGATTTTTTACTAATGGTTTTACTGAAATACTAGGACATCTTCTTCCCTTACTCACATGTAAAAGAAAAAAGTGAATTTCTGTTTCCTATCACATTCAAGTCCCTTATGTTTTTTGTTAAAAGTAAATTCAACAAGTTTGAGCAGAATTTCTAAAATTCAAGGGCTTTTCAAGTGTCCCTTGAAAACCAAAATTAAAATTCAAGGAGTTTTCAAGGAGTTTAAGGAGTAACCTGATCATGTTGCAGTGCCTGCATGTGGAATGATGTGTTCATTAAGGGTTGGGCACCTGGCAAATTGACTTGCTGTGAAGACAAATTTGCAGGGATTTCCCCAGCTGTCTTGGGAAAATCAACCCAATTTTTGATAATAAATCTATATCTGTGGTCTTGGCTGGGTGTCACAGCCAGAGCAGTTTAAAATCTTAATGAACCCTGTACTTAGATTGCTGGCTCTCTTTCTGACTGAGGGTTTTTTTCTCAGATGTTAAGAACTGTGCAGCAGGGTCATACATGAACTGTATAGTGGCAGCGATAGGCACATGCTTACAGTTACAATCTTGTTGAGCTTTGCCACTGTATACATAGCAGTAGAGTTTCACTTTCTCAGAACGTCTTTTCCCATTGGTTCGTTGCAACAAATTAAAAGAATCTGTTTTTTATTATTGCCAGTTGAATTAGTTCCTTTGTTTAGATTCTAGTAAGAGTTACAATAAACCAATTGGATGGCATCTACTGAGACAGTGCGACCTTACCCATTTATGGTGATGATAAGCAATAAACAAAAAGTAAAATAATGAAGGAAGCTCATGCAACATTACAGGAATAGACAAGCTACTGATTTCATGCTTACCAGGTTTTCCATCCATCATACTGTAAAAAAAAAACATTAATAAATATTAGGTGTACTTAATGCATGCTGAGTGTATATAATGAAAGGGTACAATGTATGTTATACCAGACTAGAGGCAATCCTACATTGTACATAAATTTTCCTGGGCATGCAATTGTACTGGCAAATGAAAGTGATTACAAGCTAGGGAGATATAGAGAGATTACGCATCGCATAAACAGGAAACTGCAGATGGCAGGGTTGCTGTTTCAATGCGAGGGTGAGTACTTATTTCACATTTGCCATAAATCTAAAAAGTCACTCTCTGGTTTGAGTACTCTTTGATCAAAGTAAACATTCTCCCATTATATCTTTTAAAGGAGAATTAGGTGTTTGGTCAGAGATGAATTAATTTTGCAGGGACTTCCTCAATTAATCTACAAATTACTTACTCATCATCAGGTCCAGTAATTTCTTCCACAACTCTTTGTGGTACCAGGAGCCCCCCTTTTTTCTGAGATAAAAATTGATTTTGGTCATTGTAGTACAAAATGCTAAATGATTATTAAGGAAAAATTGAATTTTGATCACTGTGTTTTGATGGATTCTCACCTGTACATGCATGGTGTTTATGTGTACATTTGGTGTCAGTTTTTGTCTACAGTTATAATGTCTTGCAAGAGCCACAAGAAGATGAAGAATTGCAACTGTGTCCTTTGAATGGATCTCTGTATGCAGCAAAATATTTAACATAAATCAAAATTAGAGAATTGATAATTATTATAGAAGATGGGAGATTATAAAGAATGAGTCTTAGGGAAAGCAAAGATAGGAGGGAAGTAAAAAAAGATGGAAGCAAGGAAGTGAGAAAAGATGGAAGGGAGGAATAAAGGAAGGAGGGAAGGAGGGAAGGAAGGAGGGAAGGAAGGAGGGAAGGAAGGAGGGAAGGAAGGAGGGAAGGAAGGAGGGAAGGAAGGAGGGAAGGAATTAGAAGGAAGAAAGGGAGTATGGAGGGAGGGAGGGAAGGAGGAAGGAAGGAAAGAAGGAGAGAAGAAAGGAAGGAAGGAAGGAAGGAAGAAAAAAAGAAAGGAAGGAATGAAGGGAGGGAGGGAAGGAAGGAAGGAAGAAAGCTAGGAAGGAGGGAGGGAGAAAGGGAGGGAAAAGGGAGGGAGAAAGGGAGGGAAAAGGGAGGGAGAAAGGGAGGGAGGAAGGAAAGACTGAAGGGAGGGAGAAGGAAGGAACAAAATGATAAGACCTTACTTTCTGTAGTCCATTTGGCTCTGTGTTTAGGTACTCTAATAGCTTTATTGATTTCATCTAGCAATACAGAAAGCTTTGCTCGCTGCAACAAAATAATCCAGTACACTTTTAAACACAATTACGTACAGAAAACCCTCCATTCTAAAAAGGCGGGAAATCACTGTGGCATATTTCCCTCAAAAATGCACAGTACCTGGGCTTCAACAGTTTGAGTAACTTCTTTAAATTCCTGTAAAACAATGTCAGCTAGCTTTTCTGCAAACCAGAAATGCAATTATCAAATATCAATGATTAATCATTGTGAAACATTTGGGATGTCTGACAGCAAGTGGTTGTTTAATAGAAGTTTACTGTAAATATTGCATACCCATGAGATGAGACAAAATTAGGCCATCATACAGATCCTCTTCAACATTACGTACAACTATTCTCTTGTCTGCTAAGACTTCATTGAGCCATTCCAAGAGGACCTAAAGCCAATATAAAGGAAAAGTTAACATGAAAATAATGTAATGTGAGAATAATTGGCTTTGTCATGACCCGCATTTCCCTGCTTGCAATCTTAATAAAACCTTTGGAAAAGATGACATGATCAGGGCCATACGGCTTTGCTTGAGGGGGCTGTAAAAACCTGACTGTATGGTCCTGCTTGTTTCCACACGCTATATTTCTATTTGTATTCTAGAGGGTTTTTTGGACTTTTTATAGCAAAAACAAAAACCAGGTCATATGATAAAATGCTTATTGACTGAGTTTGGTTGTGCCGTATGGGAAAAACATTTGGCTCTTGGCCATTTGTATGGACCTCACTGTGCTCGGTCCGTACGCATACGATATGACCTAGAGCCAAATATTTTCCCATCCCACCCTCCCACTTAGTCAATAAGTACATAATTATAATAATTTATTAGTACCTAGGCATAACACCTGTAAGTGCATGACTTGTACAGGATATGTTCACAAAATGAGGGATCACTGTTCTACATGTACACACATGTACAGAAAGTACATGTAATTGCTCAAGATGAACTTAGAATTTTAATTCATTTATTCACAGTGTACTGTTACACATGACTTGTTTTAATCTCACTCCTCTGGTTATACTTAATTCTATTATATAATAATTGGCATATTACGCGCGTTCTGATTGGTCGAACAACCATGTGTGATTAGAGTACACACACATAGATGGTGTCATCGAATCTTACGTGCGCTTTGATTGGTTGGAATGTTTCGATAAATATTATATAAAACAGATAGATTCCATTTTTCTGTGCATCTGTACTCTAATCGATGCACAGTTGACATCAAAATGTGGTGTACTTTTTTGTTCTCACCACATCTATGCATCGATTAGAGTACAGACGCACGGAAAAATGGAATCTATTTGTTAAATTATGCATGCAGTTGCAAATGCAAAACATATTAATAATGTTTGGCGGTTTCTTACAATTTTAAGTTTTAGAACACTAGGGTCTTCCAGTGATCCTGGCTCAATCATAGAACGTTCTTCATTTTCCTCTGCAAATTAAGGCAATATTATGTACATGTAAATGAAAGTTTCAATTTCAATTCTGAGATTTTTACATGCATTTAAAAAAGTCATCACAAGACTGGGGATTTCAAAATACAGTAAAATAGGATTTGAAACCATCAGTGACTCAACTTGAATCTGTTGTTACATTCAGAAAAACTTGAACTCATTTAGAGAAATTTGATGTCCATGAGAAACCACTTTTCTTGTTGTCTTACCCATATCATAGGTATCTGGAGGAATCATATGTATTGGAGTAGTTGGTGATTCTATGGCATATTTTCCCTCAGTTTCCAACTGGTTCACTATCGAAAGAAAAATTCATAGAAAACTTTAAGAATATTTTAAAAAACACCAGTCCCTCTATTACACTGTTGTATATGCCAGAATGAAATTTTGGGAAGTTAAAACCAGGACCAGGGGCGGATCCAGGACTTTCTTCAGGAGGGGTGCATTGCCAAGAGGATATTTTGGAAAAATATTGAGAAAAAAAAGACTCAAAGTCATCTCAGGATGGGTTGTGCACCTTCTGTACCCCTCCCCTAAATCCACCCCTGAAGACAATGCATGCTGCTATGCACAGCTCAGGGGCTTACTTGCAGTGTTTGCAGTGGTTGAGCTGGTTGCTTTGCATTGCAAGTTTTCCCTACCCTGCCACCTCTGGGTTGGTAAGTTTCTTAACAGGTAAGTAAATATACACTCCACTGATTTTTAGTGTGACAGGTACTGATTGGCTAGCTGTGGCCCAATTGCCATGGTTACCTTCCTGTATGGGCGTGGTCCATCGCAACCTTCACCAGCCCTGGTACCTGACCCAACTTATTTGTTGATGAGTTTTAACTCAACATTTAATATTATGACCATCTAGGGTCCAGTTGTTCCAAATTGGATTCAGTCAAGAGATTATCCCTGGGAGTAAAATAAAATGAATGGTGTTTATGTTACAGACCAAATATAATTTTAAGCCATTTATTTTTGACCTATTGTAGGTTATTTTTTTTAATTTTGTTAATGCCATTTTGACAATCAAAAAATGTTACACGTAATATTTTACTAGTTACTAGTAAAATATTACGTGTAATCATTTATACTCAATAAATTGTGCTTCCATAAAGAAAACTAAGATTTATTCATTTCACTTTCAAGTGAATAGTTCATTCCCTAAAGTGATCTAAAGTGAGGTGACATCGATAAGTGAACTTTTACGCAAATTTAAATAAATCATTGATGATGAATACAATAAATCTAGAATAAGTAAACACAGAATGACAAGTACATTTTATGTTGTTTTTAGAGAACTTATTGGGCGTGCATGAATGTCACTGTTATGGAATTTCCTGAGGAATTTAGAATGCCAATCCTTCTGCTTTCTCAACGATCACAACAAGCCTTATTATTAAACTGATGAATAAAACACAGCAAAATATCGATTTACCATCACAATAGTTTAGAATAACAACAATAGGCAGCTTGTTAAACCACATCAAAGCGAACAGATGTTGACAACAAGAACAGTTGCTCATTTGAGTAGATTACCAACAGCACTTCAAAACATAATAAAATATAGATTTACCTTCGGTCTCGTCTTTCTTTCGGCGCGATAGGGTACCCATCCATCCAAAAACACCAGCATCCTTCTTAGAATCCCCTCTTTTCAGCGTTCCGCCGGGAGAAGATGGAGTTTGTGTTGGACTTGCTGGCGTTCTAGTCGGACTAGCAGCCATTTTGTCAGATGGAAAAGAAATATTAACATAAAGCCCCACAAAAGCTAATTAGATAGGTCACTATGATTGGCTATTTTAGCATAATTTGTCCAATCAAAGCGTTCAATTTTCATGGATTAAAAATGATAAATATTGTGTCAGATATTTTACAAGCATTTTGATTGGTTTCTAGAAGCTGACCAATCAAAATGTCTCTTATGAATTCCAATCTGCCTCGCTTTCATTCAAAATACCACTTTCAAAAATGGCGGCAGAAAGGAGTGAAAACTTTCAAGACATTTCTCCGTCTTCTTCTCTTATTACTTAGACTTAAACAAGCCAAGAACAGCTCAGAAGTGGAGAATAACAATTAAAGAACAACCATGGTTGCTTTAGACTGGAATAGAGTGCTTGGAACGGACTTGCAAAGCCTGCCTGACAACTTAGACGAAGCAGATGATCTGTATGACCTAGTAGACGCGGTAAATGAACACTTTTGTTTTATTCTATTTCACTCGTATAATTATTTCAAATTGAATACTTTCTTTATATTACTTATTTTTGCATTGCATGTTAAGATTTATTATATTTATTATTTAAATATCACGCAAAATAAAGCCAAGAAAATCACTTCCTTTTGCGCGCCATTATGGTTGCTAGGCGATTATATTTCACTCGATAACTTGACTGCTTGCATCTCTTGATGTTATAATATTATTAACTCATACACGAGTGACAACCTCCAGTCTGGTTTGTCAAACACCTGGCTTCAATAGATACACCACAAATACACCAATAAACGCCTAGCTTGAGCACTTGAAAGAACTAATGATCTGTGGTGTCTGCCTTGTCAAACCACAGTACAGATATCAATTTTAAAATACATGTTATATAAGAGCATGTTTACTCCTATAAAATAATGTGATTACTAGTTTTGTCAAAGTGTTGTTGTCATTCGATACACTTATTATAATGCTCATAATAGTGTCCCCAAAGGAGACATGCACCCTTGCGACTTGAGTTGTCTTCTTTTAAAAAAAGGGGAAAAAATGTGCAGTTTAGTTGCAAAAGTTTTCTCAAGAGTCAGTAGAGGTGTAGGTCTAAAAGGTAGGGTAACCAAAGCAGAACTTTTTCTTAAGCCTGCTGCACACGTGAGAACTTTTGTGAAGAAACTGCCACGCGAGGCACTTTTCTCACTTTGTGCTCTGTACTGTACAGAGGTGTAGGTGTAAAAGGTAGGGTAACCAAAGCAGAACTTTTTCTTAATCCTGTCGTACAGGTTGAGCAACTGTGTGAAGAGACTGCCATGCAAGGCACTTTTCTCACTGTGTGCTCTTTTTTGTTTGATATTTTTGGCCTCACGTAGCCAAAGATGCAATGTTTGCAACAAGAAATCATTTGAGAGAAGTGCTTCGTGTGGCAGTTTCCTCATGCAGTTTCTCAACATGTGCGGCAGGCTTTATGAGTGTGAAATGGACTGTACATGTACACATGCTTGACAGTCATATCCATGCTCCGGTGTCTATAAAAACATTTGGAACTTCTGCACTAACTGTACTTTGGCCATGCTGTTTTCACAGTCATACAAAAATTGCTATAGTACTACATTCTAGTCCCTACATGGGATAGTAAAACCCCATTTACACTACAACATAAACGACATTAAATGGCAAGGATGAATTTTGGCAAGGGTGATTTGATTTTTCAGCACGGCAAGGGTATATTTTACAGTGTAAACGGAAGTGCTGAAAAATGAAAGGCACCCTTGCCGAAATTCACCCTTACCGTGCCGATTATTTTGTAGTGTAAATGGGGTTTAAGAGACACTCCCAAGTAGGGGTCTTACAGTAGCTTCATATGAATTGAGTCTTTAGAATTGATAGTGGAAAGCATATCACCTCAGAGCTTGTAGTAAGGTCTTACCAATTTTTATTTAACTGTTAGTAATCCTGTGTATTGACATTAGGAAGGAGTTCGTCATAGCAACCATCGTACTGTGCTTTAATACTCTTGTTAAGTTCAAGTTACTGCAGTTAACAGTATATTCTAAGTAAAATATTTTGCTCTCTCAGCCTCATTAGTGCCTCTCTTGTCTTCTGAGGTGCTGATGAGTCTCAGAGAGTGAAATATATTTTGAAATAGCTTAAACTTAACCAGATCATTGAAAGAGAAGTAAGGAACACAGTACAAGAACACAGTTTGCTAATTTGTATCTATTTATCTTTGTATTTATGTGCCCTATGCTACAGTGTATGTAGTTTATACTTGATAGTAGTTTCTATTGTATAAAATATGACAACATTAACATCATGATTGATCAGTAAGTAATGTTTAATAAAAGGGCAGGAGTTTTTTAACAAGGCCGCAGGCCGAGTGGTTTTAGACTTGATAAAACATGATAATTTGCGAGTTTATTAAATGGCTTCAAAAACTCTGTCAATATAAAGGAATATCCGGCAAAAATTTCAAATGAAATGTTGAAAACAACTGCACAAATTTTTATTATTGAACTTCTTATGGTATTCTGATCATGCGCATGATGTGCATTATCATACATCGAACATTTGAAAGAGTTCTAACTTGTAATCATACAGGGTCCGTGCAGGTCCTTAAACTCCTTGAAAAGTGCTTAAATTTAAAATGCATTTTCAAGGGCACTTGAAACTCCTTGAAAAACGGGAAAAAGTAGAAAAGTCCTTGAAAAGTCCTTAAAAACTATCCTTCTCAAGCATGTTAAGGCCTGGAAATGCTTTGTGGGGGGTCTAAAATCAATCTTATTTTTGTTCTTTAATCGTTTTTGTTTCAAACCTTACAAAAATTGGCATGGGCATATAACTAGATGTCCTTAAGATTTTAGGGTGAAAACTTTTAAGATAAGGTGATCACGTGACCACGATCTTGGCTCCCATCAACCCCAAAAAATTGATTTAAAACGCGGAGATGGATGTCATGTGTAGGTAGAACTTAATGGCATATTTTCACTTCTCCCTAAGAGATGTATACGAATCTGCCTTAATACCTGAACTATCTTTGCTCGTTAAGGCGATATTATGCAAAATAGGTCACGTGACCTACTTGATAAATCAAAACAACTGCAAATATCGGCTTAACGAGCTTGCAAAGATAGTTCAGGTATTAAGGCAGATTCGTATACATCTCTTAGGGAGAAGTGAAAATATACCATTAAGTTCTACCTACACACGACATCCATCTCCGCGTTTTAAATCAAAGTTTATGGGTTGATGGGAGCAAGGATCGTGGTCACGTGATCACTTAATCTAAAAAATTTTCACCCTAAAATCTTAAGGTCGTCAAGTTACATGCCCATGACAATTTTTGTAAGGTTTGAAACGTAAACGACTACAGAACAAAAATAAATTGATTTTAGACCCCCCACAAAGCATTTCCAGGCCTTAACATGCTTGAGTTGGAAACAACTCAATAAAATTTCAAAAATATTGAACTGTCAGCTTTCCATATTTGCATAAATATATATATCTTTTTGCTGTGTACATCAGACCAGAGACCAGAGAGAAGTTTTTACCTCATACGCAACCCGGAGCTTGTAGCGGGTTTCCTGTGGTATCACGTGTCATTTTCGCGCGCTCATTATCACGTGATGCCAAGAGTATGGTTCTTGAAAAATGTAATTTTTGTCCTTAAAAAACTCCTTGAATTTTTTCAAGGAACTTCTGCACGAACCCTGATCATATGTTATTATACAATCTTTATATAAAGATTCATCTTCATTAGTAAGTATTGTTTATATAAAGAATACTAATATGGTGGACGTTAGGTATAAACACTAAAGGCTAAATAAATGAATTATTGATGAGTTTTTGAATGATGTGTTGAAATTTACACTCATGATCATGGTAATATAATAAGCCATATTTCAACTGCAAACTTTAAATCAACAGACGTTTTTACAAGGGCTTGAAATTAACTTCACTTTAATAATTTTCAAACATGTTCAATTTTTATTTTCTATTGTTCTTCATTATAGATTATGATACCGGTACTTAAAACCAAACTGGTTTTATAATGTTCAAACCAAAAACCATTTCAAACCACAGCATTCCTATGTGTATAGCCTGGTTTATGTCATAAGCAGCATAAATTAAGTTTATTATATATGGCACTTCCTGACCATTTTTATGTATTAGAACAATCTAAGACTTATTACCTTTTGTTTAATCTTGATATTTGACATTTTTGTTTTTAGTTATTCATTTATTCTTGAGCTTGAGGCATGTTACAATAATTAATATCCTTAGTAATTAAATAGAGCAATTTTTGTGTGACTGGGAAAACAGAATGGACACTGTATCTTGGGGTTACGGATGAATTTCAAATGTTCTTATAGACATCAAAACACTGACAATGTACACTCACTCATACGAATTATATTACTCTAATAATTATTTGGGAGTGAATTCTCAAGTGAAAGATAATAGTCTTGTATTCAATTTACAGTTAGTAATGTTCACTTACCTTTTAAATAAGTAGTTTTTTATCACCCTCAGCGTCATTTTTCTAGTGAAAGGATTTGCCTTATTTTGAATTCTTCCCCTGATGTATCATACATAACACTGTTTAGATCTAGAGAATTTGGAATGCTCTGTTCTAGTCAGCTGTTTAAGTCTTTAAATCACAATACCAGTCTTAATATTAGTCATGCAGACAATACCTTCCTGTGTGATCTATTAGATATAATACATGTACTTGTACAATGTATATACTGTATTTTATAATGGTTTCTCCTCAGCTGGTGTATGTGATACTGTTATGTAACAGTTAATAGATTTCTTTAAGGCTTTTTTGTAATTTATTATAATTTGAAATCCATTTCTATTTTTTAAAGTTGACCAGAACAAAAAAGCTTCCTAATACTTTCCGCCAATGTGATCAAATTACAACTATATCCATATTCTGTGGTTTTGGGAATAATAACTAAAGATGTATTATCATTTGTGACAGAGTTTTGCAAATTCCTCCTGACAACCCTCTTGAGGTTTCATTTTTTTATTGATTTTCAGTCTTGCAAAAAATCCACCAGGGGCTGGTTGTACGAAGGGTGAATAGCACTATCCAGCAGATAAATCCTTATCCAGTGGATAAAGTCTATACAAAATCTATATAGTGGATAACTCTTATCCGGTGGATAACTTTATCCAACCTTCATACAACTGGGCCCAGAAGTTAATCCCAAGAGATTAAAAAATAAATTCAATATTACTCATTTATTTCCCTCGCTAGAGAGGTCAAGTGGTCATGTTACATTGGGAAAACATTGTGGTGTGAATGGTTAGCTTTGACCAATTTCAAAATTTGCCTGATATCCAGGCTATCATGAATAAACAAAAGAAACTAGCCAGTCAATGATCAGTTTTATCAATGTGAACCTCAAAGTTTATTAGTATTGCAGGGGTGGATCAAGGATTATCTTCAGGAGGGGGTGTACCATCTTCAGGAGGGGGTGCACCATCATATGAATTGGAAACTGCCATGAGGATAGTTTGGAAAAATATTGAGAATAAAGGACTCAAAGTTGTCACAGGAGGCCTGGGTGCGCTCCCCCTGCACCCCTCCCCTAAATCTGCCCCAGTACTACTTGCATGAAGTAATTTTGAGAGTGGTCAATTGAGCTACAGTTCTGCAGTGCTCTTATTCTATCACTGATTGCACAATCATACAAAAATTCAAAAGGGTCCTTGCAAAAACAGCAGTAATAGCTGATCAATCAAATTCTAAATTCTCTTCAAAGACCCTTCAATTCTGCAGGAGAATTCAAAGTTTGATCAGTGGTCATTTTTGCATCGACCTTCTCTACTAATAAAAATTCTTTCCTGTTTTTTTTTTGTTTTTGTTTTTTTTGCAGGCAACCATTGAAGAGAATTCTCCTGATGCTGCCAATCCAGCTAAGATGATAAAACTATTTGAAGTCACCAGGACTTGCATGAGAGTAAGACCTTGAGCTTTGACAATGAAAATCTAAAACTGTTTTTGCTCTAATCTTTCACCTGTCATAGTGGCAAATACTTGGAATGCACTAAATAAACACTCTTTTGTTGAAGAGCTGTTTGAATTTCTTTTTAATGGAAGGGTGAAGAGGGGGATAATAGCCATCTACTAGAGGTGTAATGCTACTTGCGCACATTGTGTGCCACCAGTAGTATTAGATGGTTGATTTATAAACACCTATATTTTTAAAGGAGTAGAGGCCAAGGGCTGCTGCCTAAGAAAAATTCTTGGGGGCCCTTTCAATTTGAGCCCCCAAAATTAAAAGTTAGATTGTGGAATATCAGGACAGTGGAATATATCAGGACAGTGGATGATAATTATTGAAACCCTGCTTTCTGTGTCTTGATAATCTGCACATTATTTGAAAATTCATAATGATTATGGTAATAATTATTATCATAATAATTATAATTTTTTGAATGAATGAATGAATGTTTGTAAGATACACAACCCTGTTGTGTATCTTACAAATGCTCATTCATTCATCCATCCATCCATTCGTTCGTTCGTTCGTTTGTTCATTCGTTCGTTCGTTCGTTCGTTCGTTCGTTCGTTCGTTCGTTCGTTCGTTCGTTCGTTCGTTCGTTCGTTCGTTCGTTCGTTCGTTCGTTCGTTCGTTCGTTCGTTCGCTCGTTCATGGATTTTATAATTTTTTGAAGATAAAGAACACCCAAGCAGAAGTTGCCGAGGAGGAATTGAGACTTGGTGGAGAGAAAGGTGAAATAAATATCAAAATTTTGAGGGCTATCACACAGACCTCTCACAGATTTAAGATCCTGTACTGATACCATTGTACAACCTAAGCAAAATAATATTCAAAAGTTGTGACATTACTACATTTGAAACACTGTATATCTTTGGCCCTGCCGCTGATCAAATGAGAATCATTAAGTGAAAAATGAATTAAATCAAATTTTGATCATGGACTAAAATTTCCAGACACTCCATAACATATTCTCTTTGTTGTTAACAGAAAAAGGTCTGCTTGATGAAGTTGAAATGCTAAGAAGGGAAATGGAGCAATATAGGGTAAACCTGATTAATTAATAGCCAACTTCTAATATTTACTTGCTGCATGCAAATGAATCAACATGAACCTACGTACATTAACCTCATTATTTTGTAACAAGTTTTATGAGCTTTATGCCGGCCAGTAACCTTGTTCTAATTCCCTTATACATTGTATGTGATAGCCAGGTAAAGCAACTTGGATGTCCATGGACTATTTTGTCATTTATATTTATTAATATGAGACTTACCAGCAACATTGAGTTTGGGCTTTGGTGCCATGGTACAATACAATACATCTTTTATTAACTCATCCCAAATAACTTGTAACTTGGTTTGTTTGTCTTGTGCGAAAGTCAGTGAAAAAGGTTATTTAGTCAGGGAAAAGTCAGGGAAAAGTCAGGGAATTAAAATTTTCAAAATGACTGGGAATCCTGCAAAGGGTTTTCCAGAGATTATTTACAAACTTGTGGTGTACTGTGGTCAAATGGTTACCATAGTTACCATAATACCCCACTAGGGATGCACCTCTCCCTAGCAACAAGGTGGTAACCATGGTAACCATTCACAGTCCACTCCTTGTCACACTGTTGGTATTAAAGGGAGAGCAGGTTGGGATCCTACATTTAAGATTTATTACTCAAGCAAACTAGTTGATTAGCAGTGATCTATAAGAATGACCACAAGTGGGGAAGCCTTACATGTACACATCTTACATGACTACAAGTGAGGAAGCCTTACATGTACACAGCTTACATGACTACAAGTGAGGAAGTCTTACATGTACACAGCTTACATGACTAGAAGTGAGGAAGTCTTACATGTACACAGCTTGCAATTGAAGGGACACTCCACACATGCAGAAAAGAGACAGCTTGTGTATGCCTTAACTTCAGCTTTGACTAAATTTTATTCAACCACATTGATACAGTGTACTATGTGATGGGACATGTATGCACATGTACTATAACATAATTCCATTTTTCCAATGTTTGGTATCTTCATTCCATAACTTCCATTAGTATTGCAATGTCTATATAAGTTCTTCTATTGCACTGTTATTCCACAACTTTATTATTTCACATATTTTGCCTACAGAGGCATGCAGGTGCTGGTGGAGATGATTTCATGAGGGAAATTCAAAGGCTGTCTGCTAAAAATAGGGTAAGAATTTAATTGAAGGGACACCCATGGAAATGGCCTAAATGATCTTTGATATTTTTGGCATAGGACCAATTCAGACCAACTATAAGAAAACAAAATTATTCAAGTATTCAATTATTAATTGTATACAGTAGGGGACAGGGGGCTCATGAATTAAAATGTTTCACAGAAGGCTCTGATGCCCAGGCCATGACTACAAAATAATAATAATATTTACTGTATCACTTATTAAAATTAAAAGTTGATTTGAGTTTTTCAAGACAGCTTGGGTTGAGATTGATTGATCTTCACAGTCAATGTGCCTAGTGCCTGGCTGGCCTTAGTGAATCCACTTGGAGTGAATAAAAGTGGAAGGTCAACCTTCTCAATGCAAGCTCTCTGAGATGTTTTTGAGAGAGTTGGGGAGGGAGAGAGGTTGTAGCACTTATTGAGAGCAAGATTTTACATGGAGTAGAGTGCATGCACTTAATCCGTGAAACAAACACTGCTAATTAGTAGTAATGTTCCTGCAGGCTCCCCGCTGCAGGTTAAATTCAACTTAGTTGATTGTGTGAATAAACCGGAGTGTCAAACTCGTCCTTCTCCTTTTTTATTTCCTCTTTAATTTAAAACCGGTGATGAAAAAAGAAGAGAGAAGCGATAAAAGGGCGGTTTTCTGAAATAAATACAAACGAAAACTACTAAATAAACAAAAAGCACAGATACATATAGAATGAAGAGGTAAACTTACCGAACTCTCGGCGCCATTAAACACACAATGCCGAGAGTCCTCGCGGGCCCTGTGACACAGGAATCCCGCTTACAAAAAATAAAAATAAATAAATAAATAAAATAAAAGTATATCTCAATACATGTGAAAGTGTTCTAGACTACGGTAGCCACACCAGCCCCTAAATGCGAGATTATTAAAGCGAACATTTACGATACTATAGGCTACCGTTATTAGCAAATCTAAACGAATATACTGTTCATAAGTAAAGTTCCATAATTCATGATTCTTCTTTTGGATAGTCCATTTCCAAAGCACAAACTTTCGTGATGGGTCTTGTAAGTATAACAGTTGTTTTTCCCTTCAAATCTTCCTTCCTTTGTTTCTTTGCGCGAGTAGCTACGGTAGAGCTCGTCTTCACCTTAACTGTTCGTACAAGGCCATCTCTTCCCGTTATTGTTTCAACAATCCGAGCTAAAGGCCAATTACCTCTTGAATAAGACTCATCTACTAACAAAACCACATCTCCAACTTTAAAGTTCGGTTTTGGTACGTTCCACTTTCTTCTTTCTAATAGGGTTGGAAGATATTCTCTTGTCCACCTTTTCCAAAATACGTTAGCGATATGCTGAGCTTGTTTCCAACTGCGCTTGACTTCACAATCTTCTTTACTAAATATACCAGGCGGCAAACTAGGGCATGGTCGCAAGTGTAGTAGGTGATTGGGAGTTAACGGTTCATCATCTAGCGGGCTATCACTGTTTCTGGTTAGTGGTCTGGAATTAACGATGTTTACTACCTCAGCCATAATGGTTAACAGAACTTCATCACATACTATTTGTTCCTTTAACATGGCTTTAAGTACTTGTCTTACTGAACGGATCATCCTCTCCCAAGCCCCTCCCATGTGGCTTGCTGAAGGCGGGTTGAAAACCCATCTTATTTCCGTCTGAGCGCAGAACCGGTACACTTTATCTTTGTTTACTTCACTCAATGCTTCTTTCAACTCCTTGTCGGCCTTTGTAAAATTCGATCCTTGATCACTTCGTATCTCTTCTGGATGTCCTCGTATGCTAATGAATCTTCGCAATGCGTTTATCATAGAGTCAGTGTCTAACGTGTGGGCGATCTCAATATGAATGGCACGTGTCGTCAAGCAAGTGAACAAGCATCCCCATCTCTTTACGCGCGATCTCCTTTGTTTCACTTCAATGGGACCAAAGTAGTCAACACCTACAAACGTAAAGGGGGGTTTGCCAGGTGTAACTCTGACTCGCGGTAGGTCCGCCATATACTGGTCTGCCGGTGGCTTCTTTCTCCGCTGACAGTTAATGCACTTTTTGATAACTTGCCTTACAGCTGATCTGCCTTTAACGATCCAAAACTTCTCTCTTAAAGCTGATAGGACAGACTCTTGTCCCATATGTCCTACCATACAGTGGTAGTGTTCAATAATTAGATTAGTAACATGGTGTTTATATGGTAGGAGAATGGGATGTTTCAAGCTTTCTCTTACTGGTGCTTCTACAAGTCGGCCTCCCACTCTCAATAAACCTTCTTTGGGGCTCCACATAGGATTCAGTTGGTAGACTGATGAGCCTGTTTTCTTGATAGCAGCTTTAATGGTTCTTTCACCTTTACCTTTGTCATCTATCAATGCCTTTATTACATCTGGAAAGGACGTTGCTTGAGCTTGTCTTATTATTTCTCTTTCAGACTTCTGTAAATCTTCTACAGTCAGCTGATGTTGAACTTGCTTTTCTTGTATACTGCCTGGGTTACTTTCATGAAGACTTCTCTGCTCCTTCTTTCTAACTTTCGTGATAAGATACTGTTTGTATCGTAGCATCCATGCTATTGCCCTCCGTAGACGCAGCCATGATGAGTAGTATGACGTTAGCTTGTCCAATGCTTTATTCTGTACCAGTATAGTTGTATAAATCTGTATTTCCTTCCGCGTCTCGTCATCTTCATCAGTCATCACTGGAATGTTTGGCATCTGGGGCCAAGAATCTTTGTCCTCTAGCAGGAATCGTGGACCTTTGATCCATCTGTCATTCTTTATAGCATCGCCCAACTTCAATCCCTTTGAACCGTCATCAGCCGGGTTCTCTTCTCTGTTAACGTACCTCCAGTTAGATGGTTTAGATCCATTGTGAATGATAGTAAGTCGGTTTGACTCAAAGGTATGAAACCTTTTGGTAGTACTGTTTATGCATTTCAAAACTGAAGTCGAGTCAGTCCAATAATAAACACTGTCAATCTTTACATCTAATTCTTCTCTGATCAAGCTATTGAGTCTTACGGAGACAACTGCTGCTGTCAGTTCCAACTTTGGAATCGAGATTTCTCGTAATGGGGCCAGTCTAGCTTTCCCCATTACAAAGGCGACATGTACTCTGTTACAGTCGTCAACAAGACGAAGGTATGCTACTGCCGCGTATCCAACGTGGGAAGCATCTGAAAATATATGTAGTTGTACTTCCTTAATTGAACCAAAGTCCTTTGGTTTGAAACAACGTTCGATCTTTATTTGTTGTAACTTGGGCAAGTCTTCAAGCCATCGTAACCACTGGGATCTGTCTTTCTCCTCTAGTTCATCGTCCCAACTTAGTCCTCGTCTAGTGAGTGACTGCAGCAGCAACTTGGCTTTCATCACGTAGGGTGCAATGCATCCTAACGGGTCAAACAGTGAATAAACGGACGAAAGAATTCCTCTTCTTGTGATTGGCTTTTGCTTGACCGTGCATAACACTTTCTCTAGAACTTCCCAGACAAACTTGTCTTCATCAATGTTCCATTTCAAACCGAGTGCACTTTCTGTAGGTAATCTCTCTAGATCCAAGTTGATCACAGACTTTGCTCTCTCTGATTCAGGTATTGAGGCCAGAACTTCTCTGTCGTTACTGTACCACTTCATTAAGCGGAATCCACCTCTCGACAGCAGTTCCATCAGTTGTTTTGCTAGGGATATTGCTTTAGCGGTTGTATCAGTAGATTTCATCAAATCGTCAACATACATATTCCGTTTCACCGTCTCTACCACTTCTGCGTCGATCCCGTCACTTTCTAACTCCGCTGTTTTCCTCAGGCAAAACGTAGCGACACAAGGCGAGGACGTAGCCCCAAAGAGATGTTTCACCATTCTGTATTCTTCCAGCTCATCTGAGAGATCATCGTTACGCCACCATAGGAACCTTAAGGCGTCACAATCACGGGGTTCCACCAACACCTGGTGGAACATGGCTTCAACATCTGCAACTACTCCGACTCGCTCTTGCCTGAATCTGCTAAGTACTCCTACCAGGTTGTTTGTCAAATCTGCACCTTGCATAAGTTCTCGGTTCAAGGACTTTCCTTTTGCCTTTGCTGCACAATCGAACACTATCCGCACTTTATCAGGCTTGAGTTGATGGACAACTGGATGATGTGGAAGAAACCACACTGTTTTATCTGATACATGTATTTCATCTTGAGGCACTCTTTCAGCATGTCCCTTTTCTATGTAGTCACGCATTGTGGACTTGTACTTCTCAAATAAGTTGCCATCTCTTAACAATCTTCTCTTTAAAAGCTGACATCTCCTTACTGCTAACTCCTTGTTGTTCGGTAAACATGGGGGTCGATGACGCCACGGTAGTGCAACTTGATAGTGGCCATTAACTTTCTTTAAAGACTCCTCCATTATCTTCAAGGCTTTCTTATCTTCGATCGACGGACTCACTTTATGGTCGACCAGTGTATCGCCAAAATCTGTGTTCCAGAGTCGCTCTAACATATCCTGCAAGTGCTCGTCATTACTCTCGCAGCGCTCTGTACCCATGCCAACTGATAAATGACTTTCATCGTTCTCACGACAATACACAGTATTCAGGTTGACATCACGTGGACTATCGCTGATGACTTCACCTTTGCGTTGAGTAGTAACTAGGTCGACATCACGTGGACTATCGTCGATGACATCACTTGTGCGTTGAGTAGAAACTAGGTTGACATCACGTGGACTATCGTCGATAACTTCACTTTTGCGTTGAGTAGAAACTAGGTTGACATCACGTGGACTATCGTCGATAACTTCACTTTTGCGTTGAGTAGTAACTAGGTTGACATCACGTGGACTATCGTCGATGACATCACTTGTGCGTTGAGTAGTAACTAGGTTGACATCACGTGGACTATCGTCGATAACTTCACTTTTGCGTTGAGTAGTAACTAGGTTGACATCACGTGGACTATCGTCGATGACATCACTTGTGCGTTGAGTAGAAACTAGGTTGACATCACGTGGACTATCGTCGATAACTTCACTTTTGCGTTGAGTAGAAACTAGGTTGACATCACGTGGACTATCGTCGATGACATCACTTGTGCGTTGAGTAGTAACTAGGTTGACATCACGTGGACTATCGTCGATAACTTCACTTTTGCGTTGAGTAGTAACTAGGTTGACATCACGTGGACTATCGTCGATGACATCACTTGTGCGTTGAGTAGTAACTAGGTTGACATCACGTGGACTATCGTCGATAACTTCACTTTTGCGTTGAGTAGTAACTAGGTTAACATCACGTGGACTATCGTTGATGACTTCACAAGATTGTCCTCTCATACATTTATCTGTGTGAATAAAGTTTACTACATAGTCTTGATTAGCTTTATGTCCCTCTACAGATCCGATCACCGTCCATCCTAGCGAGTAGCGGATTGCTACTGGTTCGTCGTCCGCCCTTATTCTATACTCTAAGGGCACAAAAACTTTAGGCAATTCTTTCACTCCAATCAACAACATGACAACTTTGTTATCAAGTTCTTTGTAATCAATGTCACTAAGGTGGGACCACCTAGATACATCTTCTTTCGTAGCAATACAAGTTGTTGAAATTGGCATGTCCTTTACCGTTCTGATATCAAAAAGTTCAATTGTCGTTTGTCCATCCATCGATGAAACCACGATGTCTACCACTTCACTGGCAATGTTCGACGTCCCTGTCATTCCAGTAAGCGTAAAATTCGTCTTGCGACCATTCAGACTCAATCTCCTTCTTAGATCTTCGTGACACAATGTTACTTCTGAACCACTGTCCAGAAGCGCGTAACATTTAACCGTAGTATTACCGTCTTTAGCTCTGACAGTGACTGGGGTAACACCAAGACACACCTTTTTGTCTCCGGCCCCAGTTGACGCGCTCACGACTGGTCTACTTTCAGACTTGAGCTCTTGGTTGACTTTAGACTCTGCAGTTGCTCCACTCATAGACGTAGGACTTGCTTCAGCGTTATCTCGTTCGGTTGATGACGCATCACTAGGGTGCAGTAACGTATGATGGTCCTCTCGGCATCCGCTCTTTCTGCATCTTAACTCTAGTCTACAAGCAGCAATAAAGTGTCCTTCATTCAAACACCGCAGACAAAGTTTATGTTTCCTTACGACTTCTTTCCTCTTCTTATATGGAAGCTGTTTGAATGTATCACACTTCCACAGTCTATGTTCACTAGAACATACAATACATTTTTTATTCGCTGCACTTGGTTCGTTGCTTACTCTGGCGGCCATCGCTGTAGCTTTAGTGGAGCCGACCACGTTGGATCTCTCTCTGCCTTTACTTCTTTCCTTCAACTGCACCGCAACTCTCATGTCGTCTCCAAATTCATTGTTCACTAACTTAGCTCTTTCTTTCACAAACTTGAGAAAATCTGCGAACTTTGGTCTCCCGCCAGATTCAATTATCTTTCCTGCAATCTCCGTCCATTTAACTCTCATAAATACTGGTAACTTTCTATGTAGGCTCTTCAAAGTGTTTACGTGATCAATATCGCTAATATACTCTGGACCCATCCCTCTGAGGGTTCTCTCAGTTTCTTCTAACTTTCTCGCAAATGCTAACAATGTGGGACCATCAGCAGTTTTTTGTGCGGGCAAACCTTCTAACTTACTGACGTGCGCATGGGCAATAATGTGCGCACTTCCAAAGTTCTCTTTGAGAGTATTCTTTGCTGTTTTGAGCCCTTCGTTCGGCGGCAAATTCACACAGCTCTCTATAGCCTCCCTCGCCTTCCCTGTGCAATGCTGTATCAGAAGCTGAAGCTTCGTAGAATCGTCAGAGGTATCTTTCTCTAGACAGAACTCAAAATTATGTATGAACGATATATATTTGATAGGATCCCCATCAAAGTGCATATACTCAATCTTCGGTATACTTGCTACCTGACGTAGAGCCTGTACTAGCTCTTGACCTCCAAACAATGAGGGGTTGTTTGGGCTCCCTGTGTTCATTTCAGTGTTTAATGAGGGTACCCTTGTAGATACTGTACTTGTGGTTTGTGATGCTGTGCTGGTAAATGGGTTTCCTGTGTATAACTCTGAACCTACAGAGCTATAGGTATGCATGGGTCCATATTGGACTGGACTATGGAGTATATTTAGTTTCTTCTGCTCTGAACCTACAGAGCTATAGGTGGGTATTGGTATATAAACATTATTAACTGAACTGTAAAATGGGTTTCTTGTGATATGCTCTGAACCTACAGAGCTATGAGTAGGTGATGGTACATAAATTATATCACTTGGACTTTGAAATGGATTTCTTGAGGTATGCTCTGAACCTACAGAGCTATATGTAGGTGATGGTACATAAATTATATCACTTGGACTTTGAAATGGATTTCTTGAGGTATGCTCTGAACCTACAGAGCTATATGTGGGTGATGGTACGTAAACTTTCCCAATTGGACTGTGAAATGGATTACTTGAGGTATGCTCTGAACCTACAGAGCTATATGTGGGTGATGGTACGTAAACTTTCCCAATTGGACTGTGAAATGGATTACTTGAGGTATGCCCTGAACCTACAGAGCTATGTGTAGGTGATGGTACATATTCAACAGGATTATGGAATGGATTTCCTTTGTTATGCTCTGAACTTACAGAGCTTCTTTTGACTTCACTTGATCTTGCTTCGCCTTGATAATAATATATTCCAGCTGGTTTTGCAACAATATTATCAGCAAAGGGGTTGTTCGATTTATACCCTGAATCTAAGACATTTGTATTTACTCTGGCATTTGTTGAATGTATTGGAGTTGATGTATAAGCACACACATTTTCATTCAAAGGAGAAAAGGCTTCAAAGAGAGGCATTTCACCCCTCTTCAGTTCGTGAAAACTAGCATCAAAGGGAGCTCTATTAGTAGAGTCCCCCTTCAGTCTGTTTACATTTTTACCTTGATCCATTCCAGCACTATGAAATTCTTGTCTAGCCAGTAATAATTCCTTTTGGAGTTGTTTAAAATTTTCAGCAGTTCTTTCAAGTTCTTCTTGCAGTCTCGATAAATTTGATTCAGATAATCTTGATGAACATGTGTTTAAACTGTGTACTGTAGTTGGACTTGTGTTTGGCCGAGACATCAACCACGATATCTCCGTTTTTTTCGATAAATCATCGTCTCTACTTCCTTGTAGTGACATTTCGCTTACCAAAGCGATTTCCTTGAGCTCAGAGTTCGAAAACTGTTCCTGCAGGCTCTCCGCTGCAGGTTAAATTCAACTTAGTTGATTGTGTGAATAAACCGGAGTGTCAAACTCGTCCTTCTCCTTTTTTATTTCCTCTTTAATTTAAAACCGGTGATGAAAAAAGAAGAGAGAAGCGATAAAAGGGCGGTTTTCTGAAATAAATACAAACGAAAACTACTAAATAAACAAAAAGCACAGATACATATAGAATGAAGAGGTAAACTTACCGAACTCTCGGTGCCATTAAACATACAATGCCGAGAGTCCTCGCGGGCCCTGTGACACAGGAATCCCGCTTACAAAAAATAAAAATAAATAAATAAATAAAATAAAAGTATATCTCAATACATGTGAAAGTGTTCTAGACTACGGTAGCCACAAGTAAATAGTGTTGATTAGACAATAGGAAACAAAGGAATTACGGTAACCATAATTTAGCACTATTTTGTACTATTTATGTTTCACAGATTAAGTGTGTGCACTCTACAGTCATAATAGTTATTTAAATAGGCCATTTGCAGGATGGCTGGTCATGTGACATCATAAGAATATCGACTGATGACAAATTGTAGTACATAATCAGAAAGAGCTCAACCTTTAACAGTGTTTTGGCTGCATTTGAGCCTTTTTTATATATCGGAGAAGATTAATGATTTTTTTAAATGCATTTTTTTGTAGACATTTCAGTCAGCTATACATCCTTATAATAATATGAGATTTTCAAAAAAATTCTGTCCTTGGATCATTTCAATAAAAAAACACTCAAAGTCATGAAAAATGCTAATTCGAAGGTGCTCTTTCTAATACTGCTATCCATTTTGTGATCAGAGCTGATATTTCTGTCTTGTGTCATGTGACCAGGGCCTATTAATGTAAATTGGATGTACTTCATTATTAAATTGTAAATGTGTCATTTTATGAATAGTCTATGGAACAAGATATAACGGAAAAGGATCAGGCATTGTTTGAGGAAAAGAACAAGGCAGACAAGGTAATGTTGAAAAGAAATTTGTTGGATGGCTGGATAAATGATTAATTGAACTGTTGAATACACTTATTTTTAATTTAAACATTGTGATTCAAAGCGGCAAGCATCAAGCTAAGAGTGAGATGAATGCTGGTTTTGTGCTGGTATTGTTTCATTACAAATCAAATCCAATGTAATCAATAGAACTGAGTATGATATGCTTACAAGCATGTGAAAATGCTCACACTCTGTAATTATTTCTATAGAAACAAATCTAATATTAATAATTTAGTTAATAATTTATTATTATCAACGTAAAAGCAACATTCAATTCAGTCTTCACTGGTCTATATCACTGGAGCGCACAGACTAATAGGCCACTGTGTCCTCCAGAAGAAATGATTGATAACAAAATTCTATAATTATATATAGTCATGCTATAAAGATGTAATTATTAATTAATATTAAATATCATTTTACAGCTGAGCAATAGATTAGAGGAACTAGAAAGAGAGAACAGAAACTTGAAACGAGAGGTAAGATTCCCAAAATAATTGAAGGGGTAATCCTGAAAATGGCTAAAGTGACTTTTTGATTTTTTTTTCAAAATAATGTTCCTTGTCAAAAACAATATCCCACTTGTACACCAGATGTCACTAAAACCATCTTCATGGGCATTCCTTTAATAAGATTTTTCTAGATCTGTAGTCAAGAGGTTTCTTTCATGTTACCAGCAGTTTAACATCGGCTGCTTTATGGTACTTTACCTGTTATTTCTGGCTATTTTATGATGACATAAATTATATTTAATTGTTACAAACTACCTGCTTTTTCTTAGACCAGCCTTAAAATAATCCAAAATTACAGAAACCGCTGTCTGATAAGACACAGCATTTGGAAATGAACATCTGCCTGATACCCACATGGACTAGACAGATTTATCTTAGTTATTAATCTTATAACATATAACTTAGAATATCGAATTCTTGTTGGAATAACCTAGGAAGGCAATAATAGTTGAAAATAGGTTTATTATGTACTGATTCTAACTAAGGACAGGCTCCTAAAAAAATCTGAGCTCCAGATGGGATTTGAACTCAAATTTGAATCATGGATTTCAATCCCATCTGGAGTTCAGATGTTTTTCTGAGCCCATTGTTAGTGAGAGTCAAGTACCTATTAAATTTATTTTCAACTATTATTGCCACACTAGGTTATTTCAACAATACTTTTATATAATAATGAAGGGTTCTCTGTGAAAATGACCTAAGTGACTTTTTGATGGATGTCAGACATTGATTTATTGGCACAGGAAAGTTAATTAATATCATTTTATACCATTGAAAAAAATCATCAAAAAAGTCAATTAGGCCGTTTTCATAGGGAGCCCTTCAATTATAGATCTCATTATTCCAAACATTGTAGTGACTCAGTGCCATTACAGTACACATGTCAAAATCCACAAGTGACCTCACTCGAGCATCTGACCATAATATCAATATGGAAGGTCTTGGGTTTGTAGCTCATATGGAGCTCAAATTTTTCTGAGCCCATTGTTAGTGAGAGTCGAGTACCTAAGTAATTTATTTTCACTCAGTACTTAGAATATTCCACTGGTCACTTGACATTTCTGACAACACAAGCCTTGTTTTATAATGAAGCAATATAAAATGCGCGCACATGTCTCTGTTCTGTGATATAAACACGATGGAAGATGTTGAGCAAGAGAAAAGGAAGCTTAGGAACAAGAGGCGTAGCCGAGTGTTTCTCTTGCTTTTCGAGTGCTTTACATCTTCCAGAGTGTTTGTATCACAGAACAGAGACATAAGCGATCGTTTTATATTGCTTTTATAAAATATTATATAAACATGGTAGCCAGCCAATCAGCGCGCGCATTATATCTCAAGTATTTTATAATTCATTATAATTGCCATATTTAAATTTTTAATGCATAGCTCCTTTGCTTTCTGATTGGCTGTATTTCCAATACAGCCTGCATAGCAGTTATTTCTGTGGAGGGAGTAGAAGACAGGAGAAATGGTTAATGACATCATGTCTGACTTTACACTTTATTCTTTGTAGCTTGAAAGATCCAGAATGGATAGTAGGGACTTACAGAGACAGATTGAACAACAGGTTTGTTATAGATAACTGGGCATTCTCGGAGTCTTGAGGCATCAGGGAAGAAAGGAAAGGAAATGAGATCTTGAGATGCCTTGGCAAACTGCTTGAGCAAGTTATTTCTAAACTGTAGATGATTTAATGGTATTAGCTATATGTTGACCAAGGCTGTTGAATGCCATTGATTTGAGTTTTAGATAATTCACTGATTGGCCCCCTAGCCCTCATGAGGAGACTTCATAAAATTGTTCACTGACATTGCCACTGAATTGTCATACAAATGTACAGATTTATCTGGCTTGATAATTCAAGCTGTAATTCAAGTTATATCAAATCGAAAAATTGTGGCAAAGTTTGGTCCATTTATACAACAGTTCCGCAGCAATGTCTGAACAATTTTGTGACTGTAACATGAAGTACTCCAGGTGATGGCTAGGGGCCGCCAATTGGTGAATTAATCAATCAATACAGTCCAGCTTCCCAGGGCATCTTCTGTTTTTGTCTGCTTATCCTCATTGATGCCCTGGATCCCCATTGCTCTTTTTTTGCATCTTTAATACATTTGCTTTGTTTGATTTTAGAGAGAGAGCTTGGCATTGCGTAGAGAAGGAGATAGTATGAAGAGTACAGTAGCAAAGAAGAACAAAGAGTTATCAGAGTACTTGGATGAGATCAAGGTAATGACAACAAAGTGAAGCAAGCACAGCCATCTAAAAACAGGCCAGGATGATGACTGTCTTGATGACTGTCTTGGTGAAAGTGATGATGGTGATGATGCTGCTGCTGGTGATGTTGCTGCTGTTGCTCCTGCTCTGATCTGATGCTGTTGTTGCTACTAATACTGCTGCTGCTCCTGATGCTGATGCTGCTGATGCTGATGCTGCTGATAATGATGATGACAATGCTGATGACAATGAAGATGCTGCTGCTGCTGCTGCTGCTGATGATGATGATGATGACAATGCTGCTGCTGATGACAATGCTGGTGTTGCTGATGATGACAATCGGCTGCTGCTGCTGCTGCTGCTGCTGATAATGCTGCTGCTGCTGCTGATGATGAAGATGATGAGGATGACCAGGATGGCAAGGATGACGATGTTGACACAGCTGACATAATTTAATACTAGACAAACAAAAGACTCCAAGAGAGCAAATAGAACAAATCTAAAATTATCATGTCTATACATGAGCCACTATAACTGTACATATGTAGCAGCTGACCAGATTCCTTTAGTACAAGCTCACTTAGCTTGTTAACCACATTCACTTGTTTGTAGATTCTACAAGAAGAGAATGAAACCCTTGGTGACCAGCTGAATAATGCCAAGAAAGAACTAGAGGAATCTACCATGGAGATGAATAAAATGACTGATGAGTACACCAAACTAAAGGTTAGTCTAATAAAATATAATTATTATTAATAGTTATTATGGACACTGATTGAATGAATAAAATGTTAACCATGACTGTTAACCATTCTAACCTACATGTAAGAGATACAGTAATGTTGTATATGTTAGTAATACTATGTAATCAACTTTACGACTTTTTGGTCAAGACCCTGTCTGGCGAACACCCTTTTATTGTGGACCCTGAATGACTGATGGGTATAACAAAGCTATAGACCTGTCAATTTTTTACTGTACTTATCCCAAATGATTTGTTTCAGACTATTCTCCAGCAATCTGATCTTATTCTTGATGAAATGAGAAGAGAAAGAGATGCACTTAGAGCCCAGGTAGGTATTGTATAAAGTTATTAGGGGCGATGCATATTAAACATACATGTATGCATTACAGTCTAACAGGTGTCCTTTGGCCAATCAGAGTACTCTTTATTGAGTAAGAGAAGGGGAGCAAGGGTAGCCGAGGGGTGAGAGCATCGGTCTGTCACCACTGTGGTCCCTCGATCGATCCCCGGACAGGGCATCACATGTGGCTTGAGTTTCTTGTTCATTCTCTCCCTTGCTTCGAGGGTTTTTTCTCCGGGTTCTCTGGTTTCTCCTCCCTCAGTAAAAACGAACTAGTTTCGATCTAAGCTGTGCTCCATGATCAGACATGAGTCGTATGGTGGCTGCTACATGTATGTAAATGTGTGATTGTTCATGACAAATGTCTTGTAATCAAAGTGCCCTTGTATACCTTTGACTCGATCGATCACCTTGAGCTGCGCTCTTCGTAATTTAGCACTTAGCTACAAGGAAGGGTGATGAGCTACTCCTAATTTATTTTTTAATTTTTAATTTTATTGAGTGTGTCCTAAGCCTGTGAGCACTGCAATTTTGTTGTTGCACTGGCAACTTAATTTTAGGTTCTTTGTTGTATAGTTGTAGCTGTTGCTAGTGAAATTAACCAAGTGTACCTTGTTTTCTGGTTACAATGGTACCAACTTTGATGTCTCCACAAGAAAAATTGCAGACAGTTCAAAAGTTTGAACTTTGCTCTGCAACATTTTACACAACTCATACTGAATATTGCGGAGTGAGAGGCACTTCAATGATTGAAAAAGAATTATAATTCTTCTTCTCTGCAACAATCTAAATTGTCTCTATGATAAAAAATGTTGCAGCATGGATATCACTGTTTTTAGAAATTCATTTTTGTTGTGAATTGGCTTCCTTTCTAGGTTCAGGATCTCAGAGTCCAAGTTTCATCTAAGTCAGATGCTGATGACCAAATTATGATGGCTGTGAACCACAAAGTGGAAGAATGGAAGGTTTGATCAATGATTCTTTTGTCTTTTTATTTATTGTTTATCCTGCCAATTAAAATGAATATTAATTTTGCCTTGATTTCATTTGTTTGACAGGGTATAATGGCAGCAAAGGATGCTGAAATACAGCAACACAGAGCTGTCATTGCTGAGCTAAAACAGAGAATAGCTGGCTTAGAAATGGACTCGGACAAGACGTCATTGGTTATGCTTCAACAGGTCTGTACAGTATGTCAATTAAGCAAATTACATTATGTCTCTTTGATAATCAATTTTATTATAAACCTACTAATGGTCTATCACAAATCCTGCATTCTGATTGGCTACTTTACTAGAGGTCTAATTTGTGATAGCCTACTAGTAGCAAAAACAATATGGCGGATCAAAATGTTGAACTGCATTTTTGCAGTAATTTCTCAGGATTTTATCGAGGATTTACATCCTTTTATTTGATCGATTAATAATGGTAATAGAACTGAGTGGAGTGCAATTTGGGCTGAAATCACAAGAGTGATTACAAAATTGCACGACCGCGTAGCGGGAGTGCAATTTGTTAATCACGAGTGTGATTTCAGCCCAAAATTGCACGACACGAAGTTCTATTACCTATTAATCATATTCATTTTGAAATCACAATAAAGATTCAAACTCTTTTATCAGGCTGCAGTTCCAAAATGACTTTATTATTAACGATCCTATATCCAATCTTAGATACACCAAATCTTAGATACCCAAAAATTTAGCTTCAAATCCTGTTATTTGATTGGTTGATTTTCTTGAAATCTGCTATGTGATTGGCAGACAAAATGATGCTATTAATGATTCAAAATAGTGCGATTAATGCTTAAATCGCACACTTTTTAACCAATCAGATTGCAGAATTTGTGAGTGATTTCAAAATGGATATGATTAGTAAGTTTATACTAGTAAAACAATTAGACTTCAAGATCGGCCTCATGGACTACGAGTCAATAGCCCATTCAGCCTTCAGCCTCATGGCCTATTGACTCGTAGTCCATTCATCCTTGAGGTCTAATTGTTAATTGGCCAAATGAAATTATCATCTGTTATTACAGGCTTTGGTAGAGAAAGAGGAACAGATACAGACGCTGAAAAAGGAAGTTGAAAAGGTGGGTATAGTCTGACAACAGAGTGGTTTTTGTATGAGTGTGAATCAGATGAAGATGTGCTGTGATTGTGGAAGTTCCGTGACATCTATAAAATTCATCAGAAATTCCTGCCCAACATGCTGTAGTGTATTATTACATGCTCTAATACAAAAATTGCACTATAGTATTTATTAAATCATTAGGAGTATTTACTAGCCACCTGTAGTAGTGGCTTAGTGTGGCAAAGGTTTGAATGGTAATGATCACAAGGTGATGATGATGGTGGTGGTGATGATGATGATGATCACTAATGGTGATAATGGTGTTCAGTAATGTTAACATATTTCTGGTTGTTTTACTAGGCTACAGTTGAAATGAAAGGTGTAGTAGATCATGTTGAAGAAGTCAAAGCACAGACAGAAAAAGGTACAGTGTATAGGTACAGTGCTGTTTTTATTAGGCCAATCCTGGGCTGGCTTCTATAAAACTTGTAATGTACAAGCAGGGGCGTATCCAGGGGGGTCCCAGGGTGCCCGTGACCCCCCTTTGAAAACAAAAAGATGATAGAAATAAAAGAATCTGACTGGAGAAAGATTGAGAAATTGGAAGTGTGACCCCCCTTTGGTGGAAAATGGAAAGTGTGACCCCTCCTTTGAAATATTCTGGATATGCCCCTGACAAGTGTAGCTATAATTGTTTTAGCTGCCAAGAAGAATAACTGAACTACATGTATGTGTTAAATGTTTTACTGATGAAGTGCCCCCTGTATTATAAGGCCAATTACGTGGCCAGTTTGTCAGAGCCCAAATGAAAGTGGATGTGTTGATGGGGTTCCACAGTTTGAAGCTTGGATAACTTTGTAAACTTAAGTGTTACATGTAGGTGTATTCTTGACTTGTGGATTTTGATCTTGTAGGAGTACCATCAGCTTACCAACAAAAGAGAATAGCAGAACTTGGATCAACACTAAGACGAGAACAGATCCTGTCAGGTCAGGAAAGAGAACGTATGTTGAAGGTGAGCACAAAAATAGCCTTATCTAGTCAAACTCAGTCTTTGGTGGATAATGAGTGATAATATAAGGTCTCCATGGCAATGGCCACCCTAGGGACATTAATTAGCAGATGAGGAGAGATTAATTGAGCACTGATGGAGGGAGAGAGGAAAGGGTGCACTGTCCATCCTTGGGAGAAATACCATCGCAACAATTCAACAAATTGACCAAATCGAAATATGGTGGCAAATTTGAATAACTATTGTTCTGGACTGACTAGCCTTGTGTTCACATGGAAACACAAATTGAAAGTGTTTTCACATGAATGAGAGGCTAGTCAGTATTAAACAATAGTTATTCAAATTTGCTGCCATATATCAATTTCGTGACTGTATAAGTTTAATTTTCTTTTATATCTATATTGAGGGCTGGAAACCTTTGAATTCAGTCACTCATATTTTTCTTTCAATGTTTTAGGCTGAAGAGGCAGCCAGACAAAAAGACAAACAGCTCAATGATTTAATGGCAAGAATGATGCAGTATGAGAAGGTAAAGTGATTGAAATGATGTTATAACTTACTTTAATAAGCTCGGTAATTTAATAGTAATATATTTAATATTTAAGGAATAAAAAACGGTTTCCCGTGTTTGATAGCCTGATCTCAAAACACGCGTGATGTTGGGAGAACACGAGAGAGCATAGTGGAAGCATGAGCCGTAGGCGAGTGTTCTCCCAACATCACAAGTGTTTTGATCAGGCTATCGGACATGGGAAACTGTTTTTTATTTCTTTTATAAAATAAATAACACACAAATAGACGAAAAAAGGAAAAAGAAAACACCGGCAAAAAAACAAATTGATGTGAGCGTGTTTGATACTCTCATCAAACATGGGTTTTCAGCCAATCAGAGCACGCGTTATATAAGAGTTATTTTATAAAGACTGGTGTTAATTAGCAAACATGATGCAGCATGAAAGAGGACACCATGTATGCTGATGGATTTTGTTTGAAATAACTGTTGACATTGTTGGCATCAAGAAGAGGATGCAAAAACACAAAATGGCATCCTGATTATGGCATTGTCATTGTCAATGTTGTTATGTAAAAATGAATGTTGACATCTCATGTTTGGTTCTCCTGTCATTTCTGTTTGCTAAATCAATCTATTTATCTAAAAAGTATTTAATATGGATGTGTGGTGCTTGCAACAGTATCTAGTCTAATCAGTTTTGGAGCAAAACAATACACATTTTCTGAAGGCAGGAAACCCAAAAATGATCAATATGTTTTTCTTATTTTGGGACTTACATGTCTTTGCATTTCCTGTTTCCATTTTACATTGTAGGGCCGCACATACCCATCCACTTTCTCACCTTACCAGTCATAGCCATGATTAGTTCTAAATGCATTTTCATTCAAATGTTGAATATTTAAATTGCAATTCAGGGTGAATATGGACTTAGTGAAGCTGTTCAAGAAATCAAAGACAGCAAGGCACAGATCCATATTCGTGATGAGTATGTACTGTATTATTGTCACACTTCTATTTGCATTCAGCTACTGTGGTTCCAAAATGTCATTGAAATCTGTAGGGGCAGATCTGGGGGAGGGGTGCAGGGGTGCACACTGGCCCCACCCACTGAAGGATAATCCTGGACCCACCCCTGAGTCTGGACAATGGTATTTCCTGGAGACACCACCAAGAGGTGCTTTGTTTAATGTTGTTTGTATTGATATTTCTAATAGGTGTACCATAATATTCATTTATTATTAATAATAAGTCTTCTCAAAATTTGAAACTGATTTTTTTCTGTCATCTGCTAGAAACATAGAGAAACTTACAAGTCAAGTTAATAAGCTAAATCTGGCAGTGAATGATTTAGAAACTGAGAATGAAGAATTAAGAGATAGGCTTGGAATGGGGCCAAGAGATGAACTAGACATTGATGAGATAAGACACAAAAAGAAGGTTAAAACTGAGCAGGCATCAGCCATGAACAGAGTGTTAGTGAAAGAGGTATCATATCCTAAATTTACATGATTGTATATTCATCCTTTCCTGCCTTCCTTACCTTCTCTGTTTCCTCATTTCCTTCTTAAATTTGCTTTTCTTTCTTCCTTCCTTCATTCCTTCCCTCCTTCCCAGTCCTTGCCTCCTTGCCTCCTTGCCTCCTTGCTTCCTTGCCTCCTTGCCTCCTTGCCTCCTTGCCTCCTTGCCTCCTTGCCTCCTTGCCTCCTTGTCTCCTTGCCTCCTTGCCTCCTTCCCTCCTTCCCTCCCTCCCTCCCTCCCTCCCTCCCTTCCTTCCCTCCTTTCTTTCTTCCTTGCTACTTTGATTTTCTTTTTTTTTCACAAATACTTTCTTTCCAAACTTATCTTTCTTCATTCCTTTCTTTCTTATTCTTTTGCCTTGGTGTCAACTTGCCATTCTAATTCCCTCCCTTCATCTCATTCATTTTTCCTTTCCCTTTCCTTCCTTCATTATTCCTTTTTTATTATTGCTCCTTCCATCCCTCTTTTCTGTATTCCTTCCACTTTTTATTTTCACTCTAAATTTCTCTTCAAATTTCACTTGTATAATATATCCCTATCACCAATGATTGTCCATCATGTTCTCATTATTTTCATGTCTAATAATTTTTGATTCTAGATTGAGCGTCTTGAAGATGAAAGGCTCAAATTGAAGAAGCAGCTCAGAAAACAAGCCCTACATAGAGGAGCAAGGTAAAAGAAATGATCTTTCCTGAGGTGATACTGCCAGGGTATGGTCTGTTACCTACCATTCCATTGTGAATTGTTAGATAAAGGGTAATTTGTTTTATATTAAAGAGCTGTGGAACTTGGTATAACTGCAGAAGATCTTGCAGAAGTGGAAGATGAGCCGGAACATTTTGTTTTCAAGAAAAAAGTTATAATTGAAGACTCTGATACAGAAGAAGCCAGAACAAGAGTGAGTACATGTAGTTACTTTAACTGATACTTCATTTCATTTTTCAGTAATTCAGGCAAAAATTGCACTAAATTGCAGCCTTTTGCTTTTATATTTTAGTTAGATAATACATGTACATCATTGTTGACCAGTCACAATGCTAAGACATTCACCACTTTCATAACTCTTTTTTTTTTTTCAAGTAGAAGAAATGAGAGCTTCTTGCAAGTAATGATGAATGCTATGTGAGAAAGTACTTCCTGAGAAATATTTCTAGACAGTTTCATCACTTTGGGTTGAATACAGAGAAGTTATATATTATATGAAGTCTAAAATAGAGAGATTTGCCTTGTTTTTGTGTTTTTCAAAATTTTAAATCCTCCTATCTTGTCAAGGATTGATTGCTTTCTTTAGAAACTTGCTCACATTACTTAAATCAACAATCTTCATAATTTCAAAGAGTTGCTTTTCTAGAACTATTCATTTTTCAGCATTTATTCTAATTAGCAGCAGCCATTATGAAAGTTGTTTATAACATGGCACAACATGGGAGGGCACAGAATTTGTCTTAGGAGATTTTGTATGACAGTGAAAACTGCATGGTCACAGTATGGTGTGGTCCAGACTCTGGACCCTCCTTCATTGATCCTCTTTTTCATTTGGGCTTCCTGAAGAGGAGCGATGAAGGAGGGCGCAGAGTCTGGACTAGCTATGGTGTGGTTTGTTTCAGACTCATACAAAATTACTTTTAATTAATAAGTCATACAAAAACTTCCTGACTACTGATAGTCTGCTTTGTCAAGCAATCGTTTTGTGCAACTGCCTTGTATTGTTTCCAATTTAGAACAAAAGATTGGAAGGTGACATTGAGAAAAAAGAAAAGGAATCAGATCAAGTGAAATCCCAGCTGAAGAAAATGGAAATAGAGAACAGTGAACTTAAAGGTGAAAACAAACAACTTGAGATTGGGCTGCGGGAAATTCTAGCACAGTTGAGAGAAAATTCACAGCAAGCACCAGGTAAAGAATTGCTAACATATTGGACCTTCATATATTAACTAAGGTTTTGTTAGCCTGTGTTACATCTGGAAAATACTCTCATGTAGTCTGTCTTTGTAACAGTAATCCAAATCATGCTCTGGGCCCCCAGTGGCCTTTCTGATTTTGAAAAGTATATGCTAACATTAAATATTGTGATTGGCTAAATCATTAAATCATTAAACTAGACTTGTGACTTGCTTATATTGTTAATTATAATAATTATAACTTATATTTAAATGACTAATCGCAAGGTTAGTTACCATATTTTTTTATTGTTTTATATTAAGTTTATAGTTGTAATCGATTGTAAAGCACTTTTGAGCCAAGTTAAAAAGCGCTATATAAATATTAAATTTATTATTATTATTATTATTATTATTAGCATCATTCTAACATTGTTTCATATTGGATGTTGACTTCATTCCTGCCAATATGACATGAGTGACTAGTTGTAAGTTAATGGCAAGCAGCATTATGTTAGATAATCATAAGCTTCTTTTTGATGACAGAAAGACACGGAACACAATTTGTGCTGCTGTTAATAATGTAGACCAACTAAATCATTGAGAAAGTGCCGTCCATTAAGCTAGGACTATTACACTACAGGGTGCACTGTCAATTGGCGCTGTTACATGTAGTGTCCCTGCCTTTGTTGGAAGGAAAAGCAAGTAAACTAAAACTAAAATGGGAATTTCTGATTTTTTCAAGTAGATGGTGATGGGGCTGTTAGTTTCCCCTCTCTAGAAACTCGTCAAAAGAGAAGGGTGCAGATTTAGATTTGTTTGCTAAATTCTAATTGATTTGTATAATTATTTATTTACAGTAGACTCTTTATGCTGAATGAAAATGCAGCAATTCACACTTTGTCAATTGATGAATAATATGAGCATTTAATATTTACTTTTAGGAGTTGTCAAATGTGGATACCTGAATTTGATAACCTGTTTCACATTTAGACAATGCAAGTCAGTCTGAGAATCCAGACTCTCATATTGCATTTAGTTTAACTTGAATTTTATCATCCTAGAGAAAGCATTCCTGACTAATGATAAGCAATATTATTGTGGTTATTTTAAAATATCTCATATATTTCCCAAGTGGCTGAAGACAAAGATCAAGAAAAGAAACAACAAGTCATGAATGTCCAGGTTCCTGCCTTAGAGAAACTTATGGCAGTAAGTAACATTTCCTTGACAAAGGAAAGGATGATTGCTTGGGGAAATAAGAAGTGTTGTTTTCAAGAAACTCAGTCTTTCAATTTATAAATTATCTGTTTATTTGTAGATGATAGAATCTCGCAATGCTGTTGGACAATATGACACCAACTTGCAACTGAAAGCAGAGGTTTGTCTCCATGATTAATTCCGTGTATTTTTCAAACATTTTGGCATGGTCATGTTTATGACTTGTAATCATAGCGCATAGCCCTAAAATAAGTTTTTATTATTGTTTTAAAATTAGATAGATCAACTAACTGGTAGAAATGCAGAACTCAGACATGAGCTCCAGAATGCAAGAAATGAAACAGCAAAGACCTTAGTACAAGTTGAACATAGACAAGCAAAGGTATTAAGAAATATCCATTCATCTGTCCATTTGTTCCTCCATCTCTCTCCCTCCCTCCCTCCCTCCTTTCCTCCATTCCTTCCTTCCTTGCTTGCTTGCTTGCTTGCTTGCTTGTTTGCTTCCTTCCGTCCTTCCTTGCTTCTTTCCTTCCTTTCACGTATCTATCTATCTATCCATCCATTCCTTCCCTCTTTCATTTGGTGGCTAGTTCATTCATTTGTTCATTTATTTGCTTACTTATTTTGTGGTTTATTCATTCATTTGTGCATTCATTCATTCATTTGTTCACTCATTCATTTTTCTCATTTTAAGATTGAACAACTGCAAGAAGAAAACAAGGTTCTAAAAGAGATAGGTGTGTGAAGTAATGTTTTGTAGAGCACATTTCATTAGTGATGCTAATGCTCAATTCTTGATCACTGCAGGTGAAGGTGTTGTGAAGCTACAGCCACTGCCATTACCTGAGGGAATGACTCCATCATCATCGGAGATCATCGGCAGCCTTAATGAACATCTAATACAAACACTACAGGTTTAGTAAACATTGCTACTACGTTCCAGATATGAGACAGGTCTTGAATTGAATGCCCAATAGAGATCGCACATTTGAGGTTGCCACTCAAAAGTTGTCCAAAAGTATCCTAGAAAGGCTTGTATCACCCTCCGATAAACTATTTAACTCCTTCAATGCTGTGCTCTGACATAGATAAAACCAACTTTACCATACTGTATTTTCAGTCACTTGAGACCAAATGTTAGTCACCTTATCGGGCTTGCTGAAAATATGTTATCCTGCCTACTACTACTAATATAATTTGGACATGTCTGAACTGTTGATTTATATCTTGTTTCTAGGAATTGTCACTAAAAGAAGAAATGGTTGAGAAGATGGAGAAAGACCTTGAAAACTACAAGCGAAAATTCTCTGTCATTACACACCAGCGGGTACATATATTAAGAAGAAATTCAATCCCCAATTCCCCTATTTCATTATGACGTCACAGCTTGTTTACAATGGGGACAGAATCATAGAGGAAAACATTTACAGGAATTTGAACAAAATTGTAAGATAAACATGATTATTTATTGCATTTGATGGCTGTTACCGCTTTCTTCATTCTATAAACTACATTTTTATATCAATTTTCTTTGTGGTTACTGTTTTGTCTCCCTCCCAATGACCATGATCCTTAAGCGTTTAAATATTAGATTGTTTTGATGTGACGTCATAGTGAAATAGGGCAATTCTGATCTATACTGTGAATGTTTCCTTAATATGTTTTAAGAGGAGGGAAAAATTTCTGTGGGAAGTGATTTGATGACCTGCCGTTACACTTCCACAGGCCATACTTTACAAAGATTACTTAGAAGAGAAAAAGAAATGGGAAGAGGAAATCAAAATCAAAACAGATGAAAAGAAAACAGTTGAATTAGCAAGAGAACAGGATGTAGCAAGACTAACAGAGTTTGAGGTTTGTTGCATTTTATATAATAATTGGCATATTACGCACGCTCTGATTGGTCGAACAACCATGTGTGAATAGAGTACCCACACATAGATGGCGTCATCGAATCTTACGCGTGCTCTGATTGGTTGGAATGTTTCGATAAATATTATATAAAACGTCTCGTGACATACTTTTTTGTTCTCACCACATTTTGATGTCATCTGTGCATCGATTAGAGTACAGACGCACAGAAAAATGGAATCTATTTGTTAATTCACACCTGTCCAATTATCCACTTAATATTTAAAAAAAAATCATTGTCATAAAAAGGCCCCAAGCCTACCTTACTCATCCAAAAGGCAGTTTTCCGCTGACTACTTTACAGTATGTTACCTTTTATTGCTGGCTATTTTACAATAGATTCCATATTTTGTTGGCTATTTTTTGAGCCACCCTATCCTAATTACCGAAAAATTACTGAAACCCCAGCAGGGGTAGGGTATCAGAGGAAGAACAAAGGGTGGGTTCAATGTATGGATATTTTCTTGTGCATTTTATGATCTTAGTACAGTAGTTGATTACAAATGTACTATTAATAAGTCTATTAACAAATGGGGAGGTTCCTTATCATTTATGTGTAAATTTGTGTTTATTTTACAGCGTCTCCTTGATAACCTCTCCCAAGAACCTGATAAACAAAAGAAGCGACTGTCAGAGCTGACCCGTAAGATAACAGTTCTTAGAGTCAATGAGAAGAGTCTGTCAAGACGTTATACAGCCATGCAGGAAGTTGAAACAGCGTTAAGAAAAGAGAATAAGAAATTGAACAATGAAATTGTTGAAATGGAGACTGCAATAGCAGAAAGATTGGGGTATTTACAGCGACACAAGGTATAGTACATTGTCAATAGAGTAGATTTTGTATGACTGTGAAAACAGCACCACACTAACACGGTCACTGTATGGCACAGTCTGTTTCACAATCGTACAAAATCTAATCTACAGCTCTTAAAGCATACATGTAGCTGCCATGAATGACAAAGTGAGTCCCCTTGGCCTAGTCAAAAATTGGCTGTTGAATGGGATGCTTTTTCCCTTGACTTGTTTTAGCCTAAAATCATAGGATTTTGGGATCTTGACTAGTAAGGTGTCAGTGAGACTAGAATCTGAAAATGTGATCAACAACTACAGTGAAACCTCTTGGTATGGACACCTCTATAATACAGGCACCTCCATTGTATGGATAAATCTTTTGGTCCTGGCAAAAACTCCATCTATTTTTCATTGAAATACCTCTGTCGGTCTATTATGGACTCTCTCTAACTGACCCCTAATCTCGGCCCCAGATGGTAAAACTCATACATGTACCTCTTTGTTACAGACAGTCGGTGTAAACTTCTGGCATCTTTTAAGTTGAAATATTTATATTGAATCTGTATGCTTCTATTAGGAAATGGCAACCTACAAAATCCATGCACTGCAGCAAGCACTTGATGACACAGTGCCAAGCAAAGACTTAGAAAATGCTAACAAACAATACAATGAACTGACAGCCAAGTATAGGGATTTACTACAGAGAGAAAATACTTTGGTATCAAGGTCTGCTCTTGTGGAGAATCTTGAGGTACATTTTCTGTGGACTGTGGAGAGGGTGGACTTATGCCCTGATTATCACTACATATCCAGGATTGCTCTTGAAGATGTTCATTCAATCTTAAAATCTCAGATTAGGAAGTGGCCAAACTCACAGGGGCATTAGCCCTCCCAGTATTTAGAAAATAATTTGGGATGATTTTTGATGTTTGTTTTTGTTTTTGTTTTTGTTTTGTTTTGTTTTGTTTTGTTTTGTTTTGTTTTGTTTTGTTTTGTTTTGTTTTGTTTTGTTTTGTTTTGTTTTGTTTTGTTTTGTTTTGTTTTGTTTTGTTTTGTTTTGTTTTGTTTTGTTTTGTTTTGTTTTGTTTTGTTTTGTTTTGTTTTGTTTTGTTTTGTTTTGTTTTGTTTTGTTTTGTTTTGTTTTGTTTTGTTTGAGTCCATTTCCACGTGATGAATCTTGTTTATTAAGAATCAGAGAACAGAAATGGGTAATATTAAATGATGAAGTTCTAATGATATTATAGGGAGAAGTCAAAGTACTGCAAGAACGTGAGAGTGAACTTAAAAAAGATATGACATCCCTAAAGGAAAGGAATCATAGTTTAGAACAGATGTTAAGTGAACTAATTGCTAAAGGTAATAGACAGTACAATACAATTAAGAGCAGTTTTTACCTTACCACTACTTTACCAACCACAGTTTTCCAAATCTTACCATTGCATTATCAGCCACTTATCAATCACTTGTGGACCACTTACTGAACACTTATTGACTACTTATTGGCCAGTTACCAACCACTTACTGTATAGTGCAGATTGTTCACTATTATCCACCGTTTATGTGTTTGAATGATTTTTCTTCAGATGGTAAATCAGCTAGTGATGGTGGTACAATGCGACAAGAAGAAATCAATAGCATCTCGAGAAAATTGGCTACCTTGGAAATGAAGGTGCAGCACAGTTTTCTGTGAAATAAGCCCTGTTTGCATCAAGTACATATTATGTAATAGATAAATCAATGAGGAAAAATTGTATCTCAAAAAAAATAATTATAAAGTTGAACTTGCTTTTTCATTTCCGTCATTTGTATACTTGTGCTTGGCTGCTAGCATTTAGTTTCTTGCAGATGACAGCTGGCACAGTCTCTGACTTATTGACACCCCATCCTTTCTCTCCAAAAGTGTTTCTACTTTCTCATGCCATTCCACTCACATACATACATCAGGATCTTATTGTAGGTTTCTTTAATATCCTGAAATTATTTGATATTGTGTATAGGAACTGAATGAATGTGAGAAAACTGAACATACAACAAAAAAAATATGAGGAATCAAAGAAAGTGTTTGATGAAATGGAAATGAGAAAATGCTGAGCTGGAACAAGTTTCTTTCCTTTTCACTTTCTCATGCCATTTCACTCACATACACCCCATCAGGATCTTATTGTACCTTTTCTTTAATATCCTGAAATTATTTGACATTGTTTGTGTATAGAAACTTAACGAACGTGAGAAAGCTGAGCATACAACAAGAAAATATGAGCAATTAAAGAAAGTGTTCGATGAAATGGAAATGAGAAAATGCTGAGCTGGAACAAGTTTCTTTCTTTTTCACTTTCTCATGCCATTTCACTCACATACGCCCCATCAGGATCTTGTAGTACCTTTTCTTTAATATCCTGAAATTATTTTATATTGTTTGTGTATAGGAACTTAACGAACGTGAGAAAGCTGAGCATACAACAAGAAAATATGAGCAATTAAAGAAAGTGTTCGATGAAATGGAAATGAGAAAATGCTGAGCTGGAACAAGTTTCTTTCTTTTTCACTTTCTCATGCCATTTCACTCACATACATACATCAGGGTCTTATTGTAGGTTTCTTTAATATCCTGAAATTATTTGATATTGTGTATAGGAACTGAATGAATGTGAGAAAACTGAACATACAGCAAAAAAAATATGAGGAATCAAAGAAAGTGTTTGATGAAATGGAAATGAGAAAATGCTGAGCTGGAACAAGTTTCTTTCTTTTTCACTTTCTCATGCCATTTCACTCACATACACCCCATCAGGATCTTATTGTACCTTTTCTTTAATATCCTGAAATTATTTGACATTGTTTGTGTATAGAAACTTAACGAACGTGAGAAAGCTGAGCATACAACAAGAAAATATGAGCAATTAAAGAAAGTGTTCGATGAAATGGAAATGAGAAAATGCTGAGCTGGAACAAGTTTCTTTCTTTTTCACTTTCTCATGCCATTTCACTCACATACGCCCCATCAGGATCTTGTAGTACCTTTTCTTTAATATCCTGAAATTATTTTATATTGTTTGTGTATAGGAACTTAACGAACGTGAGAAAGCTGAGCATACAACAAGAAAATATGAGCAATTAAAGAAAGTGTTCGATGAAATGGAAATGAGAAAATGCTGAGCTGGAACAAGTTTCTTTCTTTTTCACTTTCTCATGCCATTTCACTCACATACGCCCCATCAGGATCTTGTAGTACCTTTTCTTTAATATCCTGAAATTATTTTATATTGTTTGTGTATAGGAACTTAACGAACGTGAGAAAGCTGAGCATACAACAAGAAAATATGAGCAATTAAAGAAAGTGTTTGATGAAATGGAAATGAGAAATGCTGAGCTGGAACAAAAATTCAGCGAGGTAGGTAAAAAGTTTTCTTCTAAAGTCAGAGGGAACTCAAAGGCTTCTGATAAATTTCTCAAGATTTTATAACTTGTTTTTGCCATATGGGGGTGGTGGTGGATGCTAACCCCATCGCATCCTCTCGGCAGCTCCTTTGATTTCCTCCACTTTCAAGATATAAATTAAAAACTCATCAAATAAACTATGCAAAACACTTTGATTTTCAGATAGGGATGCTAAATCTTGAAGCTCAAAGAATAGAACGGCAGTTACGTGATGAACTAGAAGGTGCTGTTACCAAAAACATGCATGAGTCTGTAGTTAAACGCTTACAGGCTTGTGAAGAATCTGAATCCAAGCTCAAGGTAGAAGTATCTCGCCTTAAAGAAGTTGCAGAGGTTGCAGCACATCAGGCTGAAGCTGTGAGGGCAAATCAAGAAAGTCAGGACAAAGAACTAATGGCATTACGCAAGCAATTGTATGATGTCCAGATGGAGAGTGATGAGAAAACTATTATAGGTATGGCACAGATTTGAGTCCTCACTGAAGTTATTGTGATGTGTGCAACAAGGGTCATAGGGCTTGATTTATTTGGCACTGCCACCATTTGAGCCAGTAAAAATGCTTTAACTGTAATGTGTGCAGCAAAGGGCTGAATTGCTGGATTTCAAGCCACGAGGGGAAAGTCCGGACAACAAACATTTCTGTGTAAATTTAGCATTAAATGGCTGTAAGTCGTTCAATATTGACCTAATTAACACCAAACTTCAGGATTTTGTAAATCTCGATGTACTGTATCTGACTATGTGAGTCTCATGTTGATTGTCACAAAATCTGAAATCCGGCATTTGTTAATTAGGCAATGGCCTCTCACTGCTTTGGCCTGGGCTCAGGTCTCAGCACAGGTTGATCCCATGTTGAGCTCATAATTCAGTTTTCAGGCTGTAATGTGGATTATTAGCTTACCTAATTATTTTCACCCAGTCATCATGATTCCTCCCCCCCCATACACTACCATTATATGAAATAACAATAACAACAACAACAGCAAGAAAAACAATTTCTTTATTGTACCTTACAATTTTTATCTTAGATATAGTAGATATACAATGGTTTCGAGTGGCATACCGTGGAATATCCCACAAGTCACTTGATGTATTTTCTAGTATATGCACGAGCCTTTAAGCGAGTGTGTATACAAAGAAAATACAAGTGACGAGTGGGATATCCACAGTATGCCACGAGAAACTATTGTATAACTATTTTATCCCACGCCAGAAAAAAATACAGCAAATTGGCGCAATGTACCATGGGGAGGATCAGTTGAATACCGCCGAATATACAACGGCTTTCCTGCTTTCTGATTGGCTGTATTTTTTCTGGTGTGGGATAAATTATTGTACTGGCCCTAATATAACAAATAACCAAAATTCTGAAAATCAGTTAGAGCCAGATTAAATGTTGCAGGTGCCATCATAAAATCCTGTTTTAAAAAATGACAGCATTTAAAAGTCCATGAAAGTAGAGATTCAAGATTTCAAGGTTTTCTTCATCATCTGAATCATCTTTAACATCGATTCTAACATCGTCTCAATCATAATTATTAGAATTAGAACTCCGTTTTATTCAAACAAATTCATGATATCTTCTTGTTGTTCCCGGCAGGAAAACTTCATCACCACATTGTCGCTCTACAAGTTAGTGAAGGAATGGCTGTGCGCAAACTAGAAACATCAACCCAAAAAGTTTCCAAACTAGAAGCACAGATCCTTAGACTTGAACAAAAGATCGATGAAAAAGATCAAACTCTCTACCACACCAAAACGGAAAACAGAAACAAAGAAAAGTTCCTCAAGAGAACCATCCAAGAACTGCGTAGGCAGTATAGTGGCTCACTGCCTTTGATGAAGCAAGAACGGTTTGCAAATACAATGAGATCTCTACAGGAAGACAAGATGAAGCTAGAATTAGAGTTTAACAAAGCAAAAGCCAAAAGAGAAGCAGCAGAGGATAGGCTAGCAGAGCTTGAGCTTAAACACTCTAGTCTTGAAGAACTGATAGCAACTTTAAAGGATCACAAAGGTATTCATAGTTAACTTTAAAGTTTATGCGCATGAGTTTATTGTATATTTAGCTTTTCTTGCAACTTTTTCTATACAACTGCATGCAACACAGAGTTGCACCATGTGTTCACTATTGCAACAGTGACACACAATGATGCCTGCAGCAGTTTCTGATATTACCAGAAGGCTTATCTTGAATGTCTGGACACAGAATGCAGCAACGTTTTCTGTGCAACTGCATGCAACATAGAGTTGCACCGTGTGCTCACTGTTGCAACAGTGGCACACAATGATGCCTGCAACAGTTGCAGGTTTAGAATCGAGTTCTACTTCTGCGACATTTTCCACAGCATTTTCTTCATGAAGTGTAACTGTGTTGTGTGCAGTGTTGCAGAAAATGTTGCATTGTGTATTCAGGCTTTTAGCATTCATACAGATATGTGTGTACAGGCAAGAAGACATTACTCATCTTGTACATTTGTATCGTAAAATAGGTGCAGCTAAAGTCACAGAATGGCACTCTAAGATGAATGACATAAGACTACAAGATCTTAAACTCAACCGCACTCTAGACAGAACCAAAGAACAAAACAAGCACCTAGAAAATGTGATCAAATCCCATGAGAAAGCCATATCGGATTATGAAGAAGAGATAGTACAACTAAGCAAGCTACATGAAGAGAGACAGTTACTCTGGGAACAGAGAGAAGTTGAACTAGAAAGAACAATTGATCGACTGGAAAAACAGCAGAAGGATATGCTAGATGCTGCCACAAGGTTTGAGGAAGCCACAGGAGCAATTCCTGACCCTAATCTACCAGTAGCCAATCAGCTGGAGCTAGCTGTAAGAAAGATTCGAGAACACATCAAAGTTATTATCGGCACAAAACATGCAAACAAGAATTTGACCAAGGTATCAAGTTCATGAATGATTATGTTGATTAAATATATTTTGGTTGGTTATATGCATCATTTATTGAAGATGGTGAAATAAGATTTTTCAGAGGTTACTATTTTTAATTGTATAGAAATGTGAGGAATCTGAGCAGGCATTAAAACAATCAGAAGAGAAACTACTTCAGAAAGATAAGGTATGTTGTTGTAGCCTTCCTTCTTTATTATATTTTTAATTGAAGAGGTGAAGAGGTGAAGTAGGATCACTATGAACATCATTTTATACATCATTTGAACATCCAATCTTTCCATTATATATATGTATATCTGTTTTACCTATTATTATTATCATTATTATGAATATTTAATTGTATATATTTTTGCAACATATATAATTACTCAATTCAGCTGCCAAGAGGTTTCTTGGTAGCTGCAATGTAATTTTGTTTTAATAAAGTTCTATTCTATCTCTGAAAATGCAGCATAAGTGACTGTTGATCAAAAGTTAACTTCTCCTGTGTTTTTAAAGAAATTTGGTGGAGAATTTACTTGATCACTGTTCATGTCTGTCTGTCTGTCTGTTATATTGTTTGTTTGTTTGTTTGTTTGTTTGTTTGTTTGTTTGTTTGTTTAATACAGTGTAAGCCGTCCATATATTTCACTGACTTATTTTCTTGCTACCATTTCTCTTGATCCAGATCATCAATGAACTTCGTCTTCGTCTTCCAGTCTCAGAAAGAGACAGCATAACTCAGGCAGCCACAAAATCAGCAGAAAAAGATGACTATGAAGCAAGGCAAGCCCTGAAGATTGCACAAGCAACTGTAGTCAGTCTACAGGTAAAGCTTCAGGCTCAAGTTTTAAGAGTGCATTTAGCAGTACCTGATGGATTGACATTCTTTATGCAGTAGATCATTTATTCAGATAATACCATTGGATTAAAGTGTTAATCAAACAGATAGCTTGCTGTATCCACTATTCAAATGGAGCCAATTGGTGATCTTTTCTTTTGGACCGAATCAGAAGTCTTTCTATGAGATATTTTGTGTGGGAGCACAGTGTTTATGTCCTGGCTAGCGTTTCACAAAGCGTGCGTAACTTACGAGTACCCGTAAAGGTCTGCGTTGCGTTTCACAAAGAGTGCGTAACTTACGAGTACCCGTAAAGGTCTGCGTTCCGTTTCACAAAGAGTGCGTAACTTACGAGTACCCGTAAAGGTCTGCGTTCCATTTCACAAAGAGTGCGTAACTTACGAGTACCCGTAAAGGTCTGCGATGCGTTTCACAAAGAGTGCGTAACTTACGAGTACTCGTAAAGGTCTGCGTTGCGTTTCACAAAGAGTGCGTAACTTACGAGTACTCGTAAAGGTCTGCGTTGCGTTCCACAAAGCGTGTGTAACTTACGAGACTCGTAAAGATCTGCGTTGCGTTCCACAAAGCGTGTGTAACTTACGAGACTCGTAAGCACTTACACAGTTGTAAATGAGTGTACATAAGGAGTATTTCTGGGGTATTTCTAAGGGTACATATGGGGTATTTCTAACCGTGTTTGTAAGTGTGTTCGTAAGATCATATACGTAATCATATAAGTTTTTACATGCCAACCAGCTCCATTTTTCTCGTTAAATTTCGCTAAATAAATTTGAAAGAATGGGATTTCAAATATCTTAAATTGTAGAAATAATAACTTTTTAGTGATATTCCCTTACAAATTAAATTAGGTGAAAAGTAATGGAATATTTTCACGGACAAGAAGAAGAAAGTCAAGGAAATGCGCCCGCTCAAGGAATTGATGATGACATAGTAGTACGCGCACTTCATCTGAAAACTGAAAAAATATTCAAAAATAAGACTAAACTCTCAACGTTTTTGCCATTTTATCAATCACTCCTATTCTTTTATGGAAAGTACATAGTTTTGAAGTTTGACAATGTTAGCAAAAGAATATGTCGAAAATGTTCAATAAAAACAACAAAAACACAGTGTTCAAAATGAGTGACTATGGCTACCCCAAAGGTAGTACGTACGTACGAACGTACGTACGTATAGGATTTACGAATATTCGTAAATTACATGTGCTACGTGACACGGGTGTAAGATACTTGCAGTGACTTACGAATGACTTTACGAGCAGTCGTAAGTTGCACACATTTTGTGAAACGCTAGCCAGCTGGTCTGATCAAAGCTCAGGATCTTAAGATAAAAAGAGAAGTAAATCTAGAAAGTGATTGGTTAAACCATAAACCACTTTGCTTACTATTAAACCAGTTTATTTGGAGGGGTTCAAAATACTCAGGTTTCTAGTGTTATTCATTTGAGCATTAATACATTGATGAAGACATTCTGTGGATGATTGAAATATATTCTATCAAAAGAATTACATATTGTCTCGTTCTTCCATTTAACAAATAGAACAGCTTTCTCCGTGCTACGGCGAGTGCTCTCCACAGTGCTTTCGGCACTTCCTAAGTGCTGTACTACTGAACGGAGCACGGAAAAAGATGTTCTATTTGTTTTATTATATATTTTGAAGTAAATATTCACGGAAAAAGTTCGATTTTCTCCATACAAAAAATTCAAAAGGTGCGCGCAGTGGAGCTCGCGCTGCTGACATCAGAGCTGTGCTCCGTTCTTTGATAAAGCATAGCTTTTAGCCAATCAGAGCGCGCGTATCGACAAGGGTATATAATAAATACACTTTATGTACGCGTATTTGCACACTTTAGATTAAATGTATTATATTTTGATGCCATTCAGCAAATGCTTGCACGTAAAGAACAGTCATTAACCAAGTATCAAGAGATGCTGAAAGAAGCTAGAGATGAGGCCAAGAAACAGGCCGATCAACACAAACTAGAGATTAAATTGCTACAGGACAGGTTGCATCTGGAGTCTGATGAAGTCTTCAAGAAAATGAAACTGTCACATCAGGTAGTCAAAGTACTTCCAGTCCATTTGTAATGTCGCTGTACTGTGTAGGTGCTGTTGTTTAGGGACACAAAGTCACCTCTATGGTAGTGGGTTCAATTCCTTGATGGGACAGCAGGTGACTTGAGCTTATCAGTTCATTCTCTCCCCTTCTTCAGTGATTTTTAAGTGGGTCCTCTGCTTTTCCTCTGCCTTTCCTCAGTAAGAATGAATTAATGAGCTGAGAGTTGTATGCATAGAATATGAGATTGTAGTGGAAGTGTGTGCGATAGTACAGTGTTCCCCAATAAGTGTGCAAGTGCTAGACACTCAAATAAACAGTAATTTATCTGTAATATCATATATCTCTCATATATCTTTCTCTTGTCAATGGCTACCTTTGTACCCTTTTCTGTCTGCCAGTGTTTGTCTTGATTCTTTTATTAATTTGTCTCATACTTCATACAGGAATCAGTGAATGCACCTGGTCCAATGATGCCTACTGAAGATCAAGTAAGTTTCTAGAAATACAGTGGGTTGGTAGACCTGCTGGTGGGGACTCCCCTAGGGCTTACAGAATGCATATAGTGCACATTGCTTTTTATATCACAAGATGCTCATTTGAGCATTCTTTCAGTGGGATTTCATGCCTTAACCATCTTCCTTACACCCACCACCCCCACCCCCTCCACCACACACACACACCTAACCCTACTCCCACCCCCACCACCACTCCTTGGCGGCCTCTCACCTCTTCATCTCCCCCTCCAACCCCACCCCGCCCCCACCCCTCTGCTGAGCATGTGCTAAGCTGGCCGAGTAATTAGCTTTGTTTTATGGTCATTTATCTACCTCGCGGAAAAATGATTTGTAAATTAAATCAGTGTGGAAATGGTCTAATTGATCTTTTTTGTCGTAGCTTGCTCGTCTAGCAGAGTTAGAAGAGACAGTAGCCGAACAGGATAATGCTTTAGCTATTGCTGCGGAGAAATTCAAGAGATCACGTGAAGAGAATGTTAAATTAAGAAAAGACCACAAGGACCAAGTTAATACCCTGAAAAACGACCACGAAAGGTGAGAGTAACATGTCCTCACTCCAACCTGCTTGCAATCAGTCCTCTCTTATCTCAGGAATCAATCTGCAATCTGAAACCACGTAGATATGCACTTAGAACAAGAGGATAATATTTTCTGGAGAATGTAGTGCTTATATATCTCGGAAAAGGAGGCAGCATGGCCGAGTGGTCAGAGCGTTGGTCTCGCAGTCTGGCGGTCCCAGGTTCGATTCCCGCTCTGGCCACTAGCTGAGACTGAATTTGTTCCGATTTCGATTAGTTCAAATTCATTTTCTCGGCCATGCTTGTAATATAGCCAACTGGTTTGCCTCCTTGCCAGTTGGGATTCTTAATCCATTTATGTTTGATTATACTTCATTTCATTTCAGTTCATTTCAACCGCATCTGATTATATACATATAGATATTTGCGGTATATAAATCTTAAACATTATTATTATTATTATTAGTTAGTGCTTATATATCTTGGATTTAATGCTTATATTCCTTGGATTTAGTGCTTATATATCTTGTTTCTTTTATTTCATTCAGAAAAGTGGATGGTTATGAAACAATGGTTAAAGAATTAAGGGATGAAATTCAAATAAGAGATGACAAGAACACAGAAAAGAACAAACAGGTAACAAAAGGCTGTTTAAGGCTTGTATTCTTTACAAGTCTTACAGAGGAAGTCAGTCTTCAATGTTTGTCGTAAGATGTTTCTGTTATTACCTCTTGAGTGGTTTCATTGAGGAGGGAAGAGGAGGGAAGAGGAGGGAAGAGGAGGGAAGAGGAGGGAAGAGGAGGGAAGAGGGGGGAACGTGAACTCTTGTCTGTAAACAACTCTTCATGTTAGATTGAAGTCCTACAAGAAGAACTAGAAGCAGCAAAAGAGGCTAATGAGCGAGCTCCTACCCGTACCATGAAGCAACTGGTTGAAAGACTGCGGAATCAACTGGCTTTAAAAGAGAAACAACAGAAGGTAACAATTGTACATTTCTACTTTTAGATTCACTTAAATGGGTGGTTTCTTGTAGGAGTTTCACATCTTAGTATCTTGCATTTGACGAAAAGTGTATTTAGTTTTTTATAGGATTTTGAGTAAAGTTTGTTTGATACTTTGTGATGTATTTCTTTTGGTTATTGTTATTCAGTCGTTAAGTCAAGCTTTGCTGCAGTTGAGAGCTGACATGGTTACTGCTGCTGAAGAAAATGTGCAGGTACAAGAGGATTTCTATGGAATAATATACTTCTTATTGTATGCTCATGCATTCATTCATTTGTATGTTTGGTCGGTCGGTCGGCCATTCGTTTGGTCGGTCGGTCGGTCAGCTTAACTCCATACTTGTGATTTCTTTTAATCTAAAGATTCATGCCAAGAGAGCTGAACAAGAAGCCAATGTCCAACATGTCGTGAATAAAGAAACAACAGGATTACAGGTATGCACCATTTACCCTTTTGAAGAGTAACTACATTCAGGGAATGAACAGGAGAATGAGATTTCCATTTGTGCTTTTTTAAGAATCGATTTGATCGCTGGCAGCTCGCGCTGAAAGCGAATACATGGCAATACCATTAAAAATTTCAGTGCGCACAAGTGGATGGTGGTCAGAAAATAGCCAGAATGCGGTGCAAAGCGTCCTGCTACATTCATTAGTATATGACATACGTGGAATTCTGCAGTCAGAATTAACTTGAATTTATCTCTTAATTAGAATCGAATTGAAGAGTTACAAGAGCGCATGGAGAAATTAAAACGAGAGTTGAAGAACAAGAAGGAAAAAGAAACGTCACTTGTAGAAGAGAAAGACAAATTAAAGCAGGTAGCCTCTGTCCCTCCTTCCTTTTGTTGCGTCGTTGCTTGCTTTCTTGTTTTCTTGCTTACTTGCTTTCTTGCTTTCTTGCTTTCTTGCTTTCTTGCTTTCTTGTTTTCTTGCTTTCTTGCTTTCTTGCTTTCTTGCTTTCTTGCTTTCTTGCTTTCTTGCTTTCTTGCTTTCTTGCTTTCTTGCTTTCTTGCTTGCTTGCTTGCTTGCTTCTTGTTGCTTGCTTGCTTTCATGTTTCCTTCTTTCCTTCCTTCCTTCCTTCCATCCATCCTTCCTTTCTTTCCCGTTCTTGTCATGTTTTATTGATATATCTGCCTAAATTTTGTTTTTTTTTTCTTTTGATTTCAATTTTTTGTTGAAGGAATTATCTAAAAAAGACTCAGCGTTAATCAAACTTGGCACTGAATTAAAAGACTTGGAAAGTGTACAAGATCGTCTAGAAAACAAACAAGAAGAACTTTCTGAAGAAAAAAGAAAGGTAATGAAGGAAGGAATGCCTTCCATTCCGGCTATTACTTATACAGGAAGACATTCATTTGAGAGGACACCGATGAAAAACGCATTGCGCATACTCGGAATTTGAAATAAAACCATAGGAGGTTTAGTAAATATTGAAAGTTAAGGCTGTTCGTGAAAAGTTGGTGGTTATTATTATTTACAGTGCTGCGCCTCGAACCGTTGCCACTACCACAAAATTTTTGATTACTTTTTGACATCTTTTGGACAACTTTGAATACCGCTAACCAATTAGATACTGGCGCTTCACTTTGATGTCTCGATAGGCGGAGTTTGTACATCATATCGAAACATCAAAGTGAAGCGACGATATTTAATTGGTTAGCGGTATTCAAGGTTGTCAAAAAGATGTCAAAAATTAATCAAAAACTTTGTGGAAGTGGCAACGGTTCGAAGCGCAGCACTGTAAACCATCGCCTTAGTTGTTCTCTTTCCGATAAAAATAATAAAAGAGAAATTCGCACACGACAGTTGAATCGACGGTACCTTTATTTGTAAACACGAACGCGTCCACGAATTCCCGCCGAATTTTTGAGCATGCGCAATACGTTTTTCACTGTGTCATTTGAACGCTCACTCGGCGGGCTTTCAACCCTCCTCGGCTGAGCATGCGCTGTAGAGACCTGTCTGTATTTTGTGACGGACAAACATTGCATATAATGAATTAGCCAGTAACAAAACGAGCAGGGGAATGGGACCAAGTTTCTTAGATACGAGTTAATTCGCAAACAGACTTCATAATAAGAAACAACACATAAAAATAAGTAAGAATTGAAAATTTGATCATGTTTGAGCAAATGGAAATAGAATTATGATGTTTCAAAATTTTCTTAAAATACAGAGAATGTATGGTTTGGCTGGACGTTTTGGCTGGACACCATACATTTCTTTGTAATTTTGACAGGGTTTGAATGTTCATAACATTGTTTCTATTAAGTCAAACTTCCCCAAACTTGGTCAGCAGGCTTGTTGTATGCTACTCTCTTTTTTTGTCGGCTACTTCCCCCGATTAATTAATCAGGGAATTTAGGAATTACTAGAAATTGGCTTTTTAGCCAGGTTTTCGTTTTATTGTAAAATCACCTTACAAATACAGGCCTTGCATTTTAGAGTAAAATCTTTTTTGAGGCTGCAGCTGATACAGAATTGGGATCAGAAGAGCGAACGAACAAACCAACAAAAGACAGACAAACAAACAGACAAACTGATGGACGGAATCAAAAGAAGAAGAAAATGTTACCTTTTTTGGGAGGAGTATAAATTTGTTGATTGCTTCCACAGGTTGTGCGTCTTGAATCTGAAGCCGAAAAACTCCGCAAGAAAGTCAAGTCCCTTGAAGATCAGTTGGGTGTTGAAAGAGCAGAGGGTGGCATTGTGGTCGTAGAGACTCAAGAAGTTGCAGAGGCTGCTCCAGCCACACTAGACTTTCCACCAGACCAAAAGGTAAAGGTGTTTGCTAGAGTAGTTTTCGTTTGAATGGGAAAACAGCATAGTCACAGCACGGCCCAGTTACGGCGGGACTTTTGTAAGGTAGTATATATATGTACATACGTAAGGTAGTACGTACGTACGTACGTACGTAAGGAGGTGTGCGTAAGGTGTTACGTACGTACGTACGTCCAATTCAGTAGCTTATTTTTATTAATGTTTGTTTTAGTCTACCAAAAGCAATATAGAAGTAGCAAGGTGGGAAGAAAGTAAAAAATGGCAACGTAAAGTCGAAAATTTACGAGAAAAGTTAAACGAAAAGACCAAAGAATTAGAGAAAGCTGAGAAAACGAACACAATGCTGAGAGAAGCTTTACAGAGAGGAGATAAAGACAAGGCTGGATTACAGAACAGATTGAAGAGGTAATACTAATCATCATCATCACCACCATCATTATTATCATCAGTACGGACGTGCGGCCATGGTACTGAACATTCAGCCAATCAGCAGTCAACAATGAACGCATGAGCCAGTTTAATCAATTTAAAATTGCGGTACAGCAAGTGATATACTGATGTTGCAATAAACCTTTTCCGAATTCGCTTCAGTGCACACAGTGGTTTCAAGTCAAGGTTGGACTTGATAAATAAAGAGTGTGTTGTCTGCAGTCCCTCCTTTTCCTCTCCCTTCTCCCCTCCCCTACTCGCCCCTATTCTTCGCTCGTCCAGGTATTCTTGGCGCTCGCTTTTACTGATTCTGGAGGGAAAAGGAGGGACTGCTCGCAGTCTATAAATACAATAAATGTATGAAAATGTATGAAAGCTTCAAGGCCAACCTCGTTTGGAAGTGGACTTCGGGAAGGGTCTATTTTTCTCTTGCTAGCAATACAGTTTTAGGTTTTGTTGCAGAGAAAAATTGCAGTATCTATTATTACTCTGCAACATTCAATACAAGTCATTTGTTCAAAATGTTACAGAGAAAAGTTCAAACTTTTGAATTTTTTGTAACTTTTTTATGAGGACATTGTTGCTGCCGTTGTTGCTAGACACGAATTGAAACACTCGGTAAATTTCACTCGTAACAGTAATGCAACAAGAAAATGTAAAATTACGCTGCCAGCACGAGAAAAAGAATTGCAGTGTGTATCACCTGCTTTACAATACGGAGAAAACTGTACCGTATCATTTTCTACTCATACAAAATCTCCTTTCAACATACAGTTTTCTGTGACCGTAAGTTTTCTGCAGCTATTCTAGCTTTTGCAGCTTTTTTTCACAATCTTTCATTTTTCCACAGTCATATAAAACCTGCTGTAATCACTTCCAGTGATATTTCGGGTATTTCTTTGAAACATCTTGTAGCGTGACACCATAGTAATGTATTCTTCCAAAACATGAATTTTTTGATCACTTCTTAAATGTTCCCATAGCAACGGCGTCCTCAATAGACTGTCACGCTGTCACACTTGGAATCTTTGTGTACATTACAAAACATTTAATGTAAGATATTTTCTGACTCGCTTTTTCCAGTGCTGCCCGTGCAACTAGTACTCCTGTTGTTCCTCCAACTTCTGATGAGTTTGTTCAAGACCTTAAGCACAAGATATTTGCCTTAGAAGAAGAGGTAGGTAGTGCTTTAGTATGGTTGTCTTCTCTATTAAATACAGTTGAACATCTACTAACTTAAGTAAGTGTATTGGTAGTTTATGTCTTCTACCTGTTTCCAAATAGAAACTAATAGGCTGAGGCCTAACTAGGGCTAACTAGAAAATAAATAATTTTAAAGATAGAGCAATAAAAACAAAACAAAAACAAACAAAAAACAAAAACTGCTACCTCTACAACAACCAGTATTTTCCGGCCCGGCCATCGACCTGTTCCATCCCTTTACTCTTTATTGACGCCTCTCCATAACGGCCACTTAATGTGTCTTCAGGTTGGCCATTGTGGAGTCGGATGTTCGACTGTATTGAAAATTACTCGCAGCCACCTTAATATCAGCACCATATTTTTCCCAGACAGGCAAACACTCAACATGACAATCTTAACACCTGATTTGTCTTCTTACTTAACATCCCAGTCTTAGTAAAGATTATATGGGTACTATGTAGGTTTAAGGTTTGATATAAGTAGCAAGCTGTCGACTCTGTCACACAGAGTCGTCGTTTAGAAACAAGTGTATCTCATAATAATAATTAACAATAATGTTTTATTGGGTAAGCAGATAAAGACATAGTGTTTTTTCCAGCTCGGTTGGTTAGTGAGCGGATTTCAGATGCGAGACGTAGTAAGTTCGATTCCAAGTCACCTCACACTTGTTTCGCCTCCTTTAATACCCGAAACGGAACACTGATGGGAGAGAGTGGGGTAATAAGAGCGCACCCGCGTCTGCTTCCTGGGAGACCAGCTTCTAGCTGAAGGAACTACCGACATTAAATATTAGTGCTTTATTTTCTTTATCCCAGTTTAAAGACCATCTATTTTCTTTCTGTGATGTAGAATCAGGACCTCAAGAGACAGTTAGTACTTGGTCGTGACAGGCAACTGGAGGCTTTACAATTACGTAATGACCAGCTTAATGAAGCTGTAAAATCACTAGAAGATGAGTTATCAAGACGTATGAGTGACCAGGTACGACCTAGAGAGATTACTACGGGAAACCTTGAATGATTCTATAAGTCGTTCTTTTCGTTCCTTTGCATCGGCAAGTCGCTTAAACTATGAGCGACTACAACAGGAAGCCCAACTCAGGAGCGAAAAGACCGACTTGTCTAGGAAAACCTACGGTACGGTTTTACGTTATGGATAAGAGGACATGGCCCGTTTTGGTGTCACTGACTGCATCAAACTCATTCATACTCACAGAGCATCAAGGTGTTCAGTGTTTGCGAAAAAAACGATTGCAGCAACGACTAGCTATGCTATCTGCGGGTCAGTCCTATTAGCTTTGTAGGACCAAAAATAAAAAATATTATTGTTGTTTTTCTTTATCACGTAGAGTTGCTATCGCGGGCGCACGAGATCCCACAGCTGAAGACTAAGCCTAGTAATCCAGGGACCGGTCCCTGAAAGCTCGATTAGCGCAATTCCAGGAATAAATTATTAGCACTAACCAAGCATTCAGGAACTAGACAGAGTGCAGGTCACAGGTTCAAATCCCATGTGAGCTTGGGTTAAAATTCATTTTCACATGGTGCTAAGTTAAGGCTTATGTCCGTCGGGCATTAAAAATAACTGCTTACAAACTGTTAATTCGATACAGTAAACGAGGTACTGAATATTGTGCTTTTGTTTTTTGTAGCGAACTATTGACCAATCAGATGCCGAGATGTACAGAGAAATCTTCGAAAAGAACCAATCACTACAAAGACAGTTGCTAGAGGCTAAAGAGGTATGAACTCTCTTTTTGAGTGAAACGTCCTGAGGTCATCCTCAGTGATTCAAACTTATGACTTAAGTGATTCAAACTTATGATTTACAGTAATACTCGTAAAATAGAGTAATGGTGGATAGAGAAGGGCGTGGGGTTAAAGGGCGCTTCGTCGCCCCTTCGTCGCCCTCAAGTTTCTTAGTAAAATGGATATTACAAGCTGCCAACGTAAAACAAGCTCCCTTAACGCAATCAGTTGTTTTTCATCCTTTCATTCATTCGTTTGTTCGTTCTTTTCTGTTTTTAAGGAAAACATGGAATTAAGATTTGAATACGAGCAAGCAAGAAAAGAGAATCCACGACTAAAGGTACGTCGATATCTCTCACCTCTGTGTTCTTTACTTCTTTAAATATAATCTTTTTTGTATGATATTTCATACATAAGTTACTGATGCTTTGTCAGAAGGATAAAAGTTTGTATTTTTAATTACTTTACAGGCTCGAGTTGATGATTTGCAAGAATACGTTGAGATAATGAAAGCAGAACTGGATGCCAGTAAGAAGAGAGAAAAAGCTAGAAAGGTAACCATTACAACTCGTAGAGACGGCCAGCATTTTGGCTCCTCAACTAGAAATCGCACTTAAGGCCCGGAAACACTTTTCCCGAAACATTTGCTGAAACACCGCGCGTAATACGGTTGCACCGTGTGTTCACCACTGAAACATCTCGTGCAATGTGAGAACCCTCGGAGAACTGAGACCCAGTATTGATGACGTATTCTAAGGAATCAAGCTAAATTTCAACGCTACAAGCTCTTGTACATGTTATCATTGTATATTGTTGCTGCTATAGACTCTATCTAACTTCTGCTAAAAATTCTACTACCTTGATATAGCTATTTTGTGCTCTTTCTTTGAGTCTAATTAAATGCCGTGACGCCCTTCGCTTAAATTTCATCACAATTTCAATGGTTATTATTAACAAAGTGAGTTTATTATTAACCAAATTCGTCCCAGCCTTCCAAAGAGCGCAGATTTTAGTCTGGAGGGACTTTTAATAGGCGGGTACACTGGAGAAAATTCCATCTTTGATTTCGTTTTAATTATATTCTCCCAAGATACTCAACTTTTAAAAATTGTGCATTTTCGCTAGGGGTTATAAGGACTTTAATAAAGCTACACCGTTATTACGGATTAGTCCCGTAGATGACCACAATTAAGGCGTTATTGTATCTATAGAAAAGCCTTGGTACAGGTCTAGGAGGTCAAAGTGTAGAAGACATGGAAAGAGTACTAGCTGCCATGCGTAGAGTGGTAGAACGACTTCAAGGTGAAAATGAACAGCTGAAGAAAAGTGTTGGGGCTGGTGGACCTCAGTACTCGGCTGTTATAAAAGAAAATGCGAGACTTAAGGTGAGAGTGATGAAATTACGATAACCCTAGCTAGTTAGCGTTCTTGTGATCGTCATGATCACTAAGTGTTCTTAACGTACGAGTTGTTGTAAATCCAAAAATGTGATCAGTTTTTCCGTGGATTTATAACTATTTTAGTAGTCTCTAAAGCCGCAGTACTTTTGATATGTAAGTATAGCTTCTTTTTTGTAGAGTGTATTTGTGCAAATTCAGTTACAGTTAGCCACTTTAGAAACGAGTGGAGGACTGGGAACGAGTTTTTAGAATTAATCTAATTAAGAAATCAACCCCCATCACAAGAACGAGCATATCGTAAATATTAAGTTTCATGATTTTGACAAAGTTTGGATAAGTATTAAATGATCTATTCAAAAACTGTAAAAATTACAAAGAAATGTATGTTTACTAGGGACACCTGTCCCTAGTAACATTTCTTTGTATTTTTTGCAATTTTCAAATACCTGCAAATCATTGGATCATAATCCAAACCCTATCAAAATCCTAAAACTCAATATTTACGATATGCTCTGTCTTGTGACGGGGTTCATTTCTTAATTAGATTAATTCTAAAAGCTCGTTCCCAGTCCTCCACTCGTTTCTAAAGTGGCTAATATGGAGTTACGCTCAAATTTACGAGCATTTGTAAGTTCTGTTCGCTTTGTGAAACGGGGGCTGGGGTCGCGGAGACAGGACCAGAGGGTACATCAACCACCATTTCCCACTTTTCCCTTGGTTTGAGAAGCAAAAAGACGACTGTTTTCTCAGCGTATGATTCCGGGTGAGGATGATGATGATGATGATGATGATAAATATGACAATGATAAAGAATATTTATAAGATATTGGTGTTCTGATAGCAAGAGCTAGATAAAGCAAAAGTCGCTGTGTTTGCTAACTCGTCCAAGCCCATACCTTCTTCTGGTGACAGAAAGAACACAACCAAATTAATGAATGAAAATGAAAAACTCAGGAAAGAGCTGAAAAAGGTTTGTAACTTATCGTCTTCAAATTGTACTAAAATCTTGATGATTCTTGAGTCTTTTGACCATCAAAGAATAGCTTACATCGTGCTAAACGGCCACTTCAGAATTGTTGTAAAGTTCGATTGTAGTTTTGCTCCAGTATTGTCGCAATTCTATTCTTGATGGGTATTATTTTGCCTTCACAGGAGAAAGAGGAAAGTGAAAAACTTCGAGTTGCTGTTGCAAATTCCGAAACGACAAAAACGGAACTCGTGCAAGAACTTGAACAAGTAGGTTTAGAACAAACTAGCCATGTTGTTTTGAATATGCAGATGAACCTCCCCTTGCAATCTCTCGTAAATGAACGCTTTTACTCAATACAAAAACCAAGTCAGTTCTCATTCACATTATTGTAGTTGGATCCTCTGTTATTAATTGCCTCTTTGTTTTAAGGCACATGAGAGGTTGTCTGGTACAAACTTAGAAGGCATGAATACAAAAGAGTGGAAGTCGGTGGTATTACCAAAAGTTTATGAAGACAAAATGCAAAAACTTCAAACAGAACTTGAGAAAAAGGTGTTGTGATTATCACATAACCCCTGTTCTCTAAAATGTCAGCAATGTTTCTCCTCTCCTCTCCTCTCTCCTCTCTGCTCTGCTCTGCTCTGCTCTGCTCTGCTCTGCTCTGCTTTGCTCTGCTCTGCTCTGCTCTGTACTGCAATTCATCTTAATATCATCAACTTAATATCATATCTTTTAATGCAATTGCAGACAAATCTTTTAAAAGATATAAAGTCCTATTTAAAAGGCGCCGCACAGAGAGAAACAGAATTGTTGAAGAAGCAACAAGAACTGGAAGAAAAGGTTTGGCCAAGATGTAGCCATTTCTAAAAAGTTTTCTTGTTTGTGTTGATTCATTTATTTGTGTCTATATCTGCTCCTTTCTTTGTTTGCAAACAAACGTTGCGCTGCCGCGAAAAATGGTCATTACAACTTTTCTCGCGTTACATTGGCTCAACACTTATAATAAATAATCATTTACAGCATATCCACATAGTGGTTCTTCATCTGCTGGTACTCACACTCACTACCTCTACATTAAATATTTTTCATACATCGCTCAACTCACATGTTGATTTTTGCTGAGGGAGGAAAAACCGGAGAACCTGGAGAAAAAACCCTCGTGGCATGGTAGAGAACAACACATCAAACTCAATTCACATATGATCCAAACTACGCCTGAATGAACAAAGCGAAAATTTTATATTTTCACGGATTTTTAACTCGTGGATTGCACATCCGCGAGATATTTTGCTGAAGGTTTTGAATTTCGTACTGCTGATGCAACTCGAGATGATTTGTCATGACAATTAGTGTGTGTCTGTCTCTGCCTGTCTGTTGCAATCGCTGAACTATTTTTTTTCTGCGATCGGGTTGATCTATGGAATTATGTAATATGTATTTGTCTCAGTTTGTATGTATGGGGCATTACCAGCTTCGACCTACATTCCTCTCGGACCATTAGAAAAGTGATTTGGGGAAGAGGGGAGACCCCCAAAAAATTCATGCGAGGAAAAAAGAGAAGAAAAAACTCTTGCAGAAGGCAATCTAATGGTCCGTCCTAAAAGTGGAACCAAGCTTTACTCTATTGCACGTCTAATCAACATGTATTATGTTGTTATAGATAACAGTTTTAGAAAGATTTCCTACGAACATTAAAGTAGATAGCGACCTTGTAAAAGAACTGCAGACTTCAAGGTGAGTATGACATTTTTCTCTTTTTTAATTTTGGGATTCCTTTGTTGGCCGTCCGAGGAAACTAGGCCAGAAAGTACAGGAAGCCCGTCGATGAGAATGACCACAGGAAGCCCAAAAATAAGAGAAACATAAACAGACGTTTGCGGAGGAGACTGAGCATGACTTTTTGCTTCGTCGTTCGATCGTTCGCCTGTCATCCATTTATCGTTCATTTATTATTCGATCTAGTGAGTCAGTTAAGATGAAAGCGGAGATACAGATCTTTTGCGTAATAGTAGAGAGTACGAGAGATTTCACTTGTCTAAACAAAGTCTCCTTCGCCTAAATAAATTGATTTTTTTTCTCACTAGATTACGTGTGGCAAGCCTAGAATCTGAAAAAGAAACGATTTTAAATGAAATGCAGCAACTGCGACAGATGAGCCAAGCTGGAGAGTTACCACGTGATCTGGTAAGTCACGTGATGCAATAAGTTACATAAGCTAATTCCAATCACTTAAATTTTGTTGCAAGATTGTAAGACATTTTGAACGATTTTTAGATTTTGCAGTTTGTGCAAATAAAATGTTGCAAATTAATAAAATTGAGCGACAATTTCAAGATTTCAGAATCCTACATTTTAGAAATAGGCTCTGAGGAGGATTACGTATGATTTAACACTGGGAAAAAATCAAAAAACAAAAGCAACAACAACAAAATAAAACAAAAACAAAATAAACAAACAAACAAAAAACAAAACAAACAAAAAACCGAAGGAAAGAAAGAAGAAAACAGAATAACGAAAGTTCACGGAAATTAAAGAAAGCAAAATATTGAGGAGGGGGAATTGTGAATTTTTGTAGATTGCATCAATTGCTAATCAATATTGTTTTTTTGTGACAGGATCACGAAGAAGTTATTGACAAAGTAAGAAAATATGACAAGATGGTGGCAGACGATGTTGAATTAAAGTAAGTGCTTTTTGTAAAGAAATACGTTGCGTTTACTTGCGTAAAGTGGGTAGCACCCGCAACTCTCATCGACTTACGTTCTTGTCTGATCGCGGCCTCGCAGCGCCAAGAAAATCATACCGTAACGAATACCCCCCGTCACACAATGTTTACTCATTATCTAGTAGTGCGAGGGTAGTCTTTTACTCCCAATTGATGAATTTGATGTATTGCGTTATATATTAAAGGACAATTAAAACATTTTCTTTTCACAGTACAAAATTAAAAACCGTTGAACTAGAAAGAGACAGGTTATCAAACGAAGTTAAAAAGGTCCGTAAAAAGTGTTTATTTCAGTGTCCTATGTTTTCTAGCGCTTGCGCTCTAATTGAGTGACACTGTACTCTCACACACACTACCACTACAGTCTAACATTCTGTGCATACAACTCTCAGCTCACTAGTTCGCTTTTATTGAGGAAGGAAATTCAGAGGACCCGGAGAAAAACCCTCGAATAGAGAGAACAAACTAACAAAACTGCTAGAAAGCTGTTCTAAATTTCACTACCATCGTACGTAAATCCAGACAAAATCATGCCAACAATTCTGGCAATGATTGTAGATCGACTGTGCTCTAAATCCTTGCCACGACTCAGAGATAATTTCTTCAAATGTATTTTTTTCAGCTACAAAAAGAACTTGAATCCTTTGATCCAGCATTCTTTGAAGAAATTGAAGACCTGAAATATAATTATCAAAAATCTGTCGAGAGGAATGTTCTCTACGAGAGACAACTAAAGCAGTTCTCGAGACAGTTTGGTGTTGATGTAAATATTCCATCTGATGATGAAGGCAGTTGACAGTCCTTCATGATGTATTATAGTGTAATTATTTTGTATGGTGTATATTTTCTATATTGTATAAAGTCGTGTATATACTTCATACATCCATATTTACATTACCCACCATTTTAAACCATGTGATTTGTATCTATTAATCAATGTTCTGTCCCACTGGTTTTCAATAGCTATTTATTGTCAAAATGTACATGTAAATTAAAAAAGGCAAACAGGATTCATAACATTTACAAACAGAGATTAGAAAGAAACAATTGTGCATACCCTTGGATACTCGATAAAACACTAATGCAAATTAATTCCAAATACATCTCTACTCATTTGTTCCCTAATTTGTGCGTCAAGGTAATTGAAACAAATTTTAGTAACACGGAAAATATATTGACTTATAAAACTCCTTAAGGACGGTGGCCCATAATGGCGAACCATTTTTTTCCTGTTATTTTATATTTACTTTGTAGAATGGGTAAAGGTTAATTCACGAAAAAAATCTGGGGGTATCCATGCATTTTACGGAGATAATTTAAATGGTAAACATGGCCAATAACCGCTGACCAGCGATTTTTCGAATTTTTAATATAATATAATTTTTTCCAATGTTAACTCATAAAGAAGTACAACGAAAGTAATAAAAGCTTCTCAAGATTGAATCCTTCAAAATAAAAGCAAAAAACGATATTATTGAAAGTACTGGTACAAGTTTTTTTTCAATTTTTTGACCTATTTTTAATCAGTTCTTAGGAAACTTGACGTCAAATGCTATTTCTAAGAAAAACATATCGTGAATCTTTTAATTTTTTTTTTTTGGTTTAATTTTTTGAATACATATACCTTAGTTAATCTAAAACTGAATGAGAAAATAAAATTATGGGGTATCCATGCGATTTAAAAAGTTATTTGCTGATAAACGCACGAAAACTTATTAGAATTTGCCTAATAACACAAAATCCCCAGCCCTCCTAGAGAGTGCAAGTAAATACAATGCATTATGGGACATTTTCAAGATGGCCGGCCTAACGCCATTCGTTAGTCCCGGTGGTCAAAAGAACCAGTTTTTATGCGACTTTTAATTATCCAGAATGAATTTAATTTTAGAATATGAGAAGCCATGTGTTTTCTTTCTCAAAATCAGAAATTTTTTCTCCAAAATTCGTAAAACTAGTGTGTTTTCACGATGATTTTTGTGCGAACACGATCTCCGAAAAAACGTTTGTTAAGGTCCGGTAATACGAGCAACATTTGCTCTGCAACTTGCAACGCAACAATGTTGCGCGACAAGTTGCACGATTTTGTTGCTCGTATAACCAGGCCTTTATTCAAATTTGTGTGACGTCGCGCGCGCGCTCGTTGAGTCAAATGCGCAGAACACAATGCGCGCTGGAAATATGGGCCACCGTCCTTAAAATAACCAAGATAATAACAAGTATGACCTTGAGTTAAGGAATAAAAAACGGTTTCCTGTGTCTGATAGCTTGATCAAAACACTTGTGATGTTGTTCCCAACATCACAAGTGTTTTGATCAGGCTATCAGACTCGGGAAACCGTTTTTTATTCCTTAATTATAAAGTAACTAACACGCAAATAGACGAATTTCAAAATAGGAAAAAGAAAACACTGGCGAAAAAACAAATTGACGTGAGCGTGTTTGATACTCTCATCAAACACGGGTTTTCAGCCAATCAGAGCGCGTGTTATATAAGAGTTATTTTATAATTTGAAAATACTGTTATATTTTCCTCTATGAACTGAAAAGGAAATATCTTTTTTTTAACCGGAAATATCCAGAATTTCTTTTTTAGCTTCATCCGTTGCAAGAGTTTTCCTCGATCGTTTGAGAGACGGTTTCAATCATAATGGTTCGCGACCGGCCACAGTGATTATCAATTGATGCCACATAATCGATGACAAATTATGAATCAATTATGAATTGGTATATGCTGTTAATTGGTTATAAATATTAATAAATATTAATTAATTGCTGATCAGTCAGTTAATTATTGATTAATTAGTTTATAAGTTAATAATTTAAAAGGTGAACAAAAGTGCAAAACAGAATGTAACGGCCCGCGGTCTTACATTAAGAAATCGTATACTACGTATATATATGGCCAGGACTGAATTACGGACATCGTTTTTGAATTAATTATGAATAAAAAAAAATATGAATAAACTTTGACGCTTCAATGAACGCATACAAATCAACGAAAAAAATACTCAGCTTGAAGAGTTTTGGAAGTGAAAATGAACGCATAAAGATTTCACCTATTTGCTTCAAATTTAATATTGGTGATGTATAACAACCATATTTTATGAATCCAACTACGCAAATAATGTTCCCGTTTTCGATTTAGAGATATGACGCTTTTAATATGTGTATTTTCGCAGTTTGGCAATGAAAAGCAAAAGGGAAAGGTTTATCATAGAGGTCCGGCTGATGAATTTGTTATAGAGAAAAAATGATGATGTCTACTGTGCAAATCTATTTGGGCAATTTTGGTTATGATAACTGGTCATCCTTGAAATATTCGGATTTACACTCGCTATAAGAAGATGTATGGAGAAGTTTGTGATTATTCTTCGTATGAAAATGATCAAAAAGGAAAGGTAGTAGTTTAAGTTTTGAATACAATTTGTATTCTGATAGTTCTTAGAGATGTAGGACTTAATAGATTGATTTGGGCTTTTGTAAGAATTTAAGTTTCAGAAACTATATCCGCGAATATATCTTTTCCTCGGGCTATTTCTTTGCAAAAAAACCGCCATTTTGTTTTTCTCGTGACGAAATCCGCTGATCTATTGCGCCCGCGATATGACCGGAATTGCTGGCGAGCGTGATAACTGTACATATTGTATATAGTTCTTGCTGACAGAATATATGTAGATATTCTTAGACTCGAGAAAGCTGAGTTTAATTTGACTGCTGTCTTTGGAGTTCAAATCATGCTGAACACTCGACATCATCAATATGCTAATGTAAAGTTTAATTAGTGCTCATTTCGCTGTATTTCTCAGTTTAGAATGATTTTCACCGGACTGTGAAATAGTTACTAAGCTATTAGACACTAATAGACTCTGCACCCATTGTTTTCTTTTGTTGCAATACAACTATTAGACACTATTAAACACTGACTATTAGTAATTGTTTCACAGTCCGATGAAAATCACTCTATAGTTTCGTAACACAAAAGTAGTTAGTCAAGTTCAATAACGTAAAATTGCTTGTATATAGAAAGCCGATGCCGATGAATGACGAGGTTAAGTCCAGATCGAGACGACATGCAATTGCAAACAGCTGCACGTTAAGCACGTTCTCCGTACGTGTACACAATTTTGATAGAGGTCAGAATTTGAATAGAAAAACAAGACTCCAAGGGAGAATGCGTAATTAAACAAGCTGACATGAATATATGTCGGTTCCGGTAGAGTAAGGAAGACGTAACAACGTCGTGAGTTACACCACGAATTGCTTCCAAGTTCCTATAAACCATTGGAAAGGACTAAGTTTCCGCTTTTGAGGGAAAAATGCCAGACTTTCCAAACAAGCAAATATGTGCAATACGATACAATACAAATACAACACCGTTAGCATTTCACAATATACAATACCATCGGCCGGTAGAGAAAGAACTGATACAATAATACAATACAATACAATAACCTTTAGAGTGATTGCACTTAACCCGTGAAAAAGTACAAAATCTAAATAGTACTAAATAGTACAAACTAGTCCTTTGTTTTCCTTTGTTTAATAATGCTATTTTGCATTATTTAGCTAGTACAATTTCACGGGTTAAGTGCGATCACTCTATTTACGGTGGTCAATGCACTTAGCTATACAACTACTTTGCAGACGGCATGCCACAAAATAATGAAAATACATATATAATATATATGTTTATAAATAAATAACACTAATAAAATATATATATAAAAACTCAAATAATCTAAAATTTAAGAAATATAATCGATAATTCTGAAGATAATTATATAAAATCGAACTATAGTATTGCCTGCAAATATACAAATTGAAATAAAAGAAATAGTGAATAAGTTAAAGTTTCCAAGTTATTACGGTGGCTTAAGTACATAAACATAGTATTTTAATGTTTCTGAAAGCCAAACAATATAGCTATATAGTATTTAATAGATAATTTTGTAAAGGTCTAACTATGATCAAAATTCTATTATAAACGCTAAATTAATGTATAATAAAATGGTAACATAGCGAAAAAATGTTCACCTCATTATGGTGGCATTAACTTATACAGAAATATTATCATTAAATAGATAATTTTGATAGAAAGACTCTACAACGTCGTGAGCCACATCACCAATTCCCCAAAGTTCCTACGACTTTATCAAAACCAACAAATGGAAAGGAAAATACTACATTTCCGCTTTTTGAGGAAAAAATGCCAGAGTTTCCGAACAAGCAAAAAACCATGATCACGTCATCAAGCGTTACCTACTACTTTTCCGTTTTTGAGGGAAAAAATGCCCGACTTTCCAATCAATAGTGATACTTCATGTCTACTAACAAACGAACTGCACTGCTAATACGCCAACCATTTTCACAATAGCTTAATTTCACAAGTTTTGAAAAAATATCTCCAATCGCCCGCTGGTTGGCACAAAAATAAATAATAAAGGCTTAGTGCTGGTTTTCACGAGCGACGGAAGCAGAAAGGGAAGCAATACGCAGACCCAGTGTCGCATGTCTTACCTAGTGTGAAAATAAGACAATCACAGTGTATACTGAGTCTGCGTATAACTAATTCCGCTTGATCTGCTTCCGTCACTCGTGAAACCAGCCCTTAATTACGTCAAACGAAGTATCGCTATATGATACGATACAAATACAGTACCACAAACGCAACGTTCATTTAACCAGAGTATTCCGTCAAGCTTCCATAAAGTAGAATTTAGTGAGTTCTTGGCTGCAGAAGCACTTGAACGTATGTGTAGAAGCTACCCGATATAAGGGCTCTATTAAGCATTTTTAGGAATTCATACTGCAACTCCAAGAGCCAGTGTTGATTACGTAGCGAAAAATCGCTAAGCCAAACCACAGGTAAGATTTTTTACAAAAGTATTTTTTATCTTGATGGTACCATAAGTATTCACTATGATTACAAACGCGGTCAAGTCCTCTAAAACGTACTCAACTTGCCAAGAATTTACATTTCTCGAGACCAAAAGTCGTTACGTACTATTTGCTGGCCAGAAATTCAATGTTTTAAAAGCCGTTACGTAATATTTGCTGGCCAGAAATTCAATGTTTTACAAAGCTTTGGACTTCTTTTTACTTCCCAACATTTTTTCAAAGCGAAAAAAGGCGATATTCTTTAAATCAGCTGTCAGCTAAAAATGCAACTTTGCAGGTTAGGTGAATCAGTACAAATTTGTAAACAGAATACACCGCGATCTCGCATCCATTATTCTACCTCCGTAGTTACTGTTGCTACATTGGACAAGCTAACATGTTTTTTGATGTACAAATATTGTTGAGGGTAGTTGGGTAATCGGACTCTATTGCTAGGAAGGGCAGGGGACGGAATGAAATAATGTGGTCAAGGGTGGACTGGATAAATATATGAGCTCATACTTGAACTAGCACATGAATTTGAGTGTGGGGTTGGTAAATCCAGTTTAATAAAGGAACATCAAGAAAACGTGTGACAGTTTCTAAAACATCTTCGAATTCGAGTTTTGTTGGTCAGATATTTTATATTTCATTGTGAAAAACATCCATTCAGTTGTTGCCATTCAAGCAAAGCCGGGATCGGTGTATTGAATAAGTTGAACTTAACAAAGACTATTGTTCTTCTCAAACACAGGACATCAAAAGCTTTAATGTACATCATCAAAAGCTTTAATGTACTTTATTAAATGATTGAGTCGGTTTCCTTGTTATTTGTAGGGCTTTATATCCCTTGGGCCATGTACACTGTATACATCTATTTTTAAAAAAGGTTGTCGTATGGGAGCTCTCAGGCCCACGCGACTAGACCGAAAAGGAGTATGCATGGGTAGTAGCAAAACTTTACTTTCTTTTCCGCTTTGGTATTGACTTTAGCATCAATAAGTGAAGTTCCTTTAGTGTATAAGGTCAGAGCAAGCTGAATTTGAGTTATCATGTGGGATTTTTGTGGTTTTATAACTTTAGTGATTTCTTCCCATACTCCCTTTCGGGTGAGTCGCGAATGCTTGATACCGACAACGTTTATTGAAATAGGTGTATATTGCCAAAAGCCTCGATCGCTTCTCGGTAATTAACTCTTACGCAATTGTTCTTCTAAATGCTTTCTAAATGCTTTCTACATGCTTATATTTGCAGCAAACAACTGTTGCCAAGGCGCGTACTCAAACAACTTTTTACTGGAAAAGCTACAATCACGACAAAGAACCTTAAGGTAATCCTGTAGTTTTGTAGTGCGCATCTCTACTGCGCATAGCATAGTTCGGCCTATTTTGATTTGTTCGATTGCAAAAGATATATATTTGATATAAAATGATGCAAGCTTTAGACTTATGAAGTTTTTAACAGTAGACACGCTCTAAGAGGTGCTACAGTGGTTACTCGCCTTAGTCCTCTTCGGTCACAGGCTGTTTATGACGTCTTGTTTCACACTCTAGCGCGTCGTAGCGCGGAAACGAGAACGGGCACCTATTCTTTTATTTTTGCAAATCAACGGTAATAAATCTGTACTCTGTCAAAGATTTTGATTGATTCAAAGATATTACAGATTTCTCACAGTTTTCTGCTATTTTTACATATGTTTTTTACTGGACAAAACAAAAAAATGCAGGATAATGCTGGTTAATATTGACATAGTAGAATTGTGAAAAAATAATGATTTTAAGACAGACCAGTTTTAAAGTACAAACTCAAATGTAATTTGAATTCGCTCTATTAACAGAATACTAGACTGCATATGACGTCACGGCAGCCATCTTGGATGAACTTCAGAAACATTTCCTCATTAGTATTTGTCGCTTCATTGTCTTTTTGATTCCCGAAGGAATGGCTGAAGCCCAGCAATACTAACATCAAAACCAGCATCCATTTCGGTCTTGACTTGACTCTTGTTATACTATGAACCGCTACGATAATTTGTGAAATAAGTGTATATGGCATGAATACATCCATGAGAGCTTGTTTTCACAAGCGACGGAAACACAAGCGGAAGCAACATATACGCAGACTCTGTGTTGTATTTCTCACCTGTAGGTGTGAAAAAGACAATGAGCAGCGTATACTGAGTCTGCGTATGTTGTTTTCGTTTCTGCCTCCGTCGCTCCTGAAAACCGGTCCTTAATAATCACGTTATGTACTTTGTGATTTCAGAATTAATTATGGCAAGTCTCAAGTTCCCGAACCTAATGAGGTCCTATCGGAAAGTTGCTGGAAACCTTTTATTACCTTCACGACGCATTTTTCCGCAGCTCAGAATTTTGTTTTTTGTCAACAAGAACAACAGCTTAAGTCAACGTGTCAGCCAAGAGTTGAGAGAAAGAAATCACGTGATAGATGTCTGTGAAATCAACTGCTCCAATGAAATGATCGAGCTGGCCAATCAGAAACAACCTGACATGATCTTGTGTCCCTTCTTGACCAAACGTGTGCCAAAAGAGGTGTGGTCCAATCCCGAAATTCCCTGTTTGATCGTACATCCGGGAATCGAAGGAGATCGTGGCATGAGCTCCATAGATTGGGCGCTAAAAGAACAAGCAGAAAGCTGGGGAGTGACTGTTATGCAAGCTATTGAAGAAATGGATGCCGGGGATATCTGGAGTACTATGGACTTTCCAATCAATCGTCCCAATATCAACACTCTTACCAAATCTAGCTTATACAGTAATGAGGTGACTACTGCCGCTGCCCACAACTGTTTGCAGGCCATCGAAAACTTTATAAACAACGTCCACCCCAGACCCCTTGACTACTCCAAACCTCACGTCCGAGGCTGTTTGAAATCCAACATGACCAAAGAAGATCGAAGAGTAGACTGGGAACAATCCATGGAGGACGTTGCGCGGGTAATACGCATGTCAGATTCTGCTCCAGGCGCCGTCGCCCAGTTTAGACAAAAGGGAAGTGAGTACGAGTGGTCAGATGAAATGAGAGTGTTTGGTGCTCATCTGGAAGAAGGCGTTCTCCGAGATATGAAAGGCTTTCCAGGAGATATCCTTGGGCAACGGAATAATGCCGTCCTTGTTAAATGTGGAGAAGGGGCTGTTTGGATTTCTCATATAAAGAAAAAGAAGCTGAAGCTGCCAGCCACATTCTGGTTAAAAAATACCACGACTCCCTTTCTACAACAAGTACAAATAGAGGTTCCTCACCAATCGTGTCCTGAGACATTCCAGGAGATTTGGACGTCCGTATCCCCGGAAGGTGTTTGTACAGTGAATTTTGAGTTCTACAATGGTGCAATGAGCACAAGTCAGTGTCATCGTCTGGAAGGTGTTCTCGAGATGTTAGAGAATGACCAGCGTATTAAAGTCATCGTCTTGAAAGGTGGATACAACTTCTTCAGTAATGGGATTCATTTAAATATCATAGAGAGCGCCAAGGATCCAGCCCAAGAATCCTGGGCAAATATCAATGCCATCAACGATGTTATCAAGCGTGTGTTTATGAGTAAGAAAGTAACAGTGTCCGCGCTTCAAGGAAATGCAGGAGCTGGTGGAGCTATGATGGCCTTGACAAGTGATATTGCTGTATCGCGTGAAGGAGTTGTTCTAAATCCACGCTACAATGCCATGCATCTTCACGGCTCAGAGTACCATTCGTACTTCCTACCAACACGCGTGGGAAAAGAGAAGGCACGTGAGCTCTTGTACTCCTCTCTTCCACTGCTGTCCAGCGAGGCTGTCCGAATTGGTTTATTGGATGATTCGGTAGGCAAGACACATGAAGAGTTTAACAATTTCCTTGATGATTTCACCAAAGAACTCACTCGTCCTTCAATAATAAAGGAATACCAAAACAAGAAGAAAATCTTCCAGAATGATGATTGGTTTAGAAACCTGGAGGAGCACAAACGAAGTGAGCTCTTCATAATGGCCAGGAATTTTCACAGTCCTGAATACCATCAGTCGAGAAAAGCTTTTGTTTATCATTGAACCGTAACTTTGTTCTTTTTCTCTCGCACGCAAATGTATATATTCATTCAAATTATATTTATCTTTAACATTTCTAAGTACTATATACAGTAGACTTTTAACAGTTTCGTCTTCCGTGCAATTGAAATCCATCTCTTGGATTCTTTGATAGGAGTATCAAAAAAAAAAATTTATTCTAGAGTGCTTACAACCTGGATATATCCGTGAAAAACTTTGTAAGAAATTGCACTAATTTGCACTAGTTAAACAATAGAAAACAAAGGATTTCGCGCTATTTAGTACAATATAGTTCGCTAACTTTTTCACGGATATATTGTAAGCACTCTAAAAGTAAATTTGTACGTTTTTAGCAATTGGTTGTTGTTTGTTTATTTTAATTCACTTTCTAATTTGGTGTACATGAACAACGTTTAAAGATATTCTTTTTCAATAGTTGTATACGATTGAGTATTTTTAATAAAACACCAGTGATGGAAAATAATTGAAAATCATAGTTTACTGCGCTTGTTGAGTCATCAGCTAACCTGGTCCCAGAGGCTTTCCTTGTTCTTTCTTTTTTTATGATTTATTTTACGAGCCGCGCAGGAAAGCCTCTAGGCCCAGGGTAGTCATCAGCCAGCCGAGTAACAATATGCAGTTATTTTGTCCGTCGCAAAATAAAGCCAGGTCTTCACAGCGCTTGTTCAGTCCGCCGAGTATGTAAACGCTCAAACGAGGGTCTTGTTTATTATATTACGAGCAATTGCTTTTAAATACCTTGCATGCAGAAAACAAACAAAAAATTAAAACTAAATAAGAGTATATTACCACCGTGTGCATAATTACGCGTCCAGCCAGTCTAAAGTCTCGATTGGGATTTGGTCAATAGGCTACCGGAAAGCCAGCAAAGTGTACAGACATTGTATAGAAAACTCCGCCTCTGCCTGCATGGATTTCCGGTAGCCTATTGACCAAAATCCCAATCGAGACTTTAGTCTGGCTGGACGCGTAATTATGCACATGGTGGTAAACTGAAACGTCCAAACTAATGCGAATAAATTTGAAAACGTTATTTTTGTGACAGTGAATATCTCGTTCACAAAAAACTTGTTTTTCTTTTGTCTAAGATGCATAAATCGATAGAAAGACGCGCCTTCAAATTTATCTGGACTAGTGTGAACGCAGGGGCGGATTTAAGGGAGGAGAATAGCGTTTGTATTTATCTCTAAAAACAGATCAATTTCCAAAATTGAGATCAAAATTAAAACTAAATAAGAGTATATTACCACCGTGTGCATAATTACGCGTCCAGCCAGTCTAAAGTCTCGATTGGGATTTGGTCAATAGGCTACCGGAAAGCCAGCAAAGTGTACAGACATTGTATAGAAAACTCCGCCTCTGTCAGCCTATTTCTTTTGTCTAAAATACGAAAATGTTGTTTCAGTGTGGAAAAGAAAAATGATAAAAAAAATGTCAAATGTATATTCGGAGTGGAGGGTTTTCTGATACGTGGTGTAAGTGTTACGCACTATTGCTCATTAGTATGTGCTAATTGCTAATTAGTATGTGGCACTATTAGTGCCAAAGCCCGTAAATCGGAAATTTAGTGAATTCTTGGCTGTAGAAGCACTTGAACATATGTGTAGAAGCTACCCGATAAGGGCTCTATTAAGCATTTTTAGGAATTCATACTTCAACTCCAAGAGCCAGTGTTGATTACATAGCGAAAAATCGTTAAGCCAAACTACAGGTAAGAGTTTTTACAAAACTATTTTTTATCTTGATGGTACCATGAGTATTCACTATGATTACAAACGAGGTCAAGTCCTCTAAAACGTACTCAACTTGCCAAGAATTTACATTTCTCGAGGCCAAAAGCCGTTACGTAATATTTGCTGGCCAGAAATTCAATGTTTTACAAAGCTTTGGACTTCTTTTTACTTCCCAACACTTTTTCAAAGCGAAAAAAAGGCGATATTCTTTAAATCAGCTGTCAGCTAAAAATGCAACTTTGCAGGTTAGGTGAATCAGTACAAAATTGTAAACAAAATACACCGATCCCGCATCCATTATTCCACTACCTCCGTAGTTAATTACCGGTTGCTACATTGGACAAGCTAACATGTTTTTTGATGTACAACTTGATACAGACACCCGATTGCTGAAATTTGTAAAGGTCTGTCTGAGATTGAGTGCATTCTAAAGGAACGTCAAGAAAACGTGTGACAATTTCTAAAACATCTTCGAATTCGAGTTTTGTTGGTCAGATATTTTATATTTCATTGTGAAAAACATACATTGTTGCAATTCAAGCAAAGCCGGGATTGGTGTATTCAATAAGTTACGTTGAACTTGCTCTTCTCGAACAGAACATCAAAAGCTTTAATGTACATCATCAAAAGCTTTAATGTACTTTATTAAATGATTGAGTCGGTTTCCTTGTTATTTGTAGGGCTTTATATCCCTTGGGCCATGTACACTGTATACTCATCTATTTTAAAAAAGGTTGTCGTATGGGAGCTCTCAGGCCCACGCGACTAGACCGAAAAGGAGTATGCATGGGTAGTAGCAAAACTTTACTTTCTTTTCCGCTTTGGTATTGACTTTAGCATCAATAAGTGAAGTTCCTTTAGTGTATAAGGTCAGAGCAAGCTTATTAAATTGAGTAATCATGTGGGATTTTTGTGGTTTTATAATTCTTCCCATATTCCCTTTCGGATGAGTCGCGTATATGCTTGATACCGACAACGTTTATTGAAAGCTATTGAAATAGGTGTATATTGCTAAAAGCCTCGCTTCTCGGTAATTAACTCTTACGCAATTGTTCTTCTAAGTGCTTTCTACATGCTTATATTTGCAGCAAACAACGGTTGCCCATGCGCGTACTCAAACAACTTTTTGAAAATATATTTCAATTCGAATTTGAATTCGCTCTATTAACAGAATACTAGGTCATACTAGATTGCATATGACGTCACGGCAGCCATCTTGGATGAACTTCAGAAACATTTCCTCATTAGTATTTGTCGCTTCATTGTCTTTTGATTCCCGAAGGAATGGCTGAAGCCCAGCAATACTAACATCAAAACCAGCATCCATTTCGGTCTTGACTTGACACTTGTTACTTTGAACCGCTACGATAATTTGTGAAATAAGTGTATATGGCGTGAATACATCCATGAGAGCTTGTTTTCACAAGCGACGGAGGCACAAGCGGAAGCAGCATACGTAGACTCTGTGTTGTATTTCTCACCTGTAGGTGTGTAAAAAGACAATGAACAGTGCATACTGAGTCTGCGTATGTTGTTTTCGTTTCTGCCTCCGTCGCTCCTGAAAACCGGTCCTTAATAATCACGTAATGTACTTTGTGATTTCAGAGTTAATTATGGCAAGTCTCAAGTTCCCGAACCTAATGAGGTCCTATCGGAAAGTTGCTGGAAACCTTTTATTACCTTCACGACGCATTTTTCCGCAGCTCAGAATTTTGTTTTTTGTCAACAAGAACAACAGCTTAAGCCAACGTGTCAGCCAAGAGTTGAGAGAAAGAAATCACGTGATAGATGTCTGTGAAATCAACTGCTCCAATGAAATGATCGAGCTGGCCAATCAGAAACAACCTGACATGATCTTGTGTCCCTTCTTGACCAAACGTGTGCCAAAAGAGGTGTGGTCCAATCCCGAAATTCCCTGTTTGATCGTACATCCGGGAATCGAAGGAGATCGTGGCATGAGCTCCATAGATTGGGCGCTAAAAGAACAAGCAGAAAGCTGGGGAGTAACTGTTATGCAAGCTATTGAAGAAATGGATGCCGGGGATATCTGGAGTACTATGGACTTTCCAATCAATCGTCCCAATATCAACACTCTTACCAAATCTAGCTTATACAGTAATGAGGTGACTACTGCCGCTGCCCACAACTGTTTGCAGGCCATCGAAAACTTTATAAACAACGTCCACCCCAGACCTCTTGACTACTCCAAACCTCACGTCCGAGGCTGCTTAAAATCCAACATGACCAAAGAAGATCGAAGAGTAGACTGGGAACAATCCATGGAGGACGTTGCGCGTGTAATACGCATGTCAGATTCTGCTCCAGGCGCCGTCGCCCAGTTTAGACAAAAGGGAAGTGAGCACGAGTGGTCAGATGAAATGAGAGTGTTTGGTGCTCATCTGGAAGAAGGCGTTCTCCGAGATATGAAAGGTTTTCCAGGAGAAATCCTTGGGCAACGGAATAATGCCGTCCTTGTTAAATGTGGAGAAGGGGCTGTTTGGATTTCTCATATAAAGAAAAAGAAGCTGAAGCTGCCAGCCACATTCTGGTTAAAAAATACCACGACTCCCTTTCTACAACAAGTACAAATAGAGATTCCTCACCGATCGTGCCCTGAGACATTCCAGGAGATTTGGACGTCCGTATCCCCGGAAGGTGTTTGTACAGTGAATTTTGAGTTCTACAATGGTGCAATGAGCACAAGTCAGTGTCATCGTCTGGAAGGTGTTCTCGAGATGTTAGAGAATGACCAGCGTATTAAAGTCATCGTCTTGAAAGGTGGATACAACTTCTTCAGTAATGGGATTCATTTAAATATCATAGAGAGCGCCAAGGATCCAGCCCAAGAATCCTGGGCAAATATCAATGCCATCAACGATGTTATCAAGCGTGTGTTTATGAGTAAGAAAGTAACAGTGTCCGCGCTTCAAGGAAATGCAGGAGCTGGTGGAGCTATGATGGCCTTGACAAGTGATATTGCTGTATCGCGTGAAGGAGTTGTTCTAAACCCACGCTACAATGCCATGCATCTTCACGGCTCAGAGTACCATTCGTACTTCCTACCAACACGCGTGGGAAAAGAGAAGGCACGTGAGCTCTTGTACTCCTCTCTTCCACTGCTGTCCAGCGAGGCTGTCCGAATTGGTTTATTGGATGATTCGGTAGGCAAGACACATGAAGAGTTTAACAATTTCCTTGATGATTTCACCAAAGAACTCACTCGTCCTTCGATAATAAAGGAATACCAAAACAAGAAGAAAATCTTCCAGAATGATGATTGGTTTAGAAACCTGGAGGAGCACAAACGAAGTGAGCTCTTCATAATGGCCAGGAATTTTCACAGTCCTGAATACCATCAGTCGAGAAAAGCTTTTGTTTATCATTGAACCGTAACTTTGTTCTTTTTCTCTCGCACGCAAATGTATGTATTCATTCAAGTTATATTTATCTTTAACATTTCTAAGTACTATATACAGTAGACTTTTAACAGTTTCGTCTTCCGTGCAATTGAAATCCATCTCTTGGATTCTTTGATAGGAGTATAAAAAAATATTATTCTAGAGTGCTTACAAACTGGATATATCCGTGAAAAACTTTGTAAGAAATTGCACTAATTTGCACTAGTTAAACAATAGAAAACAAAGGATTTCGCGCTATTTAGTACAATTTAGTTCGCTAACTTTTTCATGTAAGAAAGACCCCATGTAATCGGTCCTGAACTTTTCGTTCGGGTTAGTGTAAGCGCTCTAAAAGTAAATTTGTACGTTTTTAGCAATTGGTTGTTGTTTGTTTATTTTAATTCACTTTCTAATTTGGTGTACATGAACAACGTTTAAAGATATTCTTTTTCAATAGTTGTATACGATTGAGTATTTTTAATAAAACACCAGTGATGGAAAATAATTGAAAATCATAGTTTACTGCGCTTGTTGATTCATCAGCTAACCTGGTCCCAGAGGCTTTCCTTGTTCTTTCTTTTTTTATGATTTATTTTACGAGCCGCGCAGGAAAGCCCCAGGGTAGTCATCAGCCAGCCGAGTAACAATATGCAGTTATTTTGTCCGTCGCAAAATAAAGCCAGGTCTTCACAGCGCTTGTTCAGTCCGCCGAGTATGTAAACGCTCAAACGAGGGTCTTGTTTATTATATTACGAGCAATTGCTTTTAAATACCTTGCATGCAGAAAACAAACAAAAAATTAAAACTAAATAAGAGTATATTACCACCGTGTGCATAATTACGCGTCCAGCCAGTCTAAAGTCTCGATTGGGATTTGGTCAATAGGCTACCGGAAAGCCAGCAAAGTGTACAGACATTGTATAGAAAACTCCGCCTCTGCCTGGATTTCCGGTAGCCTATTGACCAAAATCCCAATCGAGACTTTAGTCTGGCTGGACGCGTAATTATGCACATGGTGGTAAACTGAAACGTCCAAACTAATGCGAATAAATTTGAAAACGTTATTTTTGTGACAGTGAATATCTCGTTCACACCAAACTTGTTTTTCTTTTGTCTAAGATGCATAAATCGATAGAAAGACGCGCCTTCAAATTTATCTGGACTAGTGTGAACGCAGGGGCGGATTTAAGGGAGGAGAATAGCGTTTGTATTTATCTCTAAAAACAGATCAATTTCCAAAATTGAGAGAATTGGGGCCATTTCATGTGCCCCAAACACAGACAAACAAAAGAGGTCTAAGAGGTCATGTGGTTGCTGGCACAAGGCTCTCAAGGCAAATATTAGTAAATTACAACTGAAAAATCATCAGTAATAAATTTGAGATTATTCTTACAATGCAGTAGTCAATTGAATGATCATTTTCGCTACTGAGAGAATAAAATAAATTATGATTTCATTCTCTTCACCAGCTGGTTAATATAAGGTTTTCTAATAGAGAAACAAGCCTTCTCAATAATCAAAGGTATAATACTATTTAACAAATAGATTCCATTTTTCCGTGCGTCTGTATTCTAATCGATGCACAGATGACGTCAAAATGTGGTGAGAACAAAAAAGTACGCCACGAGACGAAGTCTCACCTCTGAAATGTTTTCGCATGAACGACTTCGAACACATGGAAAAAAGAGCCAGCACTTCATGATCATACGTTGTAAATACTTTGGTCAGCAAAATTCGTACTTTGTTCGTAGAAATTATAAACATCATATTTTGCAATAAACCCTAGGTGTTTTTACTCGAAAAGCAGAGTTAAATGGAATGTCAACATTTACTCATTGTAAAATGGACAAATATTCCTTTTAAAAGTCTTAAATCGAATACAAAACAAATCGATTAATGCTCGGATTTATTTCGAGTGTCCAGCCGTTTTCCCATCGTAATCACTTCGGATTTCAGAGTTGACGGACTTGCACAGGTGATGGCATCATGGTTGCTATTTAGTACAATTTAGTTCGCTTACTTTTTCACGGATATATTGTAAGCACTCTATGTGCAATTTTTAACTGTGTAAATATCTTTTATGGGCAATCTTAATAGCTCTGAGCATATGCTCTGAGTGTGTCCATACATGTTTTTCACACTTTTGATGGGTGTTTTATTGAAATACAAATGTTTTATTTTAAATATGTTTTGTTCTACACAGTTTTGAAAAAAGGTATCTTAGGTCTCAAAAATTAAAGGAGTTCAAGCGAACTTTTCATAACATAAATAATAATATACATGAAAATATTGCTCGATTCTGATTGGTCGAGAACAGTGCAGTTCAAGTGTAACACAATGCAGAAGAGCTGTAATACAGTGCAAATCACATTTGAATTTATAATTTCAAAGTTGCATTAAGATCAATTTTTCCTTATACTGCTATTGAAAAACATAACCAAGAATTACAAATATGGAGGTTTTCATTCATTAAAGTACATTTTTGTTTGAAAAAAAAATGGCAAAAACTATGAGGATCTGGTTGTCAGTTAATTAAATAAAAATTTTTGATGACTTGCGTGCGCCACTAACGCCATCACATCTCAACGAGCGCGTGCTAAAAGGTTTATTCGAGAGATTTTATTTGATTTTCTTAAAAAATCACCGTCTATTTTCTCGAATTTCTTCATTTATATTATTAAAAGGTAATCATACGATTTCTCGTTCAATTTGGAATTAATTCGCACTCCTGTGTTTTTCAAAGAGCTCAAATTGCACTCGCCCTACGGTCTCAGTGCAATTTCAACTCTTTGAAAAACACACTCGTGCAAATTAATTCCAAATTGAACTCGAAACCGTATGATTACCTATACTTATAGTATATACCGGCAACTTTAATTTCAAATTTCATGAATATTTTATTGGTTGTTATTGTTATTCATCATTGAAACTCGTTCTGTTGCATTGAGTCCAGGATATTCAAAAACAGTTTAGCAATTATACGATATTTTTTAATAATTTATCAGTTCCTTAGCAGTTTAATTTTGTTGATAGATATTCTTTTTTGCACCTTCAGTTATTAGTTTTTGAGTAAATGCACTCGCTATCACGCAATTCTCTTTTTATCTCAATATCGTTGTTATCCAGTCCGAGATCAAATTAGTTCAAACCTTTTCTAAACAATATGTAAAACTGTTTGTTTCTTTTGGATCTATTTCAGGATTGGATCATTTTTTAGTTTTTCAAATTATTTTGATAATCGCTGGATCATTTTAAATGTTTCAAATTATTTTCATAATTGCTTGTCCTAAAATAGATTCTCTCTCTTGAATCTTTCGTTTCTTTGCAGTAGCTATATCTCTCTGTGTATTTTCTCTTTTCTTTTAGCTTTCCTGATATTGGTTTTTCATTTTTTGGCGTTCAATGCTAGTTTATCTTTCTATAGTTCTATGTCAACATTGCCTGACATCTTTGCTATATTGCTAATTGCTTTTTTACCATTATACCTCGCTGTTTTGTTCTGGCTCAATCTAATGTCTCGATCGTTTTTGGCTTTTTTCCACAAACATTTACTGTTGGCTAAATTTCGTGTCATTTCGCCTGACATCGTTTATTTTCATCATTATCCCTTATTTCTTGCATTACGTATTCTTGTTAAAAGTGGTCTCCTTGATCTGATAGATTCTCTAGGGCAGTATTCTCTTACACAAACTGAGTATCATTCAATCTTGGGCGAACTTCAGTTTCGGTTATTCCTTCAAACTTAAATAAATTGATGTATTGTTTGCGAAAACTCCTGTTCATAACACCATAAATTATAGGATTCACAGCTGAAGAAGCAGTCGCACACAACGTAAACATTACATACACTTGTCGAGGAAGATTTCCGCCATAGGTAAGATCAACCATTTCCACTGCAAAAACCGGCATCCAACACAGCAAAAATGCCACAACTGTGGCAAATAAAGTGTTAGTTACTTTGATATCATCCACTGTAATTCGCTGAGAACTTGGTTGTCTGAAGGTCTTAAGGAACTGTTTCTTATGATTGCGAATAGTCAGAAAAACTTTAAAGTAACAAAAAACGATAATAGTCGCTGGAACACCTATGAATACGATCATCAGATACAAACTCGACCATAATGATTGCTCGAGGTAACAGAAATACTTTCCCGGTTGGAATTCATAGAGATGACCAGCAAGCAACTGAGGAAGACCTGAGAGAACCCCAAACAATGCAGCAACGGCAATATAGATCTTAGTTCTCAAGGCGTTGAAATACTTTCGATGCAATGTTCGTTTGACGATCCGACAATATCGGTTTATCGCCATCACGGTGAGAATATTCAGTGAAAAACTTGCCAAAAACACTGAAGTAAAACCTTGGAACTGGCAGAGCTCAAAATTGAAGATCCAGTAGCCTTTTATAATTGTTGTTATTGACCAAGGCTTAATCAACAAAGCCATTGCCACGTCTGATACCGCAAGGGCGATTACAAAGTAGTTGGGAATTGTTCTTAGTGATGGTTTTTTATATAATATAAACAAAACCAAAACATTCCCAATAAGTGCTGCGACAGATATTAAAGTGTCCATAAATGTTTCAATTACAACTGTGAAGACAGATCTTGCTGAGAGCGATGCTTGGAGAGTCGAATTCGGTGCTGGAAGATACGCCATCCTCAGTGATATCCTGTGGTTTTGATTCAGCTCTGTCAAACTGTCCAAAGCTATCTGTATTCCAAAATGGTTTTAGTTCATCTTGAATTGATCCCTTTCACGTGTCATGCCCACTATATCAGAAAGAACAAAATGTCGGCACCTGTCTCGATGGCAACACTGAATGAATCTCTGACACTCAGTCTCCAGTGAATAATCATCCTATCCTATGACCTTAGTGACGTCATGTCCATCAACCAATCGAAGAGTATATTTGACTTTGAAGACCAAATTCATGTATCGTTCTTTTTTAATGGGGACATCAGGAACGGCATGTTGTCGATGTTTGATAAACACTTCTTATTCAAGTTTCTTGAAAAGTTTATGTTTGGTTAAAAAGCGATGGAAATCTTTCTGTCAGGGACTTCCTATATTTCTATTTACAATTCAAAAAGATTCCGGAAATCGCTAAAATTTAGCAATTTAACATTTCTCATAAACTGCAAGGTACAATGTACTGTCAAATGTTAAAACACATAATATGTAAACTCCTGTCTTATTTATCAACATATTTTCAATGACGTAGCTGATGTACGTATAAACTCTGGTACCTATTACAAGAACGTTTATCTAATTCTATTAAGAACTATAAGCAACTCTCTATTGCTTTGTGGCATTCCACTTATGGTGCTTTAACATCGTTGGGTAAAACAAACCACTCTATGAATAATATATTTTTCAAAAATGTCTTTGAGGTGGTCTGAATGATGTTTCGTGGAGTTTAGTTTGATTTTTTTATTTAATTAGTTTAATTCAAGTGTGCTATTTCTGTCGCCGGATTGTGTTCAAGTCAAGCATTCATCCATTCATCCACCCATCCATTTTAATCAATTCATTAATTAAATAGATAAATAAATGCAAATTAAATAAATAAATTAAATTAATTAATTAATTAATTTATCTATAAATTTAATTTGTATTTATTTATTTATAGTTTTAATCTATGTATTTATTTAATCTTTATTTCGTTATTTTTCAATTTCTTTATCAAGTTATTTGTTTCATTTTTCTTTCTTTCTTTCTTTCTTTCTTTCTTTCTTCATTTATTTATTTTGGAAACAATATTTCGTAAAAATTTGTTTACTTGTGTTATTTCTGTAAGGATGTTTTGGGAAATGGCTGAAGATATGTCGATGACGAAAAGTGTGGTTGTCAATGAAATATGTTTACAACTTCATCAAATGATTTTTGATGTATCAAGACATCAATACGGTGTAAAAATGTGGAGTTGCTCGTGAAATAAGGCTGAAATGTTGTAGAAAAATTGATGAATTCCCGTTCGACATAAGTATATCACAACAATGATATCCAATACATTTAATTGGAGACGGAATAAAAATGTTAATCCATGCTCGCAAAATAACCGACGAAAAATCATTTTGAGAACGAATCGCATAATCGGTTCCGCCAAGAAAATAGCAATTCAATAAAAAGGCATGTTGAGTTAAAGTTGTTTATAGCAGCTGTGAATAGGGCTTAATGATGTAATTTCTTTTATTTATAGCAACGTTTTGCTATAGGGACAAACATTTTTTCTTTTACATCTGATTGGTATAGCTTAACTTTTTTGTTTCTGCATGGGCTTACATTTAACAATGTTTTGAAAATATATGAGACAAAAACGATCTCGCCGTAGAAATACTTGATGGCCCAGCGATGAACTAGCCGTGTTTACGATCTATACTAGTGATAGGGTGTTCGACGTCCAGATGGGTTGCTCTTCTTTTCTTCTTCTATTGTTCTTCTACTTGTTCTATTGAGGTTTTTCACGTGACGTCATATCCATTGTTCGCCCCATACTGGCGGGCAAATTTGTGATGCGTTTGGCGTCTTATCGAAGAGTTTGGACATTTAGAAAGTCGCTGGAAAGCTTGATAAATGTCCATGTTTGTATAACCAATTCATTCCTTGTGATTTTTCCACTGTTTTCGCTTTCCTCGGCTTACGTTTGCCCGCCAGTATCACGTGACTGAAAAACCTCAATAAATCGATGAATGGAATTCAATCCACGAGTTAAATGCGTCATGGACAATTCCGCCCAGTGCTTGCCGAGAAAGACGTTCTTCGAAGGCCCGATAACTTGACGGGCAAGTGAACTTACCCAATAAAGTTTCAGGGGCCGTTTCTCTAAAGACCCTATAGTAACTTTACGAAGTTCAAATTTCTAACGTTCGCGCAACGTTGACTGCTCTTGGAGCTTCCTTGCCAAACTGTGAGGCTGGTTGGACAGACTGACGAAGTTTTAAGGCAGTAAACGCCTTCTTATACTCTCGACGAAATGTCTTGTTCATTACTCCATAGATAAAAGGATTAATGACTGATGACGACAGACCACACATTGTGAACATTAAATACACTTGCCTTGGCAACGACTCGTTGCCAAGGCCAAGATCAACCATCTCAATCAAAAGCACAGGCATCCAACACAATAAAAACCCCACAACTGTTGCAAATAAAGTATTAGTAACACGTACATCCTCGACAGTGATTCGTTGTGGGCCAACTTTGGTCAACGTTTTTAGTAAATTCTTTCTGTGTTGTTTCAGAGCGAAGAAAACTTTGACATAACAAATGACAATGACAAGAGTTGGCAATCCAACGCTTTGTATTAATAATGGAAGGGTGTACGCCATCATTGACGTCTGGTAGCAAAATGCTTTTCCAGGCTGGAATACATAAACGTTCCCACCAATAAGGTATGGCATGGGTGAGACCGCTGCATAGATGTAAGCTCCAAGTATGTAAAGTCTTGTTCTCTTAGGAGTAAAAATTATTCTATATAAATTAGGTTTCAAAATACGACAGTATCGGTTTATAGCCATTATGTTTAGATTTTGTAAAGAAGAGATTCCAAGCCAAATCACCATAAAGCCCTGAAATTGACAAGCGGCAAAGTCAAAGGGCCATGTTCCCGTCGCAAGGACAGCGATGGACCAGGGCGTCCCTAGAAGAGCCATTCCAATATCAGTAAAAGCCAAGGAGATGACAAAATAGTTTGGTATAGTTCGTAGAGAACGATTCTGATAAACAATCCATAAAACCAAGGAATTGCCAATAATAGTCACGAATATCAGTGTACAGTAAGCAAATGTCTCGAGAACTAAAAGTTCTTGACTTCTTTTTCTCAAAGAGATATAATCTGTGAGGTTCAAGTCAGGTAAATACCAAGACATATTGATCTTGTAGTACAATATGTTTTGTTTCCAATTGCCTGACTTCGATTGAGGATGTACAGTTCCTGAGTATCTTGACGAGATCGCTAGTTCAGTACAAAATCATTTCTACTGGTCACAATTCATGTTTTTAATAACTTACAACGTTCCGCTTCCGTTGATCCCTTTTTTGAAGTACAACTCACGCGCGCGAATGACCCACTAACTCGATAACTATTTGATCAGTAATGACATGTGTCCAATAATTGCAATTTAGGACAATTCGTGCTCAGGTAAAATCAATTATAAACACTCCTTTTCTGTTTGATTTTAATATAGACGGCTCCAATTAACTTGTATATTTGCTTCTTGTCTCTCGGTCAACAATGTCAAATCAACCTGCAGTCAGATATGATTTATTTCTTCGTATATTCCCTGGTAAATGATCGGTTAAAGCCTTGCTTGATTTTGGTTTTGATGTAACGACTGCTCCATTGCGTTGGTTTTCTTAAATCATGTACTTATTTTGACAACTGCAGATATAAAGTACAAATTAAAAGGCATTGTTCATCATAACCCACACATTCTTTGTTTTTGTTATTTGAACAAATCACAAGCTTCGCTCTGATGGTATAGTGGTCGACCCCATACTTATGCGAAAACGTTGCAATTTAAAATATTCTTAAATACAACTATTTCATCGCAAATTTCTGGTGAGCGAAAACATCAGGCATATGGATTAAGGCGCTGTTACACGCTAAAACATTTCTATGAAACTTGCCTCAATCGCCGTCGCGAGACAAGTTTCACAGCGCATTGCACCATGTAACATGGGGGAGTGGTCATTTAGCTGAAACTTTCCTCGGGTCGGTTTCACGAAAAGTAAGAACTGCTTTCTACTACTGCAACAGGAACGTGTGTTGCGAACAAGTTTCAGGGCGAACATCCCTTATGAAAATCGTCTCGCATCGGCGATCGACACAAGTTTCAGATAAAAGTTTCAGCGTGTAAAAGCGCCTTGAGTGTTTGAGGACTTAAACAAAAACTGTCAAAACTCGCTTAAAAGGTGAGCTTATAACACGGAATCGCGAAATGACGGAAAATTCTAAAACTTGACTAAATAACCAGGAGATTCAGACCCCTTCAGCAGTAGTCAAATATGCGTGTTGTCCCGCATTTGAACTCAGTTCGTGCTAGAGCCGAATGCAAAATTTTAAAATGTTAGAAAACACCAAAATGCTGGCTAACCTGTTGACTCACGTGCGTGTCTTAAGCTTATTAATCTTGTGGTTATGTTTTTCTGATTATATCCAACTTATAATCTTCAGATTTTAATCAAATATTGAGAAATCACTTTGTCACATTAGATAAAGAAGAGACCGGAGACGGCTGCAAATGGTATGCTTTTCATAAATCAATACAACAAATTCTGTCTTGTTATTTGATTTTTATCAATAGAAGAATACAACAATTTATCCATGATGTTTAGAATATCAGAGCATTTTGTGAGTTGCAGACCCAGCTAACGAGATAAATTATTTATTAGCTTTGGCAAAATCGTCTCAGATGGCTTTATTGATCGAGGTTGAACAAGTTTTTGCTCAGTCGCGTGCAAATGAGAAAAACCCATTTGTTATGGAGAATTTGCCATCGAAAATTTGATGTTGGACATTTTTAAAACATGTTTTATGAAAACTCAGTATCTACAAAATAAGCTCGTCTTCTCGCTTATCTTTTCTCCTTACGTCTTCGGAAAACACCGAGAAAAATTCATCAAACTTGACACCAATAAAAAAGGCGTGTTACTAGAATTTAATCTTCTAAAACACATATGAGTAACCAAAATATCCGATCATTGAAAAGTAATGAAAAAAAAATTTGAAAAAAAAAAAAAAAAAAAGAGCGAAGAAAAAGAAACTCGTCATAATTTACTTACCGTAATTCTACTAGAAATGAATAAATCTCAATGGTCTTTCAGTTGTTGAAAGTTGTGAAACAGACCCGTCGTTTTTCTACAACTTAAGTTTCTTGATCTTTACTCTGAAAATGGAGGGAATACTTCAGAACTTTTCTCCTCGTTCTAAGCCTGGTACTTGTACGTAATCATGCATAATAGTATCAGGTCGCAGCATGGTCGGCGTTATATAATGGTTTCTATGGTAAAATCCGAAAAGCTGCGATTTCACTAACAAAATATTTTGATTTGTGGCTTTGTTCAGTCTCAAGTTTAGCCAGCTGAATGACAGGCTTTTATTAAAATACACAATAGAAAACACAAAACTGTCAGCCTTGGCTTCTCGTTACCGGATGAAAACATGAATATCATAACGATTAAATAACAGGCAGTTCGCGCGTTTCTGCGAAAGAAGAGGAAAACTAAGAATCCGGATCGTTCGTCGAAGATGTATTTCAGACAAATATAGACCGATTAAATCAGTGCAACCCTCAAAAACCCTTGATCAGTTTTTTGAGAAGAAATCAATTTGACGAATTGGCGAGGAAGCAAATTGTCAGAACCAGTCAGGGAAACGTGGGGAACTCGCTCATCAGATCAATTTCTTTTACAAACAAGATACCAGTTTTAGGAGGAAGAACAAAGTACTTTATACGTGGTATTGTGACATACTATACACCCAAACACCTGGCCACCTTCAAATCGTGCTTTCCCTATCTCTCTCGTGCTCTCCCAATGCCTATATGCACGGAGGTAGACTCTTGACATCGTAGAAGCTGAGGCCGATAATGTTTTATCTATGAATTCGCCACATAATCGCGTTTAGAATACCCGGCAAGAATTTGTCTTAGTCACTGTCTGAAACGTCCACGTCCACGCGCTGCCTTCTTTAAAACCATCTTATCAACCGATTTCTCAATGTTCATTTCGGTCTCAGATTCCATCTTTTGAATGATGGTCAATGTTTGTGCAAAAACGTGTACATGTGATTGAAAAATCGTTGGAACTGCATGTTCGAAATAGGCATAAAATATATATCCTAAGCCCAAAATGGCATATAGGAATCAAATATTAGATGCACAATAACGCCTTTTTGCATTTCACCTTAATTGAAAATCCCCCGTGTTTTACACCTCCTTCACCTAATGATTGATTTTCTGAGCCTGTAGCTTAGCCCTACGTACGTTGTAGATCTTGGACTTGTCAACGATTCTTTTCCAATTAAGTGAATATTTAAAACATTTTCGATTTCTCATAGAAGATAGTGAATATTCTTAATTTTGTGCAGGATGAGCAGAGTTGAGGAGACTTACGGTGGGTAGGCAGCTGTGGCGGAGCATATGGAGGACACGCTCTGACAACACGATTGATGATGATGATAATCATTAGGGATAGTTCTACCAATGGTAGGCTTACTTCACGCTAATCATTCTGTCGTTTTTTCATGCTGTCAGGAATCTATCTCATGTTCACTTTTTGCTTTTTATGAAGGATAGTTTTTAAACTATTCGATGTGCCTTATTCACCACGATATAACGCCAGGACATGACCAAAATGTTGTTGAATCACAAGGCGGCAAAGCCAAGCGAATCGACAACCCATTTTGACTGTGTCATGACGTAATGTCAGAGTGAATAAGAGTACAAGAGTGAATTTGTTTTTTAAAGCCAAAACATGTGAACGAAACAAACAAAAAAAGCAACAGATAAATTCTCGCTTGCTGATTGGTCGATATGCCACGTAAACAGATTTTGATAAAAAATAACCTATAATTAAACAACCGGCAAGCTCCAAGGATTTTACTTCAAAAAACTGATAAAAACTACAAGACAGTTTTATTTATCCAAGTCTTTTCTGTCAAACATTTAAAACACTATATTGAAGTTCTTTATTGAACTCATCTCTGGTTTCTATCACGTTTGACATATGATTGACGTCGTTAGCTTTTGACTAATCAGTATTTCCTTCGTTCGTATTAGAACGAAGATTCCGAAAACTTGGGGATTCATTGCAGGTCCTTCCTACTTCCTCTCCCCATTCCCCCTCTCCCTTTCCCTCCCCCTCCCCTCCCCCTTTCCCTTATCCCTTAGGGACGCTATGCAGGCTAGTATGATAAGGAATCGCCTCAAGTCATTTATTTTCAGATAAATATTTCAATTTTTTCCCATATACTGACGTTATCAAAAAGCTTTTCTCAAAACGTCAATAATATTTTACTTAAAATTGGAATCCAATTCGGCAAACAGCTAAAATGCTTGACAAAATTTTTACAAATTGTTGTTTATAACAGTTCCAAAGCTTTTACTTGTAGTTCAAAGAAGGCGTCCGTTTTGCCTTGAAATCGACTAAACTGAAGCGATGACATTTTTTAGCTTTTCTTTGCACTATTCGTTTGAAAAGTGAAGGGATTTGCTTTTCTTTTATCAATTTTTTTCTCGTCTCTCGGGTCAGGTGCAGACGTGTCTGCTAAACGCAAATTAGTTGGCAGGAATTTTCCAGGACTTGTTTTGACTTCCGGTGAGACTACATGGTTTGCAGTTAAAATTTTTCCCAAGCTTTTTGATAGTAAACCTTCCACAATGATAACATTCTACATACTGAGAAATTGTATTTCGTAGAATTGACGATATGATGTCAATTTTTATTCTTATCGTAGAATATATGTTCGAGACCCCGACACGTGGGATGCATCTTTGCCATGTTTTTTCCTCAAATTCGACCGCTGATGTTTCCTTCCCTTTTATACTGGAACTCCCGGTTTAAAAAAAATACGAATGCTTTGACAGCGCGCTCATTTACTTTCAGTACGAATTGAAATCGGCTAGCTCCTTGCGCGCGCCTAAAAAAACAACAAAAATGATTAAGGGAATCTTTGATTACTTTGAACAGAGTAAACAGAAAAGGGGCGATTGGTGTGATTGCTCGTTCCAGATGTAATTCACAAACCTAATCACCTTATTATTATACCATGGACGTACGCTACCCTTACTGACAGGATACGGAAAGTATAGCCAGATGAATTCAAATAACTGTAGGACTTTCAGTACAGTGTTACCTGGACCACTTCAGAGGTTGAAATCTAATGCAAAGTCTGAATTTCTGACGTTCGCGCGTTGAGTGTTCTTGGTGCTTCTATGTTCGACTGTGTGGCTGGTTGGACTGCAATTACAGGCTGACAGACTTTAAAGTAAACGAACGCCTTCTTATACTCTCTGCGAAACGTCTTATTCATTACTCCATAAATAATGGGATTAATGACTGATGACGACAGACCGCACATTGTGAACATTAAATACACCTGCCTTGGCAACGACGTGTTGCTAAGGCCAAGATCAACCATCTCAATCAAAAGCACAGGCATCCAACATAACAAAAACCCAACAACTGTTGCAAATAAAGTCTTCGTAATGCGAATGTCCTCCACGGTGATTCGTTGGAATTGTGGGCGCTCTTTGGTCAGCAGATTCTTACTGTGTTGTTTCAAAGCGAAAAAAACTTTGGCATAACAGAGAACAATAATAAAAGTTGGTAGACCAATTCCTAGTATCATCAATGGGAGGGTGTACTCCATCATTGACTTCTGGTAACAGAAAGCTTTTCCCGGTTGGAAAACAAAAATGTTCCCACCAATAAGATATGGCATAGGCGAGGCCGATGCATAGATATAAGCTCCAAGAATGTAAAGCCTTGTTCTCTTGGGTGTAAAGATTCTTCTGTATAAATTAGGTTTGACGATACGACAGTATCGGTTTATAGCCATTATATTTAGATTTTGTAAAGAAGAGATTGCAAGCCAAATTACCATAAAGCCCTGGAATTGACAAGCGGCAAAGTCAAAGGGCCATGTTCCCGTCGCAAGGACAGCGATGGACCAGGGCGTCCCTAGAAGAGCCATTCCAATATCAGTAATAGCCAAGGAGATGACAAAATAGTTTGGTATAGTTCGTAGAGAACGATTATGGTAAACAATCCACAGAACCAAGGTGTTGCCCGTTATTGCAATAAAAATCAATGTGCAGTAAACACAAGTCTCAAAAACTAAAAGTTCTTGACTTCTTTTTCTCAAGGAAATATAATTTGTGAGGTTCCAATTGGGTAAATACGAGGACATATCGACCTACTGCCTGTATGTAGCAGTATTTTTTTAACAATTAATTTATTTTATTCAATTAACTGGCCTCGCAAGCGAATTGCAATATCAAGTTGAACTGATCTTGTCGATGTCACTAGTTACATGCGAAGTTTTTGATTACCATCTTCATTTTCGTCCAACATTTCCGCCGTTCCAATGACCAAATAGTTTTAAGTCAACCCCTAGAACAGTTCCGCCACGAATGACAAGCTAATATTACAAGTTATAATCAGTTTCACACGAAATCTTGGCTTAGGTCTTCTTTTTGCAACGGCACTTTTCCTCTGGGCAGTTCAGTGTTTTCACATGTGTTACTGAACAGTTGGGTATGGCCAAATACTTTCAAAAAATATTTTCTTCCTCTCTTTATTCCTCTGGCTTATTCCACCGGTCAATAATTTTACTATGCGCTGAAAAACCTTATTTAGATGAAATCTCAAATAGCAGGTCAGGTGTCTGGGGAGTCCAATACCAACTTGGTTTCGAAATCTCCTTGTCAATTTTGACTTAAATATATCTCTTCCTGCTTGTATACTCTTGCCTCTAAACAGCTTGACAGTGATAAAGAAACTAGACAGTTAGACAGCGTAAACTGTTAGCCGGTTTCTTGCGAAACCGTTCCTTGATATAATGGCCATTTGAATTTGTTTGTGATTTTGTCTTTAGTTTCATACAGTTTCTCGGCGCTTCGTTTCCTTTTATTCCAGGAAACTCCTATTGTAATACCTGGAAATAAGATCAAAAAGTAGTAGTGAAAACAAAGATCAAGATAAATAGTTTGGTTTTTAGGAAACGCTGCCACCGTTTGCGCTATGCGACCGTGGAGACCAAATTTTTCTTAAAAAAAGATTTGCGTTTCTAGAAATTTAATGAAATTAAAACCCTAATAGGGCTAAACTTTGAGATAATTGGTCCCAATGCATAGTAGCACCTTAACTTGTTTGCATTTCCTCACTTGAGAATGACGTCATAAACGACAGCGAATCGTTATTTAACAAATATACTATACCACGGAAAGCCATTGTGAATTTGTTTTTTACCACAAATTGGATAAGGAAGTTCTCGAACTAGCTCGAGTACGAGCGTGCGCGCAAAATCTAAACGAAGACGTCTCGACCAATCAGAAAGCTAGAAACTGATTGATTGTGGTAACAATATATCTTGCTTCGACAAAATGAGGAAATGAAGCGATATATATACTTTGACTCACATCGGCAAATACGTTTACTTATTAAACTGAGTATTATTGATAGGTTTCTAACGGTCCGCGGAAAAGATTAAAATTACTGAATGTTGAAAACGAAAACAGAAAGATATAAAAATAATACAATTATCCTTTGAATGAAGAAACCGCTTTTTCATAACTGAAATTCTATCTCAGCAGCTTGCAATAAGTTCCTGTCACTTGAACAAACCTTCCGGTTCTTCTGATTATCAAGGAGTCTCGGCTTTAACTGATAAAACATTGATCGGGAAGCATGATTTCATCAATCAATAGAAATTATTTTGCTTATCAATTCTAGTAAATCTCTTGGTTTATCTGAGGAGAGTTTCTAAATTTACACATTTTGGATGACTTTACCTTTTTCCTCGGTTATGTTTCACCACAAACCTTGTTAATCTAAAAGCGTTGTTCCGATTTTTATGTAAACATCTGACCATATATTCTGGTACTTTAAGCTGGTGTTGTTCCCCTTTAACCTGCAACCGCTAATAGATTTCTCACTATTTCCCTTGCCACGTATTTGTTCATATATCATCAAATATAGTTGGTTGTTGTTCGCAAAATCGAAAAGGATTGCATTATGATTTTAATTAAAACCAACGTCACATGAGAATAACAATCACGTCGTCAAATAACAATCACCAGTAATTCACCAATGAGTGTCTCTCACCTGCTCTCCGTAATCAATCATCTAGAGCGCTTTATTTAATTTTTTTTTTCGGGGAAAAAAGGTGAAAAATCAATTTTCAGTTCATAGTGATTTATATTAAAGTTCGCCTGCCACTTCGTCTATAAATTTTAAGTAGCAGCCAGCTTTGATAGAGAACCTAATTCAACTGCCGTTTTGTCGAGTTTTTACTTCAGTCAGTTAAGTCACTATCAAAAATTCCGGCTAAAAATAAAACTTGGTCTTAATATATACGAATTCAGTGCTGTCTGTCCTCTTAGTATATACAAATTTAGTTTCCATTTTCTGGCAACAAACATGGCTGCCATGAAATCTCTCTTTTTGCTGGGTTCTAATTTATCTTTCTTATAAGAATCAAGCCGATAATGACTAGAAGTGGTAACCACGTTTATGAACGGACGACGGTGCCTTGTTTGTACTTCGTACGAAATTAAGTATGAATAAGCTAGCTAATAAGATCTTTCGTTGAAGTTCATCCAAGATTGCGTGTCATCATTGTTTATTAAAAACTATCAGTGAATGAAATATTGAGCGTGAAGTATTACTCTCAACTCTTTACTGGTGTCCCGTATTTAATTAATGTCATAGCTGTCGCTTGTTGGGTTGCAAGTGACATGAAGTGATATCACGACATTCTAGGTTGAGCTTAAACAACGTATTTCTCATGAGCGTCTGTTGTTCGTTTGTCCAACGTTGGCTACGCTACAATTTTGAAACGTAGTAATTGACCACTTTCAATTTCTTTTATATTCTTAGCTTCCTGATACACCTGGTTCATAAAACGTTGTCATGTAAAAGACCTCAAGCCTACTCGACCCACCTGCAAGGGAGTATGGATAGGAATTAATAAAAGCTACAAAACTACAAAAATATCATCACAACTATTCTCAACTAGCTTGTATTGAGCTTATGCACAAAAGAACTTCATTCGTTGATGTTAAAAATCAAGACCATAGCTGAAAAGCGATTAAAGTTTAGTACCTACCCATACTCCTTTTCGGTCTAGTTGCGTAGTCTTGAAGGTTCTCGCCCGACAACCTTTTTTGAAATAGGTGTATATCTCGAGGGTAACAGGGATTCAGCTGTTTGCCTGATTTCTTTTTTCAGGGTTTCAATGGAGTGGTGGCTTTTACAGCTAATGGTTAAGATTTTGGCTTTTTTACGGTAATGACTAACCCATTACGGTCGACAAAACGGCTGATAATTAATTTCCATTACTTTTGAAGGTTACAAATTAATTTTGGTGAAATTACTCGCAGCGAGCTAGCTAACGAGTACCCGTTGGGAATAAAATCTATTTGTTCAAAATTTCGCTGCGAGTAAAAATGATCGCAGCGAGTGATTTCTGCGATGAGTGGTGAGTCTGCTTAAGACTCATAAAAGCTCTGACAATTTTGATACATTCAAAATGAAATGTAGATAACCACTTTCTTGAACCAGCTAGTGAAGGCGAAATTAAACTATGCTATAACATTTATGAATATTTCCAAATAAAAACATAATCGACTTTTTTCCTTTGAATTGACTTTTGAATTAAAATGAATAGAATTAGCATTATCATAACAATTTAGTTCATGTGTGCAAGTTTTCGATCTTGAATGAGAAACTAAAAATGCCTTTTTTTCCTTACCTTGTATTCTTGTATTAACAAATAAGAGAATAGGTGAGAAATTGAGTTATTTTTAAACTAGTAAGAAGAGTTTTCGACACGGTTTAACAAGGATTGTTCCTTGCATGCAGCTGTACAAAGCATCAGTGAGAAATTGTCCAATAAGGTGACGCAATGCTTTAAAATAATCTTGTGGTAAATTCAATACTGATGAGATTTAATACAAATTTATCTCGACGTAATTACCAGTTGATTGGATAGGCGCACTTGACATAACATCTATATTATTAATAATTAGACTTTTGGAAACTATTTTTTACCTCCAAGGAGAATTATTGTTTAATTCTGTAGAGATATACATAGGTTGCTGTGGTAACGTGTTTTAATTTTGACTGAAATACCCGTTGCGTCTTTAACAAAAAAAGTCAGAATATTTATTCAGTTATATAAACAATGCTAATGGCTTTGATTCATTTCCTATCACTCTCGTGGTCCATGTATACGAAAGAAAAAAGAATTATTTTTAAAAGTTGTCACAAATGCTTATTAAAAAAATGCCGGCAGAGCGAGTGATGAACAGCTCGTACGTTTTGACTCGACCAATTGAATGCGCGCATGCTGATTAATATCAACGTCCCCCGCATAGAACCCTCCATCCTATGTGCCATTAAGTAATTTCATGCAGATTTGTAAAGATTTTTATCATCCTACAGTTCGATTTGATCTTGATTCCTAAGAGAGTGGGAGTTAAAGCTTTTGAAATTGTACAAAAAAGATGAATGATTATGTTAAGTAGATGTGGTGGGACTAGACAAGGCGCAAAACTGAAAAAGTCGATCGCAAAAAGTGCAGAAGGCATTTTGGGGTAGAGGCTGGTAACATAACTATTCTAAACTAATTTTTCATGCTGAATCCGAAAATGACTGTTACCAAGACGTATTCTGTAATCTTATACGTGTAAATGACGTATTTTGTGAATTCTACAGTCATTTCATACTAACGGCTTTTTCATGCAATTCCAAACGTTCCCAAACTTAAAAACAATTACCATAGCTGGAAAGAGCACATGAAAATTAGTAAAACTGTGAAGTTTGAAGGATATCAGTTGAAAATTCAAGGAGATACGAATTTTCAAAAAACGAAATTTTGTATGAAAACACTTACAGTTGTGCAAGAGATACAAAGAAATTTCGATTTTTGAAAATTCGTATCTCCTTGAATTTTCAACTGATATCCTTCAAACTTCACAGTTTTACTAATTTTGATATGCTCTTTCCAGCCATGGTAATTGTTTTTAAGTTTGGGAACTTTTGGAATAGCATGAAAAAGCCGTTAGTATGAAATGACTGTAGAATTCACAAAATACGTCATGTACACGTATAAGATTACAGAATACGTCTTGGTAACAGTCATATTCGCATTTAGCATGAAAAATCGGTTTAGAATAGTTATGTTACCAACCTCTACCCCAAAATGCCTCCAGGTATCCGATTTTTCGAAAATGCGCCTTGTCTAGACCTGATAAGTCCTACTCTGCCATATGGCAACAAATCAGTGTCGTGCGCAGGCTCACATGGGGCAAATAAACCAATCTCCCTGTTTTGACACATTTTGATTGCAATCCTTATTTGACCAGAATATCAAGATGGTTGGCTTAGTTAGCATGTTTTCAATCTGTTAGTTTGGAAGGGATTTTTGAAAATTTATTCCAACTTCAACCAAAGGTCACAAAAACAATAGCGAGGAGAAGTTTCCAATTTTCCACGTTCACCACATATATATTTTTTGTATTAAAACTCAGAAAAATTTTAACCAAGAGAAAATCAACTAGTGAACTGGGGAGAAATTAATGTAATATCTGATGAAGATATGCTGGATTTTCATATTTTAGCTAATCAGATTTATGGATTAAACAATATACACATTTCAAAAAATGAATGCTGGTTTTATGATAGCAATGTATACAAATCAGACTTGCATGTTCTGTAGAACTAATTACTAATTTAGCAGATAGCACTCCATTACCAGCACACACACACACACACAAAAACGCGACAACGTTTTTTGAAATAAGTGTAAAATCAGCACCTTTCTGCATTCCGTGCATTAGTGGTGCCTACCTCCTACTCGGACCATTACTAAACAGTAGAGATGATACTTAGTATTATAAAGTTAATAAAGAACCAACGGATTACGGATAAGATTACTTACAGTAGATATAAATTCAAAACCGGCTTTTGATGCACTTACCGTTAATCAACTTCATCATATGTTTTCTTTGTACAAAGCTTACTCAAGGAGCTCAAGGATGTAAGGTGTATTGTTGTATATTCTGATTATTACTTTTTTATTAATCACTATGTTATTGGAAGTAATAGCTAGAGGCTTGATCGGCGATGGCGGTCCAAATGATGTTTACAGCTTTCTGTATTCTGTTGGTGGCTGTCTGCTTGAACCGGCATTTATATGGTAATGTATACTACTTGATATATTTCTAGCTATTAGTTATTTTCTTTGTGCTTTCTCACTTTTGATAATTAAATTGTTTACCCGGGAGCAATTAAAGTATTGATTAGGCAACCTAAAGGCTCAACAGACTAGGAAATAGTTATCGATATAAACTAGTTGTTTATATGAGTTACTTTGAGTTGTCGATGATTTGTTCACACACTAGATAAAATAGTTGTCGATACTAAAACTAGCTTATTACATGGGCTTCCTGTGGAAGCGAAGCCCATGTTAAAAATTCGCTATTGTTATTGTCATGTATGTTCGTCTTCGTCGTCGAAATGTCCACGCATGCGTGTTGTCGTCTTGATCGGGAAATACTTTAGGAATGCAAGATGACCGACTACTAAGAAAATAGCTTTCACAGACAGGCTTTTTCTGCAGTAGAACAATTTAATTCGGAGCTTTTAACTCGAGATATACCTATATACTTATAAGAGCTTCAGAATGGGCTGTTATTTTGAGCTTCATCTCCAATACTTTGACCAAATATCGAACTCGAAATGGAGTACTTAAAAGGATGCCCTCGTGATAATGACTATTTCCTATGAGCTGGAAAACTACGAATTTCTCATCCTACATGTTGCTAAACGAACATACATAGAAGCAAGTCAATTATATTCCTCATTCAAGCATTCAAGATGTAATAAGTTCAAATTGGGTGATTGTGTGTTTTATTTTAGTAATCCAACGAGTAGCTTAGTGATACAACATGTGAATCTATTCAGGTCTATCTCATGACCTGGGGGTCATGTTACAAACATGGTATACTATTACATCCCCCTTTCCCTATTATGTACATAAATGTCAGTATTTGATGTTCAGAATCAATATGCTAATCAGACTAATTAATCAGGTGTTGTCAAAATTACAATATTTCATGAACAGGAACAAATGTTTCGTCGTATATATTTTGAGAGTTTGTATTCATCTTCCTAGTCATCAGCATACCGTTGAGGGGGTTTGACAACCCGTCCGCTTCTGGTGACTACGCTGCCCAAAGGGGAATGATTGACTGATGGTGGTGGCATGTCTTGAGGTACAGTGGAGGGGAGGATGGCATGTGCAGGTGTGGTTCCTGGAATTTGCCTGATATGAGACCGATTTCGTCGAAGCTCTCTGCCAGCGTCGGTACTGACGATGTAAGAACGTGGGGCGTCTTCAACTTTCTCTTTTACTGTCCCTGGCTCCCATTTCGAAGTGGTGGGATTCTGGATACTTATCGCTGTTCCTTTCGATAACTCTGGGAGATCTCTCGCCGTGCGATCATGGTACTCTTTCTGCAGGGTTTGCCTTTGCTGAAGTCGGTTGTGTATTTCATCACTGTTGCTGCTTCGTTGCATACTGCGTGGGAGGTTATCTTGTAGCTTGCGTCCTAACAAGAGTTCAGCCGGTGAGGGCAGTTTGCTATCAATTGGTGTGGCGCGGAGGCACAGTAGGGCGATGTTTGGATCCGCGTGGGTCTCCTTCGACTTGATTAGAGTGGCTTTAACAGTGTTGACTTGCCTTTCGATGAAGCCGTTGCTGCGAGGATAATGTGGCGAGCTCGTGTTGTGTTTGAAGTTGTATTCTCGCGCAAACATGTCAAATTCTTTGCTGCTGTATTGAGGACCATTGTCCGAACGTACTATTGCCGGAATACCTTGCTCGCTAAATATCTGCTTCAACAAGCTTATGACAGTTCTGCTGTTGCTTTGATGCTTTGGGATTTTCTTTACGAAGGGATATTTGGAGTAGTAATCAGAGACTAGTAAATACTCAGTGTCACCGATCTGGAAAATGTCGGTTGCGATGGTGTGCCACGGGCGAGGAGGTAATTCTGTCGGTAAGAGGGTCTCCTTGGTATTGCTGTTCTGGTGCATTTGACAAGTACGACACGATTTTGTTACCTCATCAATGTCATCATTCATGTTCCTCCAGTACACTGATGACCGTGCTCTCAACTTGGTCTTTTCTGCTCCCTGGTGTGCCGAATGGAGTTGCTGTAGTATCTCTGCTTGCAATGTTGATGGTATCATGATGCGCTGGCCTTTGACCATGATCCCATCGTCGATCGATACTTCGTCCCTAAACGACCAATATGGACGGATTGGTGTAGGTACTTGTCTGATACTTGCCGGCCATCCTTCGTAGACGACTTGTTTGAGTGTGACCAGCTCGGGGTCAACGCTGGTTGCCTCTCTGATCCTCTCTAGTATATTGGGACTGAATTGCGTGTATACTTCATGGATTTGTACATCCATATCCTTGATCGGCGAGGTCTCTTCAGGGGACAGTCGAGAGAGAGCATCTGCAAGTAGCATGTCTTTTCCTGGACGGTATTTGATTTGCAGATCGTATTGCTGGAGCCTTAGAAGCATTCTTTGCAGACGGGGTGGTGCTGAGGTCAGGTGCTTCAGGTGAATACTCTCAAGCGGTTTGTGATCACTCTCTACTGTGAAGGTGCGACCGAAGAGGTATGTGTGGAAACGTTCACACCCGTATAGGACCGCCAGCAGCTCCCTTTCGATGTTCGCGTATCTCGTCTCGGTTTCTGTTAGAGCTTTACTTGCAAACGCTATGGGTTTTCCATCTTGGATGAGGGCGGCTCCAAGACCTTTGTTTGATGCGTCGACTTGAAGGGTGACATCTTTGTTTTCATCGAAATAGCTTAGAATTATCTGGGTGCTGATTGACTGCTTGATCTGCTCAAACGCTGCTTGGTAGGTTGCGTTCCACTGGAAAGTGTTTTCTTGTTTCAGAATTCCTCTCAGAGGTGCTGATAGGGTACTCAGATTGGGTATGAACGGACCCATATACGTGGCTAGACCGAGGAACGTTTGCAAATCCCGCCGGTCTGCCGGTGGTTTCATCTGCTGGAGGGCTGATACTTTGGCGGGATCGGGCTGTATGCCTTCCTCACTGCAAATGATCCCATAGAACTTGATCTTTTGTTGTTTGATGTGACACTTTTCGGGATTGAGCTTTAGCCCGGTGTTTTCGCATCGTTTGATCATTCCGCGTAGGTTGTTGTCGTGCTCTTGATCGTTCTTTCCGTAAACCACGATGTCGTCAACTATACCTATGACACCTTCACAGCCTTCAAACGTTTGGTCAATTTTGGCCTGGAAGACGTCTTGCGACATGCGCAATCCGAACGGCATACGAAGGAATCGATACCTCCCGAACGGGGAGTTGAATGTTGTGAGGTAGCTTGATTCCTTGTCAAGGACTACATTCCAGTAGCCGCATTTAGCATCGAGAATGGAGAAACACTTGGCTCCACTCAGCTTCGGTAGAATTTCCTCGAGCGTCGGTGTGGCATGTTGTTCCCTCTGTATGGCCTTATTCAGATCCTTGGGGTCTAGACATATGCGCAGGTTTCCGTTTTTCTTGCGGCGGTACACTAAGCTATTGACCCATGACGTCGGTTCTCCTTGGTTGACTTTGGTGATGATACCCTGTTCGACCATGCTGTCAAGCTCGGTTTTAATGTCATCTTTTAAGCTGATGGGCACTCGTCTGGGCGGGTGGATGACTGGGGCAACATTGGGGTCAAGGGTAATGTGGTACTCCCCTTGAAAACGACCTATTCCATCGAAGCAGTTAGGGTATTGCGAGATTAAGGATTCTTTGTTTAGGGCTAGCGAAGACGCTTCATCCTGTTTGTCAACAGAACAGTTCAGAGTGATTAATTTCAAATCGAGGGCGGTTGGTAGCCCAATAATTGCTCTTCCTGGCGCTTCAGCTACGTAAAATCGTGCAGTGGTTGTTATGCCGTTGCGTGCACACTCAATGTCGCATGTTCCGTGGTGGTTGATGCGAGAACCCCCGTATGCTGTCAGTGCTGTGCTTGATTTGCGTAGCGCACCAGCCGTTGGGTTACCATCTGACCCGATACAGTGGGGAAACATCTCCTTGAAGAGCCTGAAGGGTAGAATATTGGCTTGTGCGCCAGAATCAACTTTTGCTTTAAGGTCTGCTCGTGCACCATTAAAATGCGGTAAATTGAGATCAATTATTGCAAAGGCTTCATCTTTCTGATCGGTATTAGAAAGACTGTCAATGGTTATCATATCAAAATGAAGCTCATCGAAGTCTTGTGCCAGGTCGGCGCTAGTTGTCATGTGATGGACCCGTCGAGTTTGACGAGAGTCGCTACTGTGTTGTGATTTGTTTTCCGATGCTTGTGTGACTTTGTACTCGTCATGTTGGCCGGCTTTGTTTTTTTGTCGGCATACGTTGCTCCAATGGTTGGGTTTTGAACAGAAATTACATGTTGTTCCGTACGCCGGACATTTCCGAGGCTCGTGAATAGTTCCGCAATTCCCGCATTTCGGTCCACGTCGCCCGAGTTTGGATTTTCCGATCGCTTGCACGTGCTCGGCAATGGGGTTACGTAACTGCGCGACGTGTGTTATGGTTGCTTCATGTGTTCTGGCGTATTCTGTGGCTTTGTCAAGAGTTAAATCAACACCGTGTTCTAAAATTCGTTCTTGCGCCTTCTGGTGTTTTGTTCCAACAATTAATTGCTCGATCAATCGTTCTTCAACTTCCTTTTGATCGCGAAATTTACATTTGTTGGCTTGATTGCGACAGCGCGTCATGAAGTCGTCTACACTTTCATCGTTAGCTTGTTTAAGTTGCTGCAATTGGTATCTCGCTAGCCAAAAGTTGGTTTTAGGTGCTAAATAGCGCTCAAATTGGGCCCAAATCTCGTTGGGTTTCATTTTATCAACAACGTTGGGCCAAGTAAAGCTATTATAGATATCGACCCCTTGGCGGCCGATCCACAGTAAAATGTATGACGATTTCTCAGTCTCCGATTTCTTAGAAAATGGGCCAGTGAATATTAGCTCACAATATTGTTTGAAGCGACTGAATTCATCTGTTATTTCGGACCCAGCCTGCCAGTTCATGGCGGGTGGCGTAAATCCTGTGGCCATTCTTCGAGTTCTTTGCTGTTCTACGCTATTTATACGGTCACCTACCGTTTGCTGTCTGATGGCTTCCTGTTTTTCCTTTTGTTGAGAGTTCGTATCCCACTTCTTGGCACCATGTAATAAGTTCAAATTGGGTGATTGTGTGTTTTATTTTAGTAATCCAACGAGTAGCTTAGTGATACAACATGTGAATCTATTCAGGTCTATCTCATGACCTGGGGGTCATGTTACAAACATGGTATATATGGTATATAGAGGTTTTTGTACTGAATTTTAATATCGGAATTCAATTCTGGCATGGAACTTGACCTTGTAGTGTGCGTTTCGTCACGTAACGTCTTTTATTCAAAGAGAAAACATCCGAAACATGAACGAAAAAGTACAGGATTTGTTATTGTGTCAAAAACGCCGTTGTAGAAGTCTTTACATCAAACAATTGAGATACAAAGTGGAATAAAAAGTTGAATAAACTGGTATATTCGCTGAATAAACTGATATATTCGCTGGTAATATTTTTGCATGTCGGAGATATATATAATACTATCCATGATAATAGAAAGACAAAAGCAAACACTAATAGCTGCTGACAGACAAATTGACTAATCAGATATTCTTTAGTTTAAGTTAGCCGATTCAAAAATGGTCATTATATTATGGTTAACTATTTCCCAGAATGGTGAAGAACCGTGAAACGGCTCGGGGAAGAGTACGAACAGGGCCGGTCAAGGGGCTCCCGGGGCACGAGTGAACGCACGTGTGCGTCTAGTTATGCTTAACTTGAAAAGAAAACTACAATTTAGAGGTCATGTATATTTTGAAGCTGTCAGACCAACATCTGTACAAGCAGCACTTACATGGCTAATAACACATTGTATAAAGATGTTGTTATTGATTGTACAAATATTAGCAATGAGCCCACACAGATATAACACATATTACTGAAGCTGAAGATAAATTGGATAATAAGTCGCTTTTTCAAGAATAGATGCGTAGCTTGTTTGATAGAACTATCAGTACATATTGATTTTATAGCTAAATTGGACATTGTTATACGTAATAAAAATGAAGCTTATGACTAATTATGACAGGAAGCCCATGTTCACGCAGTTATGCGTCTAGTTTGAATTTGAAAACAAAGGATATTAGTTGACCATAGGTTTTAGTCATCTATCACAACTAATTGAAATGGAAATGAAACTGACGTAAATGTTTTTTTTTTACTGGAAGAGCACTTAGCTATCCAGCTGGTTTCCAGACCGACTGATCTAATCACAACTAAATAACATGCAAATGAAACATAAAGAGTTTAAGAAACCCAACTGGCAAGAAGGCAAACCAGACAGTTGGCTATTTAAAAGCATGGTCGAGAAACTGAATTGAAACATGGCGAACCCGGAACAAATATATTCTCAGCTAGTGGCAGCAGGACTCAAACTCAGGGTCAACGGGTTCTGAGCTGAGACCGACGCTCCGACCACTCGACCATGCTGCCTCCTTGACTATTCCTAGCTAACCCTAACTAACTGCCTCCCCTAACTAATTATTGACAACTATTTCCACCTAGTCCGAGGCCATAACGTTTAGTTCAATTCTTTATTTTGCACTATTCATACATATCTGAATAGGTTATAACATGCATAAAGGATAATTACTATGTAGAGATGCGTAAAAGGTGTAAAGAAGTGGAAATATGTTTGTGCAGCTTGTCTCGCAAGGCATTGCGAGATCTTTTGGAGAGCACAATGCACCGCACCGTGTAGTGGCGCCTTGAAAAGACGACAGTTATGTTTTTGAAACTACTATATGATACGTGGTACATATAGAGGGAACATCATATATAATATGATTTAGTCAGTTTTCTTTGTTATTTGTATGGCTTTTTATCACATATATCCAATGCCATAAAGTTGGAGGGCTTAAAGTCTTTGACTTCATAATAGGAGGGATTTGTAAAGATATTACCCTAGTCCCAAACAGATGAAAATCTTGCTGCGCATGCGCTGCCATATGTCTGTGATTTCAGAAGGTCGTGGCTAGATGGGATCCTCGCAAACAAGGTTAGGTTAGGTTTAGGTTTAGTATTAGGGAAGACTTTGTAAAAACAAAGCCCTAAATTAGCCCTAAACTAGCCTTAAAACTAACCAAACCTTGTTTGCGAGGATCACATCTAGACCGGCACGACCGTTTCAGAAGCCGTCGACCTCAACTGATCAAAACAGGCGAGTTAGGTGGTTATTTTATTGTTATTTAATCTTTCAGTTTAATAACTCCTAAACTGATTATTAACATGGCTAATCCTAGTAACGGCGGTCAAGCGGTAAAAAACATAATGATAATAAATTTAAAAGTGGAAAGTTGAAAATAATTCAGACAAAATTAATACATAATGACAATGATGCTGACGGTTCTATGACTTTGAATTGAGTTTGAATTTCGAGACATGGGATGTGCTTACTGGCAGTTGGTTCCATACTGTAGTTCTAATATAAAGAACGATTTTTTTTACGTGTTTATTCTAGAAGTCGCTTGACGATATTCAATTAGTGATGAAGACATCCTGATCTATAATATGGTTGTACGTCTTCTGGAAAATCCGGCTATATTGACTATAAATCTGTATTGATTAAACTACAGTAGTAGTTTACCAATGGGCGAGCAAAAGACGCATTTATTATATGTAAATTTGTTATAATTTGCTTCAAATTTCAGTTATATTTTATTGTAAATAAACTTACCTCAGGACTTATATATTTCGTCATTAAAATTTAATTGTAATTTTAGTTTTTGCTTTTCTTTTCCGCCACGCGCGAAGTAGCAAAGCTGCAAATTAACGATCACGACGCTAGCTTGTATTTTATGACTTGACGCTAAAAATCTAGTACTTCCCTTTTGAATACCAAAAAGATATTTTAACTGGTTATCAATAAATCTTTGAAAATTTATTTCACGAAGTTTCTGCAAAATCGAATTTCACAGATTTTTGATCAAAGTAGCACTTTAAGGCCTACTCAGACTAGGGTGTAGTTATCGACAACTTGTTGTTATCAGTCGATATGGATTACTTTAACAATTAGTTGTCGGTGACAAGTCTAAACTAAGCGATTTTAGTTTTCAAAAAACAAACTATCACGTTGTTACGGTCCAGCGGTTGAGCGCATGCTCATGCAAAATTCATATATCAAGTTTTCGTTCTATACTTATTTAGACCGTCTTCGTGTAGACATCAGACTTGTGTCAGCTTTATTGTTTCAAAGCGAGTCAGGTTTATTATACAAAGGCCTTTTTCGAAAGTGCGCTAAAAATTGTTACAAAGTTCGTCAATTATTATCAAATAGGATGGAACAAAGCGTAGGTGTTTGTCAGTGAAACGTCTCAATAAGGATTTTTTTCTTGCAGGTGGTGTGGAAGCTCAAACCGTATTTTATTTATCGTACATCCGGGAATCGAATAATTTTAGTTTAGTGAATTGAAATGGTTTAGTGCTGATAAGTTTCCATCAGCTAGCTCAGCATCTGGAAGCTTTTCTTCTTGTTTTGGTACTCCTTTATCATTAAGCCTGTAATTGCAGACCATCGGAAAATCGTCGGGTTCCGATGGTCGTATTCTAGACATATGATTCTTCGCACAGCTCTTGTTTGATGCATACACATTGAAAAATATTTATAATAATTGTGATATCAGTGAAACGTTTCCATAAGGCTTTTTTCCTTGCAGGTGGCGTGGAAGCCCAAACAACCGTATCTTTTACGCCGGCATCTGGCAGAATGGATGAACCAGACACCACGGAACCTGACGTAACATTCACGTACACGGTAAAGAAAAGTAAGAAAGATCCAGGTTCAGCAAGTTGCAGGTAAGTCAAACTAGTCTTGACTCGAGATAGCTGGGGTTGTTTCCTTAAAATTCCTCAAGTGATGATATAACATAAGAAACTTCTACAATTCGATTGGCTGATAGGAGTGGTTTGGTTGAAAATTACAGTTTCTATAAGAACTACTTTGTTTCTTTGCAAAAAGTTAAAAGAAAATGGCGGCCAGGACCAGCACGCATCATGATCAACAAAATCGATATCCGGCTGTTTTTCCCCGTGGAGCGGGCCAAAACGGGTCTTGTAGACTACATAACTCCGGAAGGGACTCCATTCTAAAAGGATCGGGTATGCTCAGTGTCGGAAATTTTAAAAAATACCCCTAAAAGATACCGGAAGTCTTTTAAGAAGAGCGTGACTGGGCAATTTTTAACCCCTAAGAGATACCAGCCATAACAAGCTAATGAACATTATGATGAACATAACATTGAACGGTCGACACGCTTTTTTGGGCAAATTTCTTCCATTTGAGAACAAAATCATAAGCGATGGGCTCTTTTGATACCCTAAAAGATACCAGGAAATGCTAAAACTCTAAACTTCAAAGTTTAACACCCTAAAATATACCAAATCGCTGATGTTTACCCCTAAGAGATATGCGACGAGCATACCCGATCCTTTTCCAATGGAGTTCCCCTGGGTACACAATATAGTTAGTTACGCAGTGGGGGGCATGCATGTGATATATTTGAACTCTTACGTAAAACTATCATCACGCCGTGATATGTCTTTCATGCTTTCTTAGATATGGGCATTCTTTTTTATTGTAGACTTCAGGTCGATGCTGCAAAAACTACCCATACAACTTTTCAATTGTTAATCCCAATTTGGTATGGACGAGTGAAAGTGACCCATTGAAGAAAGACTTCGACATTAAAGTATCCCGTGATGGTTTGATTGAGCCGGCAAAAACGTATATCGTCTTGGACATCGTTGACCCTGTGGGAGTAACCCTCGGAAGTAAAGCTACGTTCGAACTCGAAGTTGAAAATAGAGAAAGTAAGTAATTAGCAAAGTAAAAAGCCCCCCCCCCAAAAACAACAACAACAACAACAACAACAAAACAAACAACAAACAACAACAACAAACAGAACAGAACAGAACAGAACAGAACAGAACAGAACAGAACAGAACAGAACAGAACAGAACAGAACAGAACAGAACAGAACAGAACAGAACTAAAACTTAAACTAGCTAAAACTAAAACTAAATGTAGATGCAGCAAATACGGCGTGACGTGAAATAGAACGCTCTGCGCTGACGAATTATGTTGGATACGTTTAGATACCCGGGTCCGGTTGTTCAAAGGGCAATTGGAATTTACTCTGTGTTAAAGTCATTGGTTTTCTTTAGATTTAAACCTTAGGTTAGCGCTGATAGAATTTCGAATTCGAACAACCGGGCCCTGATCATGAAACAACGTCGTCCAACATTGCTTTTGGTCTTTTTGGAATATAGACACCCTAAAAATTAAGAATTGAGAGTAATTTGCTAGGGGCTTTACATTTCAATTAATGACAGCTTACTTCGCCCTTTTTTTTTGAAATTGTTAAGTATTACTCAAATTTACCAGCCTCGATTGTACGTAATTATTTTTTATAGTTTCGACAAAAACGGTAACTAAGGCAGGAAATGCACATGAATAAATCTGGAAGATGTGAATAGCCAATTCAAGTACGTACTCTAGAGTTTTTCCTCGAAGTATTAAGTTTCTTAGACTATGCAACATAGTAAACTAGTTTAATTTATTGAAGATATTAAATTTTTCTTTTCTTTTTTTCCCCGGGGACTCGTGTACGTCCTGGTGGTGTAGGTACAATTGGATTTGAGCATGAAGAATATGAGTCAGAGGAAAACAAAGAGATCAGCATTTTTTAATCAGGAAAGGTTATTTAAAGCTTCGAATCTCTGAACTAAGAAACTAAGGTAAGCATCACCTCGTCTGAGGCTTTTCTCTCAAGTGTTGCATTCCAAAATCGTGACGTGAACAGTAGAATCAGTCTACAACCTGTCTCACAATGGCGTTGCATGTCACATACATGAGCCATTGCAGGAGCCATTGCTACACCGAAATACTTTGCTGTAATAGACCTCCTTCGCTTGCCTCAACATTTTCGCAATACAATACTCTTGGGGAATAAGATTCTTTGTTCAAGGTGAACATTCTTTCGTGTCTACCTAATTGAATTTCAAACAAAGAGATGTAGTTTCCAAGAAGACTGTACTGGGAAAACATTGAGACAATCGAAGGAGGTCTATCGTTTTCTAGAAATAATTTTGCTCAGAATAGGGTATTTTAAGTCTGGTTTACACTAATCAGCGCAAGCAGCATACGCAGACTCAGTAACGCATTTATCACTCAGGTGTGAGAAAAAACAAAAACTTTTAATGAGCAGTACGCTATTGAGTGTGCGTATGCTTATGCTTATGCGGTGTGTGAACCGGCCCTTACGTACTGCAACGGTTCGCCTGCAGCCTGATTAGCAATGCAAAAATTGCGATCAATTGCATCAATTGCAGAAAGAAATTGCTTGGTGTCGTAACGTCTTAAACAGAGGAATGATATATATGTCGGTGACAGAAAACACATCTAATCTACGGAGAACTCCTTACTACGGACAGACTTCAAGTCCCGGTATTTTCTCCATATCCAAAGTCTCTACTACGGTCTGTTGTCAGGGTTTATGTTAAACGCGGTCTTGTAGACCCAGCACTTATTTAAGCTTGGCCGGCGTTTGCTCGGGGACCATTGTTAAAGTCGGCGTTTGTTCGGGGACCATCGTTAAACCCGACGTTTGTTCGGGGACGTACCAGCGTTATACCCGGCGTTTGTTCGGGGACCAGCGTTAAACCCGGTGTTTGTTCGGAGACCAGCGTTAAACCCGGCGTTAATTCGGGGACCAGCGTTATATCGAGAAAACTGAAGTTCATTTTTCGTTCTTTCTCCAAAGCTATTCCATGAACCCTTCGAATTCGTTGCAGTGGGTTAAAGAAGCAACTGAGATGAAAAAGTCTAGAGACAAAGAGGAACTAATTGTAAAATATTCAAACGGCACAGTTTTCTTAACATTGGAACAGGTTCATCCAAATGCCACCGTTCTGCTGGAATCTGGTAAAACAAAAGCCATAATTGGAGTAGTCGAAAAAGACGGTAAGAAACAATAGAACAGAATACACTGTAAAATGAGGTGTTTGAAAACAGAATACATTCCAGTTCTTTGGAAATATTGTTTGCATATTCTGTAAGCAATCTCATGCATTTCAATATAAATATTAAATAAAAAAATATAAATAAAAATAAAATAGACCGACTTCTGAAGCGCGAACAACCTTGAGAAATCGGTTTATTGTATATGAAAAACAATATTGGCCAGCACTCACTAAATGTCAAATTAGGCTAGTTTATATGAGTATATTCTGAAAGCGTCATTCATTCCCATTTTGGTTTAATTAGCCAATATTACGTTCTGCAATCAAGATGACATTCAGGTATCAGAAAATGGTAACGAGCTCATTGTGGACCTGTGTAGATCACCAGTATCACCGTTCAGTCATACAGTCAGGTAATACTTATCTAACAATGATTATAAACTTTGAATTACTTACAAGTAATACTTTATATATAACTAGGGACAAGCGTTGCTCAGTTGGTTAAAGCGGCTTTGTGATGATGCGAGAGGTCAATTCTCACTATACGCTTGTCACATCCTTTGCATTCTGTGAAGCTTTACGTAGCTTAAAAGTACCTTATTTGGAAGTCATGCACGTATAGATTCATTTCGTTCATTATATGCAATTTAGAGTTTTAAACAGTCGAACATTTGATCAAAACTCGCAGATATTGTAGCGATGAAACATCACATTGTCCGCCATCTTAAAAATGGCTTAGAAACCTCGCATTTCGATAAACGACAAAACTATACAAAAATTTCCACGTGATCGACATGCAAACAACGAAGTATCCTTTACTCAACTGAAGGTTTTTGGATTAGTTCGAAACGTACATAGCGAAGCGTTAGCAGATTTGGTCTAAACGCTATCGAGAATGGACCGGCGCTAATACACTAAATCGGAGTAGCAATTAAATCAATAGTAAACACAGCAAAATGAGATGGCTGTTTCCGCACTGTTGCTGCTTTGTGTCATACTAATAATAGGAGAAGACGACTTTCAATAATGGCGGGCTCATTGTTCACTAGAACGAGGCCAGAAAGGCCTCCAAAATCATTATGGCATCAAATGAGTCTAAGAATATCCTGTAAAATGCACAGAATATAGGTATTTCAAAAGGAAGAGAAACACATCATTTTTGAGAGCAATAGAAGTTTCGGTACGCTTATTTTCTGCTAACAAGGCCTTTCCGGCCTCGTTCTCATGTACTAGGCCGCCATTTTTGAAAGTCGTCTATAGGTTATATAGAATCTCTAGATTATCAAAATTTGCAGAAAGAATTTAATAATTAACAATTTTAAAAATTACATCATACATTTTTTCCCAAACAGTCTTGAAGTGTACGAAGGAACAGCAAAGAATATCACCGACATAAATGCAGTGAAAAAAACTGTCCTATTTGATGGCGAATCCCAAAAATCTGTGTCTGTGACTTTGGTCAATGATAACATTTTTGAGAGCAGCGAGTACTTCACTATTGGGTTGACGACCACTGATGGAAATGTACTGATCACAGGAACAGTCAACAAGACTGTAACAATATCCGACGATGAGGGTAAGACTTAGGAGTTTAGTACGCCGTCTTAATCACCCGCCGCTCCAAAGTCTTCAAAACCGAACTCCATAGTAACAGTTACGGCAGCAGTTAACTGCTGCCGTAACTGTCTCAGCAATTAGAGCTAATCTCGTATGAGTGTGAAACGAACCGCTCCGTACCATGCTCGTGTCAGTGGCATGATAGAGCAGATTTCGTATGAGTGTGAAACGGACCGCGCCGTGCCGTGACCGTGTCAGTGCCGTGATGTCTATAAAAACATTCGAAATTCCTGCCGTAACCGTGCCGTGACCGTGCAGCGACGATTTCACAGTCATACGAAATCTACTCTATCTATAAACACATTCGAAATTCCTATCGTAACTAGACTGTACGTGCCGTGAACATGCGGTGCCGTTTTCACATTATACGAAAACTACTGTAGGTGTATGGTAGGTTTGGCGTATGGGATGGGTCTAAGGCCCGTCTCACACGGCGCTCATGACAAGTATCTGTAATTGCTGCCGTACCTATTACTATGATTGAGTTCGACTTTGAAGTTTCCTTGGAGCGGCAGTTGTTTCAGACGCCGTACTTAATGCTGTTGAACCACTGGTTTGCTTCATAATGCAACAGACCCTGCCAATCAACGGTAGATGTCGCACCAAATTACATCTGCCGTACCACTATCAACACTCACTGGAAAAAGTGATCATGATCAATTTCCATAGTATGTAAAAATCGTGTAAAAATCATGTAAAGATACCGTAAATTCAATTTACATGATTGTTGCCGTACCACTACCGACACTGCCCTATACTGTCCGTGATATGTATAAATGAAACGCCGCAGTCCCTACTAAAATCCTTTAAATTTTGTTTATAGTGAGCTTGTCTTTTGAGAAAGATTCTTATAACGTCGATGAAGATGCAGGCACGGTTAATATTACTGTGCAAAGACTTGGTAGCGACAGTCAAGTTAGCTTTAAGTAAGTTTTATTTCGTATTGATAACCTTGCAAGCTAAGCTAAATGGACTGATCGATGGTTGAGTGGATAATGCAATACGGTACAATAGACAAGTCGAGATAACGTGGTTAGGGGAGGGGGGGATACTCTACAAAAACTTTGGGTGGAGTTGATGCGGCCCGTTTCACGAAATTTTTGTCCTATATATTGAACGAGAGAACGCCTTATTAAACGGCGTCTTAACTTGTGATGGATCTATGGCCTGTCATTTAGGAACTTAATTTGATTCTCTTATTTTATACACAAGCCTTAGCGTCTGCTAACTGATCTTGCTAAACTGTTTTAAGGGTCAAAATTGGTGCAGACAGTACTGGAGTTGTCAATGTAGACCATACGTGGGAACCAGCGACTAAATCCTTTACTTTCCCGCAATCTCAAGTGAGCATGGTGATTCAGTTTCCAGTCAAAGACAATAACATAGTTGTTTCAACTTTGAAGAAAGTTATCATAGAGATTGTTCCAGACAGCTCCCAATTTTCTCTTGCTTCCCCCAACAAGACTGAGATAAGCATTACAAATAATGATGGTAAGATTTTACGATAAAAACACGATGATATTATGTTCACTTAAAATGCAAGCAATATGCGCAGACTCAGTAATGTGCTGCTTATTAGTGCATGTAGTTGTCTTCTATCACGCCTTTGTGATAAGTCTAAATACTGTGCCTACTTCTGTTGCTTGTAATTATGCTTGCGTCGCTAGTGTGCACCAGACCAAAAAACGAATTTATGAATACATTTATTGCTGTAAATTTGATGGTAAATAATGATATCAAATTAACAAATTGAAGATGGTTTTGAGTTGTCTGTCCTCTTATTGACACACTCTTGACGTCATAAAACGTTCAAAACTCAAGTGGAATCACGAGCGCAGTATGTCTCGGAAGGAAATCGCTTTGCATGTACCTGTAAGTCTTAACACTGTCATATCTGTTTGATTAGCCGATTTTTCGTTCTGCAACCAAGATGACACTCTGGTACAAGAAAATGGTAATGAGCTCATTGATGTGGAACTCTGTAAATCGTCAGCAACACAGTTCAAACATACTGTCAGGTAAATTTTATCTAACAATGGTGATGATGAATTTATGAATGGATTGTCACTCGGAAATGTGTTAGTTAGAATTGCCTATTATTATTACATACGAAAAAGTGATAAATATTGACAAAAATACCAATGACCAGAACATGTTAAACAGAATCTTTAGATTCTCAGAATTATCAGAAAATTTAAAGAGATTTACACTCGTGCATTTTTTCATGAACAGCCTTGAAGTGCACCAAGGAACAGCGGGGAAGAGCATCGACTTTACAGTAGAAAATACAAAAACTACCGTTGAATTCCTTCCTGGTGAAACGAAAAAATCTGCCAACCTAAACGTGTCTTTGGTTAATGATATCACTGTTGAGAGCAACGAGACCTTCTCTGTTGGGCTGACGACCACTGATGGAAATGTGCAGATCACAGGAATAGTCAACAAGACTATAACCATAGCCGACGATGACAGTAAGACCCGAACCTGTCGTGTACCTTTTTTTTTACCTTTTTTTACCTGTACTGAAACTTGAACCTTAACACCTGACTTATTAAACAGAGACGGGAGTGGTACCACCTACCCCATATATAGGACAAACCTCTTGAGTCACGTGTGTGTACGCACGAGCATGACTCGAAGTATTCGCTGATGAAGTCCTTGGTAAAGAACGTTTTGCTTTCAATCAAGTTTCAGTACAGAGAAAAAAGGTAAAAAAACCGCAATCTCTTGATATTACTATACCTGTACAGATGAGTATTCATAGTATGTCATGTGCCTTAGTGCTGCGATACCTAATATTGTTAAATTAAGTTCGGCAAAGGAGCAGAAGCTTAATTAGGTGTGACGTCAGCTACCGTCGTCGTCTCGACATGATATATGGCACTACGCGACAGAACAGTAGTTCGACAGAATTGAGTACGTTGTCTGAATTACCCGCCGACCCAATGACCCTTCAAAGTCGATCTCAATAGTAATAGAACGTCTTTGGGTCTTTGGTTGCAGTCACCGCCGTACTTAATGCTGTTTAAGCATTGCTTTGCTGCGCATGCGTAATGCAACAGTCCCTGTCAGTGATTTTTGGTTGTCGCACCGACTTTATACCTGCCGTACCCAAGTAATCAGACACCGCTCTTTTGCCGAACTTATTTCAGTAATAAGGTACAATACGTGACAGGAGCTTTCTTTCTTTCTCTCTTTCTTTCTCTCTTAATTTTTATCATAATTCCTCAGCGCATGTTCTCTAACACCTTCCTATTAGCGTGAATTACATGATTTTATATAACTAATTTTTTTCTTTATTCTTTGCTTTATAAGCGCATTGAGGGCTTTGAGGTAATGCGGTGATAATGGTGATTATAAAAGTTTAATTTAAATTATATTTATAGTTGGCTTAAGTTTCGAGAACGATTCTTATAGCGTCGACGAAGATGCAGGCAAGGTTAATATTACTGTGAAAAGAGTTGGCAACGACAGTCAAGTTAGCTTTAAGTAAGTTTTATGTGGGCGTATGCTCAATTCTATTGTTCCCCATATTGTTTAATAGGGACTCTCTGGCATGAACTTTTACTGAGAGACAGTTCCACCTTTTTGCTCGGGCATGTTTCTTCAAAATCTCGCGCGCTGGCTCAAATCAAACCAGCCATTGCTAATTTCATGATCGATTAAGACCACATATTTGAAGATATGGAGTGTCGATCGAAAGTGCAACTGAACCTTTGATTTAAATTAACGGTATCCATTCAAGTCTATGTGTATGTATGACTGGAACAACATTTCTTACGGTTTGAGCATATTGCTTGTAAGGTAAGGCTGTTTAAACTTACCATATGCTAATGAGATGACATCTACTAAGGAATCTTTTAATACACAAAATGACCTTTGGTATAAATGAAACATCTTTCCAACATAGTGGGAAATTTCGTCTTGAGCACAGGCAGCCCGAGTGAACGATTTAAGGGCGTCTTGTTGATGGATTGACTCCTTATCAATTAGGACCTTTGCTTGTTTCATTTGATTTATACACTAGCCTTCCATGCCAGCTAATGAATCTCTCTAACTACTTTAAGGGTTAAACTTGGTGCAGACAGTACTGGAGTTGTCAATGTCGACCATACGTGGGAACCAGCGACTAAATCCTTTACTTTCCCGCAATCTCAAGTGAGCATGGTGATTCAGTTTCCAGTCAAAGACAATAACATAGTTGTTTCAACTTTGAAGAAAGTTATCCTAGAGATTGTTCCAGACAGCTCCCAATTTTCTCTTGCTTCCCCTAACAAGACTGTGATAAGCATTATAAATAATGATGGTAAGATTTTACAACGCCTTGGTATAAAACCATAATGGTAATATGTTTAATCAAGACGTAAGCAATATGCGCAGACTCAGTAGTGTGCTGCTTATTAGCGAGCTGTCTTTTATCACATCGGCCTAAGTGATAAATAGAAAGCTAGGCCTGCGCATGTTGATTGGGCTTATGCTTGCTTGCGTCGCTAGTGTTAATTTTCTGGGCTAAAAGCAAGTTTATGGAAATGTTCATTTCTAGGTTTGAAAATGCTTTCAAAGAAAGATGTCTTAATTTGCGTAAAATTTCAGAAATCGGTTGCTTTTTACCCGCTCAAAGTTTCAATTTAGCTGAAAAAATCGAGCCTTCAAAACAAAAAATACCCGCCGCCGGCCACCTTAATATGAGCAAATTGATGTGTTGATGATGACAAATTACTCTTTTGGACCCAATTTCTTGTATATATGTCATATGAAATTTGCTGATGATATAGTAAAAGCTGATATAGTAAAAGCTGATCATAACCCAAATTTTGATTTGTTATATATTTTAGTGAACATTGATTGTAAAAGCTCGAGAGTAAATGAAAACGATGGCATTGCAACTATTAAGTTTACTCGAAGTGGAGCAACAGCAATTACTGCAAACAGTATTTAGTAAGTGATACGATTAAATATTTTAAAGAGGAATGGGAATGGTTATGGAACAGGGACTTACGGAAGTGCAAACGGCATGAATGTTGAATAGGGCCTGACCGAGCGGTGACGTGAGAGCGCCGGTCTGTCACCTCTGTGGTCCCGAGTTTGGTTCCCGGACGACGGGGCATCACATGTGGCTTGAGTTTCTTGTTCGTTCTCTCCCTTGCTTTGAGGGTTTTTTCTCCGGGTACTGCTGTTTTTCCTCCTCAGTAAAAACGAACTAGTTTCGATCTTAGCCGGCTACATGTGCTCCGTGTGTAACTGTCTCTTAATGATAAAGCCCTGGTATACCTTCATCATGATCACGTTGAGCTGCGACCTTCATAAATCAGCACTTGTACAGCAAGGAAGGGTGATGACCTACACCAAATTTATTTAATGTAATCTAAATATTTATAATTATCTCGTTCATTTTTAAGCTGCACGAGTTTGGATGGTACTGCAAAGAGTCCTAGTGATTATCTCCATAAAAACACTGCTGTTAGATTTGAAAAAGATGAATTGGTGAAGACTTTTGACATTCAAGTTATCAATGACAATATCGCAGAGGCCGATGAAATGCTCACTATTAATTGCACTACCAACGACACCAACCTCAACTTCAAGCCTTCTTGTTTGACTACAAATTTAAAGCTTGAGATTGTCGACGATGATAGTAAGTGAATAAATATCACTTTTCAACATGCTTATGAATAGTTGTTATTTTGCATCATTGTGCCAAGATTGGTTGGTTGCTTTTTGCACGACACAATTTTTATAGAGGTATGTTTGATATGTACGTCTACATTACTATTATCCTATGACTGATATGTCAAAACGACAGATCATAATAAGTTTGTACTTCTTTGTAGAGCCAATTACAAAGTTAGATGAAGAGTTGACTTTTCTCATCGATAATTATAATATAAAAATTAGGTAATACCTAATAGCGGAGCTCCCATTTAAATATAATAATCATTTTAAATACTTTGTTTTATTTTGACGTTTTTGATTCAAATGAATTGGGCTTCCTGTGGTAATAGGCAAACAAAGATTGCATTTTGTTGTAAAAGTTGAAATATAGATTATAGATCAAGCTCTATTTCTTGCCCTTCAGTCTCCTGAGAATTATAAGGCTTTCAACTCAGTGACCATAGTGATATTTATTCAGATTGTGTCAGATTTTATAATTGACTTAGTAGTAGTGGTTCATAATTCTCAGAAATAGGATGCAAAAATCCCTAAAACTGATTTCATTCACATAAATACTAGACTGAACCTAATTCAACATCCTTCAATTAAACAATTAGACATTGCAGAAAATTATATTTAGATTTTTCTGTCTTGACAGTATTGTGGCATCTTGTTTTTTTGTATTATGTAGAGTAGAATGACACTGATAAATAGTTGTCTTTACACGAAACAAGAATTCTCTCTTCCAGGTTACACTAATCATGACTTTAGATGAAATTGTAAAACAACTCAAAACAACTACTACCTAAAAGCAAAGCTCCAATTTCAATTTTAATTTTTTTATGTTCTTGATTCAAATGAATTGGGCTTCCTGTGGTAATTGACAAAGTTGAAATGAAGATTATTTAAAAAGCATTTTTAAAATAAGTTTTGGTTTTGGTTTGTATATTGTATGGGCTTGTATGCTCAGTGACCTTTGTTACAGTAAATTTTAATATTCAGATTCACTGTCAGATTTCATAATTGACTTTGTAAGGGTTCATAATTTTCAGAAATAGAAAGCAAAATCTTCAAAACATTTTTTTTAAATTGATACAAGTAATTAAACCTTTTCAACATCCTGAATATTACAGAACAACATATATTGATTTGTCTGTCTTCACTATATTTGTGACATCTTGTTTTTTGTGGTTGTTGTTGTTGTTGTTTTGTTTTGTTTATATTTAATGTAGAATAGAATGACACACTAGCTAGGTGAATACTTGTCTCCCACTTTTCTCTTCCAGATTACACTGATAATACAATTTAAAGTGATTATAAAAACAGCTAAATGAAATAACAAGAAAACAAGGAATTAAGCATTTTCAGTCTGTATTTAAGGCTTCACAGGGCTCACTGAGCAACTTCATCCAGATGAATAAAGTAAAACAACTCTAGTTTGCATGGCAAAATTCCTTCTTTTTTCCTGTCAATTATTTCATTAAATTCCAGACCAAAACTTGAGCTGTATTTACACATTAGTGGGGTTGAAATAAGTTCAAAATCAATTTTTTTTACTAATTTTATTATTATTAGAACTAGTGCAAAAAGTTCACCGTAAAACAAAATGTCGTTGTACATTTCATGTAAGGCTTGATCGAGTGTTTCTTTAAACTTGGCCACAGTTCAACGTGCATAAAAGTTTTTTTTTTAAGTCATCAATCCCAGATCAAAGATAAAAGATCAAATATAGGTACAAGAGACTTTTGATATCATTTTCTGGCCAGAGTCTTTACCTTGAAGTGCTTTCCTTGTTGTCTTTTCGAGGCATACTGGTCCTTGTTTCACGCTCAATGCAAAAGTCGTTCAACTTTGAAAATATCCTCTGTGTCTTTCGTCTTTCGAGCAGTTTTTGAAACGACACCAGGCCCGAAAAAAATTCAAACGTACGGTTTTTTTCGCTTTAACCTGTCAAGATTGGCACAGATCAATGTTCATCAAAATCGCTAAATTTTTACGAGGTTTCGAGAATACTATTTTTAAGCTTTGCAAGTTAAAACTGCAAGGAAACTTGTAAATTTTCAGTTTTCAAAGTGTCAGCGCGCGTCAAGTTGGCGCCAAAAAGCAATCAGCCAATCAGCATCGGCGATGGAACATGGACGGACGGACGGACGGAAGTGACGTAATACTCCAAGCCATGCAAAAATCAACTCGATGGGTTACATTTTTTCTAAAGTATTGGGGCTCCCTATCGCGCATGAGCTCCGCTATAATATACAGAATATTCCATGGGCACTTGGTGATAGCGGAGCTCCCGCGCGGGCCGAAGGCCCGCGCGAGCGGAGCACCATACCTAAGAAAAAATGGTAACCCATCGAGTTGATTTTTCATGGACACACAGGGAGCCCAACGGCTGTACGTCCGTCCGTACATACATACATACGTCCGTACATACGTACATACGTCCGTGTACATCGCGATGCTGATTGGCTGATTGCTTTTTGGCGCCAACTTGACGCGCGCTGACACTTTGAAAACTGAAAATTTACAAGTTTCCTTGCAGTTTTAACTTGCAAAGCTTAAAAATAGTATTCTCGAAACCTCGTAAAAATTTAGCGATTTTGATGAACATTAATCTGTGCCAATCTTGACAGGTTAAAGCGAAAAAAACCGTACGTTTGAATTTTTTTCGGGCCTGGTGTCGTTTCAAAAACTGCTCGAAAGACGAAAGACACAGAGGATATTTTCAAAGTTGGACGACTTTTTAGTTGGATTCGTAGTTTAAAAAAATTCCTCATAATGAATAAGTCATTGAGGATCGTGTATTCTTCGTTTCGTGAAGATGCCTTCAGTAAAGCTGCTTAAAAATCTAGCCAAAGTTGGAAATAAATCAAGAATCGTCTGCATTGAGCGTGAAACAAGGAACAGTAAGTTATGCTTCGAAAAGACAACAAGGAAAGTACTTCAAGGTAAAGACCCTGGCCAGAAAATGATATCAAAAAGTCTCTTGTACCTATATTTGATCTTTTATCTTTGATTTGGGATTGATGACTTAAAAAAAAACCTTTTATGCACGTTGAACTGTGGCCAAGTTTAAAGAAACACTCGATCAAGCCTTACATGAAATGTACAACGACATTTTGTTTTACGGTGAACTTTTTGCACTAGTTCTAATAATAATAAAATTAGTGAAAAAAAATGATTTTGAACTTATTTCAACCCCACTAATGTGTAAATACAGCTCAAGTTTTGGTCTGGAATTTAATGAAACAATTGACAGGAAAAAAAGAAGGAATTTTGCCATGCAAACTAGAATTGTTTTTATACTTTATTCATCTGGATGAAGTTGCTCAGTGAGCCCTGTGAAGCCTTAAATACAGACTGAAAATGCTTAATTCCTTGTTTTCTTGTTATTTCAATTAGCTGTTTTTATAATCACTTTAAATTGTATTATCAGTGTAATCTGGAAGAGAAAAGTGGGAGACAAGTATTCGCCTAGCTAGTGTGTCATTCTTTTCTACATTAAATAACAAAACAAAATAACAACAACAACCACAAAAAACAAGATGTTACAAATATAGTGAAGACAGACAAATCAATATATGTTGTTCTGTAATATTCAGGATGTCGAAAAGGTTTAATTACTTGTATCAATTTAAAAAAATGTTTTGGAGATTTTGCTTTCTATTTCTGAAAATTATGAACCCTTACAAAGTCAGTTATGAAATCTGACAGTGAATCTGAATATTAAAATTTACTGTAACAAAGGTCACTGAGCATACAAGCCCATACAATATACAAACCAAAACCAAAACTTATTTTAAAAATGCTTTTTAAATAATCTTCATTTCAACTTTTTCAATTACCACAGAAAGCCCAATTCATTTGAATCAAGAACATAAAAAAATTAAAATTGAAATTGGAGCTTTGCTTTTAGGTAGTAGTTGTTTTGAGTTGTTTTACAATTTCATCTAAAGTCATGATTAGTGTAACCTGGAAGAGAGAATTCTTGTTTCGTGTAAAGACAACTATTTATCAGTGTCATTCTACTCTACATAATAAAAAAAAAAACAAGATGCCACAATACTGTCAAGACAGAAAAATCTAAATATAATTTTCTGCAATGTCTAATTGTTTAATTGAAGGATGTTGAATTAGGTTCAGTATTTATGTGAATGAAATCAGTTTGAGGGATTTTTGCATCCTATTTCTGAGAATTATGAAGCACTACTACTAAGTCAATTATAAAATCTGACACAAATATCTGAATAAATATCACTATGGTCACTGAGTTGAAAGCCTTATAATTCTCAGGAGACTGAAGGGCAAGAAATAAAGCTTGATCTATAGTCTTTATTTCAACTTTTACAACAAAATGCAATATTTGTTTGCCTATTACCACAGCAAGCCCAATTCATTTGAATCAAAAACGTCAAAATAAAACAAAGTATTTAAAATTATTATTATATTTAAATGGGAGCTCCGCTATTAGGTAGTACCTAATTTTTATATTATGAATTTTATCTTCTCGTCTTGAAAATCTCTCACCAGTGAGCGCCCATGTAATATCCTCTATTTTTCTTGCAGTTGCTTTGAAAACAACTGTATCCTTTTCGATGTCTTCTGACAGAGTGGATGAACCAGAAACCACGGCACCCAACGTAACAGTTACGTACACGGTAAAGAAAACCCACAAAGATCCAGGTTCAGCAAGCTGCAAGTAAGTTAACTAGTCTTGATCATGACATGTACAAGGACCTCATTTTTTTCCTCAAAATTTCTACAAACGATAATATATATAACCTGAGAAGCTTTGGCGAATACGAATGGCATTCTAGCTAAATTTTGATTGAAAATTTCAGCTTGTATAAGAACTGATCGATTTCTTCTTTCCAAAAAAGCTAAAAGAAAATGGCGACCAGACCTAAAAAAAGCTTTTACTTTATCTTCCGGGTAACTTCAGACAGTGCGCATGCAAGTTCTTCTGGATTCCGTTTTGCCCCGTGGAGCGGGCCAAATAGAGTCCAGGGTCTAGACTATGCAGTAGTCATGGAATCGAAGCATGTGATATAAAGCGAATTTTGCATTAGTCGCGCCGTGCCGTGACCTTCACCGTGCATATTGTCTCCAGGAAAAAAACATTCGAAAATCATTTGAAATTCCTGCCATAACCGTGCCGTGACGGTGCGGTGTCGTTTTCATGGTTGCTACTCCATATTATCGGCACTCTCACGTAACGTTACGTAGCGTTACGACTTTCATGCCTTCTTAAGGCGGTGTTACACCACAGGCACCCCAGGCTCTGTTTTCGAGAGGGCGTTTTACGCGCGATGGTTATTAGTTTGGGCTACCTGTGTCATTTGTCAATTTTATTAAGACCATTGGGGAAAAAAACAAACTTACGAAAAAATCAATAAATTCAACAAACTGAAACAAAATGTCTCTTATTTTATCTAGATTGGATCTTAATGAAACTTTTGGGCAGGTTTTTGAGCGCATTTGTGCGCGTTTTACATTGTTTTTTTGAATCACTCTTTTTCACTGGTTCACTTTGGTACTATACGAAGTAAAGGCTGGCAACTTTGACAACAAAAAATCACGAGGACAAGTTGAATGGCCGACAAAATATCCCTCTAAAACCCCTTTTCTCGCCAAAAAAAACACCACAACCACAATGGCAGATAATCACTCTACCGAAAAATGGGAAAAAATGGACGACTTTATGAATGACTTTACAGAAAACGAGAGGCTTTTTCAGTCAAGTTTTTTCAAAAAATCGTTTCTCCCGACGCGTGGTCCAAGATCTTGGGTAGAAACGGGGCTGTCTAGTTTGATTGGTCCGTGGTTGCCACGTAAAAAGAACCAAATTTTCAATGACCCCTCGGGAGGCAGAGGTCTCATTTGGTATCACAACGAAGAAACATTAGAGGGGTGGGCTAGTCTGACAGGCTCTTACTGACCCCCTCCACCCTCATGCTCAAGTAATCGTGAATAAATGCTGGCCTGGTTCTTCGGCAAAAAGGCTGCCTTCGAATTTTTAGTTTTTAAAATTGTTTGTGCTCAATTTTTTTAAATTTAATGACTTCAAAAACCCTGATTTCGATGACCAAAAGCACAGAAGTCGTGGCTATCTAAAAGTAAGTGAAACCGGTAGTATTTTTTTTTCGCTGAATGTGGACTTTATAAACTCACCGGGCGATGCGATGCATTTTGTGGTCCATACAAAACCAAGAGGCATCCATTCTCTTTTGCTTTCCTTCGGTTTTCACAACTTTTGATAATCGCTGATATATAAACTATAACAATAATTGACATAAAATGATGAGTAAAGCAAGAAAGTGACGTGCCAAAAGAAGGAATTCACGCGAAGCTCGACAAAGAAGAACTGAAGTATTAACACAATCACAAACGTTTTCAGTTGAATTTTGCCAGCATTTGAGTCAGATCAGAAAATCACTGTGGAAAAACGAGGTGTTACGCATCAAATATCATTCTCCTTTTGCTTTTATGAATTTATGAATTTACAAATCAAAACAAATCTAACCAATGTTCAAAACATGACAAAATCAAACTTTGTGTCGACAGTAAGTTTTTCAGTCAAAGCAAAACTGAATGGCGGCCTCTCACTTTACCGGCCCTCAGTCTTGTACTTCAGAAGTATTTTCCTCTACATTTTCAGAAAAAGATAATTATTCATCAATGGACCTACCTTCTATAAGAAGTGTTTTTGATAGAACTGGAGGGATATTTTGATAGTGAAAAGTTTTGTTCACTTCTCTAAATTCTCCTACTTTATACTGGACCATCGCCCGGTGAGTTTATAATAAAAGTCCACATTCAGCGAAAAAAAAAAAAATCACAAAAATTTATGTTACGTTAGGGCTCTATAAATACCAGGAATGGAAAGAGCATGTCAACCTTAGTAATCATTGAAAGTTTTGGATTATTATCTTGAAAATTGAAACAATGGTGAAGTTTGAAAGCATTGACTTTTTTACAAAGAATGTATTGTTTTTTCAACCCCCCCCCCCCCCCCCACAGTGAAAAAATACTCATACATTATGTGCAAAAGCCCTAGTGCTTCTGAGATTCACCAATTTTTTCGGCTTTGAAGATAAATATCTGGCATTTTCAGTGATTACTAAGTTTGACATGCGCTTTCCATTTCTGGCATTTATAGGGCCCTAACCCAGGGTGATCTGACGCATCCAACAAAATTCGTCAGTGCATGGAGGGTTCCCTTGCACGGTACGTACGTCTCGTCGTATTTCCTGCATCTACATTTTTTCACACTTGAATTTTTTTTGCTCATTCCCAATAGGAAAAGGGTGGACTAGCTCGAATGGATCATACGTTCCCTTCTAGTCCTTCCCCACTGCATATTTTTCTTAGTACTGAGTAGTTTTTTCGTTGTATTTATCAGTTAATTTCTGATTAGTTTTCTTATATATGTATGTACATTTTTTTCCCTTATGTTCAAATGCAGTGAAAATTGATTAAATTAAATTAAATATCTAAGAAATTGCATTTTCGTATGATAGGAACTAGGCAAAATGTAGGAAAATACATTTCAGTTTTACATCTCCCTACATACTTTCTAGATATTTCCAATCATTGGAAATTGCATTTTCCTAGATATTTCCTACCTTTTCATTTTCCTATGATAGGAAATATCTAGGAAAATGCAATTTTCGAATTCCTAGATACTTCCTAGATATTTCCTAGATATTTCCTGTCATTGGAAATGAGCAAAAATTTTCAGTGTCATTTTGTGATTTACTCACATTCTCTATTATCAACTTCGATTAAAAGCTTGGGTTTATTTCCAACAACTACATTCGTACAGTCAGTGATCTCCAAGGCTATGTACGTTTTGGTCTCTAACAAACCATCACGGTATACTTTAATATTGAGGTCTTTTTTTAATGAGTCACTTTCACTCGTCCATACCAAATCGGGATTAACAATTGTGAAGTTTGTATGGGTATTTTGTGTAGCATCGACCTTAACTCTGAAAAAAAAAGGATTGAAAATATGTAATCATGAAAGTCGTAAATTCACGTAACTTTAATTACGTGAGAGTGGATTTTAGTCGTAAGATTGTGAACTACAATAATATTTCACCTATATTTCAATTAACGTCGTCGGCAAATAGACTCAAGTCTACGTGACTCACCCGAAATGGAGTATGGGTAGGAATTACTAAAAGCTATGAAACCACATAAATATCAGCACGACAATTCTCAACCAGCTGGTGTTGAGCTTATGCAACAAAGTCCTTCATTCACTGATGCTTAAAATGAAGACCGAAGCCAAAGAGAGAGTAAGCTTTTTCAACTACCCATACTCCTTTGCGGTTTAGTTGCGTAGGCTTGAAGCCTCTCGTCTGACAACATTTTTTGAAAGAGGTGTATCATCTCTTCTTTTTAGCATATAAAGCTTTTTTAGGTCTGGCCAAAATTATCTTTTAGCTTTTCGCAAAGAAAGGAATCAGTTCTTATAGAAACTGTAATTTGATCAATTCAAAATTTGGCTAAAATCCCATTCCTACGTGCCTATCGAATTGCAGAAGTATTAGCTAGTACTGTCATGTGGGGAAATCTTAAGACAATTCCGTAGAAATAAAACTAAACGTGGAATTCTCATAAAAGTTCACACAGTTATAATTTTTGAGTTGCTTATCACAACAATGAAATCACAAATGGGGGTCACCGTAGTTGTTTTTTGCGCTAGAATGCTTTAAAGTACACCATCGTTTGTGTCTTGACGGCTCAAGATTCGAAAATCAAAATCGTGTCAAAAATAATTAATTTCTTGAACCTGAGCAGTGCTAGCTAACTAATATGAGCTCATTTTCTCTCTTTGAGCAATAGCCTAGTATTATGATACAATAAATTGTTGTAAAAATTCGTTTGCTACAAGATGAAGGTAAAATTGGTTGTTTATAGTACGTGCCCTTGAAGCAGCGTGAAAGCACCTTCCGACCACACGTTTTGGTAAATATCTAAAAAACTGGACATGGAATCTTGACTATAATTATATATATGATAGAGAACCTTACTACCGTTGATTTGTAAAAAATAAAAAGAATAGGCGCTGCCCGTGCTCGTTTCCACACTACGACGCGCTAAAATGTGAAACAAGGCGTCGTAAACAGCCTGTGACCGAAGAGGACTAAGGTGAGTAACCACTGTAGCGCCTCTTAGAGCGTGTCTACTGTTAAAAATAGGACTGAAGCTTGCACCATTTTAAGTCAAATATATATCGTTTACAATCGCACAAATCAAAATAGGCTGAACTATGCTATGCGCAGTAGAGATGCACACTGCACAACAGAGTTTGGTGTCAAGACTAGTTAACTTACTTGCAGCTTCCTGAACCTGGAGTTGTCTTACTTTTCTTTACCAAGTACGTATGAGTTTCGTAGGGTGTCGTGGTGTCTGGTTCATCTATTTTGGCAGAACTCGATGCAAAGAATATCGATGTTTGGGCTTCTACACCACCTGCAAGAAAAAAATCCCTTATGGAGACGTTTTGCTGACGTCACATGGTTATGTATTAAATAAGGCCTACTCCTGGACCATAAGTTGCCTTAAGATGCCTTAAAATACTCAATGTAGCCTAAAGTAGCCTTAAAGTTGATTTAAGTCAATTTATGTTTTCCCCTCGTGTCACTTGCCACGCCCCTATGGTGCTGATTTTCCTGCAGCTCGTTTACGCTGGGCAAGACAATAATTTCGCATACTGTAAGATGGAGTAAAATGGCTCTGAGCCCTTGGCTCAAAGCCGCTTTATTAGAAATCAAGAATACTATTACATAAATATCAAAACTTGCCCAAGTAAAGGTGAGGGCTTACAAACGCCAAATATGAAAGTACACTAAGAGGTGGATGCTGAGGCAGGACGGCGCGAAAATGTTTGGTAGCTTGCAGTTCTTTTAGTGAATCACATGTGAGCCCCTAGAGCGGGTACCAGTACAATACTGGAGTATAAACTTGGCCTCGCGTGTATTCAATGAGATTACATAACACCTGCACGTGTACTTGTTTGCATAAAACAGGAAACCCACGAGGGGAAAAAATAAATTTCCCATTTGCATGCAAATATTGTATTTACTCTTTAATAAGTGGCCTTAAAACGCCTAAAAACGCCGTAAAACGTTTTAAAGAATTACAAACATTTCACCATATTTTCTTAAAACGCCTTAAATTGCATTGGCGACTTAAGGACCCTAAGACTAAAGATCTCTAAAACTAGAAGACGATCGTCGGATCCCATTTCGGTTTTTCGATGCTCCCTCGTGATGAGCATGCGCTGTATCTGTACTGACCTGTACTTTACATTGCGTTCTTCGAGTAATAGGTGTGGGTTTGATACACCTATTTCAATAAACGTTGTCGGCAAAAGCCTACGCGACTCACCCAAAAGGAATCATGGGTAAACATTACTAAAGCTATAAAACCACACAAATATTTACACTATAATTCAATTTCAGCTTGCCATGGCCTAATACATCAAAGAGCTTCATTTGCTGATGCTAAAATCAAGACCAATACGAAAAAGAGAGTGATATTTGGCAACTACCCATACTCCTTTTCGGTCTAGTCGCGTAGGCTTGAGACCTTTCGTACGACAACCTTTTTTGAAATAGGTGTATGAATTTTGCATGAGTGTACGCTCAACCGCAGAACCGTAACAACGTGATTTATGTAAGAATAATACGAGTGTTCCATGGGATATAGAGTCCCTCACATTAGATAAAAAGGGGTCTCAATGGGGTTAACCGTTAGCCGTAAAAGGGCCAAAAATTTAACCGTAAGCCGTAATAATAGGAAAAAACTATTCGTTAACCGTAATGAAAAGTTAGTCGTAATAGCTTTTTTCAGCGTTCTCAAAAATAAAAATTAATTTTTAACCATCAAGAACAATGGAAATTAGTTATCAACCCACTTTAACCGTAATCGTAAAAAAGCCAAAATATTAACCGTCAACCGTAATAGCCACCACCCCATTGAGACCCTCCTAAAAGGCCACTCGGACTGCGCCCTCGTGGCCTTTTATCTAATGCTCGGGACTCTATAAGCCATGGGACACGAGTGTTCATTCTCTAACCGTCCTAGAATATGATCACACTCACGAGTGACTCACACTTTTCCCGCTTTTATTGTCAAATTGTTTAGAGGATTATTTGTTTTGCACTGCTTTCTTTTGGTCGTAACATTTTTGCATGTTCCAGTGTAAATTGACGAGGTTCATTTATGTCATGCACATCGGACCGGCAGGTTGGATGCCGCTTTGACTACAGAACAAGACTTTTTTAGCGATGGAAAATGTCAGAATATATGAGATGAATACTGCATCTAAGAAAAAGAGCGAAGAGCTAGATGACGACAGCAAAACAAAGTCGCTCAATTGACTTGCTATCAAGCTTGAAAACACAAGTTTCAAGTATATCACAGTAAGTTAGAGATTGTCATTATTTACTAGCTAAATACATATCGAATATTATACTTCTCAAGATGATCAAAATCACTTCAAATTTATATGATTAATGTCAGTAACTGCAGTAAGCTATAGAAGAAAATGTGTGCTTGATATTTGCTAGTTAAATTCATAAGGTGAATTTGCTCCGACAAATTTGGCACGCATATCAATATTAAAATTTTAGTTACAATGTATTTAAGTTGGTGTTGAAGCACAGAGAAAATGCGAAAAAATTGTTAGTGCTTGGTATTTTGATGCTCTGTGTTCCGTAAAGTAACTTAAGATGTCAAATAGTTGGGGTTTTGAAGCGCAGGGAAATTGTTGTATAAAGAAACTGTACTGTCGTCAGTGGTTTCTATAACTAATCAGTATTCTCTATATAGAGCATACTAATGAGCTCTTTAAACAAAAAAATTCAAAAGAGTTCATTAATATGCAGAATATATACTAAACTAATACTAATTAGTTATAAAAGCTCACTGACCGTACTTGTTTTCTTTTATACCCCACAATTTCCCTATGCTTCAAAGCCCTCACCACTTGACACCTTTAAGGCGGTGTTACACGAGACGATTTTTAACGACGATTTTTTGCGCAACGTTGCAACAACTTGCAATAGTTTGCGATGCGAGTTTCTAATTTGGATTCAAAAACTCGCAACGCATTTCCGAAGCGAAAATTGCATGTTCCAAGTGTCGTTACACGAGAAAGATTTTTAACGCGACGCCGTTGCGCTGAAAATCGTCCTTAAAAATCGTCTCGTGTAACACCGCCTTTAGTTACTCTATGGGCGAGTGAGTGTGATAATTTTCTAATATATGGAAACTAAAATCGTTTACTTTGTTTATTGACAGCCACATTTTCCGGTGTGGACTAGTCATTGAATTGACAACTAAGAGTAAAAGTAATGGACTGATAACAACAAGCTATCGATAACTATTTAGTCTGTGGAGGTCCGAAGTAATTGCTTATAACTTTATGGTTCATATCTGCAATAATAACATGCGATTGGAAAATCACAGCTTGCAAAATACAATAATCATCCTGATTTTTTCTCTAAAACTGTACAAGCAAATTTACTAAATGCTAGATTGTGTTTTGTATGTTTGTTTTCGTTTACATGGTGCATGTACGTAGTACGATTATCCAACTAGCGTCGATCGCCGCGGCTAGTATGCAGCTTTGCATTTCCTTCCATTCAGTGTGCAGAGTACAGAATGCAGACGCGCGCGTCTGCCGGAGAATGTTTTCTATTATTTTGAATTAAGAGGGGATTTTTTTCAAGTTCGAGGATGTAAGTTGAAAAATCAAGATGTGAATTTTCAAAAATCGAAATTTGTTGGTATCTCTTGCATAACAACAAGTGTTTTTATACAAAATTTCGTCTAAATTTCTTGATTTTTCAACTTATATCCTTCAAACGAAGTACTTCACAGTTTTACTGATTTTGATGTGCTCTTTCCAGCTATGTTCTATAACTTTGAGTTCCATAACTTTGCAATTAGAAACAAGCCAGATAAGTCGTAGCCTGCTCTTTGAATTCCGAGAAATGAACTGACGGGGTGTACTACAACAAAGTCTGGCAGATGGTTCCACAATGGAGTAATAAAAAAGATCGAGTTTTAGACTATGCGCTTTTTCGAAAAATCAGACACATTTTGGGGTGGAAGCTGGTAACATAACTATTTTAAACTAATTTTTCATGCTGAATCCGAATATGACAGTTACCAAGACTGCAATCTTGTACGTATAAATGACGTATTTTGTGAATTGCTACAGTCATTTCATATACTGAGCCGTTTTATCATGTAATTCCCAAACTTAAAAACGATTACCATAGTGTTATTATTATCATTACGTGTAATTATTTTCTCTGAATTATTGTCAACATGCATTTCCGCTTGAAAATTGGCGGATTAATTGTTCATCACACTTTATTTTAAATTGTTATTTAAAAGTATTATACTGCTTAACCGCCAATGCTATGATTTGCCATGCTATATTAGCAGTTAATATACTGAATATTATATTATATTGGAAATAACACTAAAATCGTTTTGAAATAACCACTTAACACGCCCAGGTCGACGGCTCCTGAAATCATGGCGGCGCATGCGTAACAAAATTTCCTTCTGTTTGCGACTGCTGTAATATCTTTATAAATCCCTCGTATTATGAATTCAAAGACTTTAAGCCCTTCAACTTTTATAATGCTATTGGTTATATTTTGATCTAAAGCCCAGCAAATGGCAACAAATACTGACTCTGAACGACATGATTCCTCTTTCTATATATTTGCCATATACCATAAAGTAGTATAGTTTTAAAAACTTATAACTCTTTTCTTCCCAAGACACCGTTACACGGTGCAATGTCCTCTTCAAAAAATCTCGCAATGGCGTTGCGGACAAAGTTGCGCGAACATATTTCACCCTCTTAACACCTCTTACGCATCTCTACTGACTTAGTAATTATCCCTTTTTATATGTCCATATAACATAAAATTTATTCGGTATTGGCGGAGTCGTGCATTGTATCGCGATTCTAACGATTACCTGCAAAGTTGTTTTTCAACTAAACCGACGCGCTATCACGCAATTGCTAAGCCATTGAGAGTGCGCTCGGAAATTTTCACAAACTTATCTCGCTTTTCTCACCAAAATATGTCATTTTTTCGGTCGTTACTTTATTCACTGATACTATTCTAATCAATTATGTATCAATAGTTCGAAAAAAGACTGAACATTAGGGCTTTTACAGATTAGGTCGAAAATGAGTTGTTGATAGCAAGTAGTGATCGACGGACAAATGTACCGACAACTTAAATCACCTTGTTTTCAAATTCAAGTTTTCCAGTGTGCGAGCAAGTCATCGACCAGTTGTCTATATAGTGGGATTATCATTTCCCCGAGTTTGGAACCGAGTCCGAGTTAGAGTTGAGTCCGAGTTGGAGTCCGAGTTAGGGTCCGAGTTAAGCCACAGGGAGCCCAAGCTTACCACCTTAAGCATTGTTCAGTACAAATTTCAAATAAATGTCAAAAATTACCTACAAATAAATTTAGAGTTGGTTTTACAGTTCAGTAAACTATAAGCGACTAGTTTACTGATTGATGTAGCCTACGTAGCGGCACGAGAGGAGGGGAAGGTACCAGCAAAGCTTGACCTTGATCAACCTTGATCTTACAAAAACGCTTTGGCTTGGCCTGTATGTGTTTCCTGGCTCCTATGGACACTTAAACTGTGCCCAAAAATTGTTTAAACCGACGTATATTCCAGCTGACCTTTTTATGACCGGCTTTCTTGTAACTTGTACCTTAAACAAGGCAACGCTCTGAGCTAGAGATGTCCTAGTTAATATATTGGATAATAATGACAGCTTGTCAGTCAATGTACAACCCGTCCTCCTCCCGCAGCTCCTGAAATACTACCAACTTTGTACCTATCTATGAGGAAATCTGACCAGGCTGAAATGTCAGCCCGGGCTGAAAATCGTCATGTAATCGGTGCCTAACTGACAAAGCATCCATTGCACACTTAATTACTCACGGCAAGAGCTCTTCATATCAATTCCTTAGTACTGAAAGGTACATGCATACACAGGCGCACCCAAAATGTGACTATTCATGAATATCAAATATAATTTCAAAATAAAGCAGTAAAAACACCCTTCTGGGCACCCTTTGGTTTCGTCGTTCAGCTATTTATTCATTCATTCGTTCATTCGTTCATTCGTTCATTCGTTCATTCGTTCATTCATTCATTCATTCATTCATTTATTTATTTATTTACTTTTAGTGTTTGTACTCTAGTGCTTTTTATAATAATAATGATGATAATAATTTTTTTAATTCTTTTTAACTAAAATGGGACTTTATTTACAAAACTTCTCAACTTCTAAATATAAATTTAAGGAAATATTTACAATAAAAACAATAATGATGATAATAATAATGATAATAATAATGATGATGATAATAACAATAATGGTAATAATAATAGCTTTATTACGTTTATCTTAAGAACAGACATACAATGGATTTAAAACAAAATAGAAAAAAAAAAATAGAAAAAGTGATAAATAGATAAATAAATAACATTAATAAAAAGTTAATGAAAATAATAATAAAGAAATAATCTAAATTATTATTAATCTTCCCGAACATGACTCGAACCCTAACTCGGACTCCAACTCGGACTCGAACTCGAACTCGAACTCGAACTCGAACTCGAACTCGGACTAGCTCCGACTCGATTCCAAACTCGGTGAATTGTTTCTCCCGAGCTCCTTGAGTAAGCTTTGCACAAAGAAAACTTATCTGACGAAGTTCATTAACGGCATGTCCATTACTTGGCAAGGAAAAATGCACAAAAACTTACATTAATCATTTAAGCCGGTTCTAATTTATATCTACGGTTAGTAATCTTATCCGTAATCCGTTCGTTCTTTATTAACTGCACTTTATAATACTAAGTATCACCTCTACTGTTCCTAGTTTGATGACTATAACTGGTTGCATAACACTTCTAAGCCATCATGTACTGTACCAAATTGTTGAAATAAAATACAACTGGGAAAGTTTGGCTTCCCGAAATTAATTTGGAACAGCTTCCTCCAATCTTTTCAGAATGGCCTAGATTTTCGCCACACGAAAACCAACCACAGAACATGGATTTTATTGAAAACGTCTGAACTAAAATAGGACTTAGTTAACAAAACAGAGAGATTAAGCATTGAAGACAAGGATGAAGACGAGGACGAGTTTTCATTGAAGCAACCGGCTTTCTAACTTTGCTAAATGATAATGACATTTAACAGAATAAAAAAGTAACGAAAGCAATGTATAGAAGTACTGTATCGAACCCTTAGTGAAAAACATTAATAGATAATAGCTAGTGTGATTTACAAAAGCTGAATGCCCTCAACAGTCACATTCCATCCAGATGACGACCACTTTTTTCAGATTCTCGTCAATTCAGAGACATCATTTATAGCTCGAGTTTTAAGTTTGCTACAATTTGTTCTCTTTGCTTTTGAACTCGCCCCAGTTCATGATCACTATTACTGAAATACCAGCTATATTTCAAGAGTTCACAAACAATATATTATTTTTGTTACTAAACTAACCAATTCCGGGGGTGGAAGCAGAATAATGAATAATGAATAACGGTTTGAGAATGCTTTGGAACAGTGAATTATTGGATCTGAAATCCAAGGAATAATTAATAATGAAAAGATGAAAAAAGAATAATGAATAACAGAAAAATATAAAATGAATAAGGAATAATAGGAAATGGTTAAATGATGGATTCTTGCCGAGAAAACTTGTTTGGGAATAATGAATAATGGTAGTCTAATTATTCTGCTTCCATCCCCGATTCTTTAAATAAAATTAGGAAGTCGCATCAGTGGAAACTAGTCTTCGTCTTCGATTTCAATAATACTTAGCCTCCCTAATGAGTGTATTTGTGCGACCGCTGGATGATCACCCATTCATAATCATAACTGAAATTCCGTACACGCTTTTATACAAAGTTCACTAGGTTATTCGAAAACCGAGAACCATACTATGGCCTGTGGCAGTGCATGCCCCTGGGGTTGATAAATCTGGTATACACCTCGGTTGAGGTACATAGCCGCTACATAGCTCATGCACGGATTATTGTTATGTGCATGTAATGATTACATAACAATAATCCGTGCATGAGCTATGTAGCGGCTATGTACCTCAACCGAGGTGTATACCAGATTTATCAACCCCAGGGGCACAGGCCAAATGATGAACTGGTATACATCGAGGTTGAGATACATAACTACCTTATTTCCTGCTTGGCGAGGTTTGTGAATTAATTTTGAATGAATAAATAGCGATTTCATATTGTAAATACACTACTATTGTTTATTATTTAAGTTTTTTGCTAAACAAAACTGTCTATTAATACCTACACTTATGCAACAGCTTATTTTCTGCTTGGCGAGGTTTCCTAACACGAACAATTTACAGTTTACTATTCAGTAAGTTGTTTAGTAAACAAAAAGGTTTTTTTCATATGTATATACAATTAACATCTTAACGGATCATCGCCGGAATTACCTCTTCAAGTAATAGTACAACAAAGAGCATAATGATTACATAACAATAATCCGTGCATGAGCTATGTAGCGGCTATGTACCTCAACCGAGGTGTATACCAGATTTATCAACCCCAGGGGCACAGGCCAAATGATGAACTGGTATACATCGAGGTTGAGATACATAACTACCTTATTTCCTGCTTGGCGAGGTTTGTGAATTAATTTTGAATGAATAAATAGCGATTTCATATTGTAAATACACTACTATTGTTTATTATTTAAGTTTTTTGCTAAACAAAACTGTCTATTAATACCTACACTTATGCAACAGCTTATTTTCTGCTTGGCGAGGTTTCCTAACAACGAACAATTTACAGTTTACTATTTAAGTTGTTTAGTAAACAAAAAGGTTTTTTTCATATGTATATACAATTAACATCTTAACGGATCATCGCCGGAATTACCTCTTCAAGTAATAGTACAACAAAGAGCATAATGATTACATAACAATAATCCGTGCATGAGCTATGTAGCGGCTATGTACCTCAACCGAGGTGTATACCAGATTTATCAACCCCAGGGGCACAGGCCAAATGATGAACTGGTATACATCGAGGTTGAGATACATAACTACCTTATTTCCTGCTTGGCGAGGTTTGTGAATTAATTTTGAATGAATAAATAGCGATTTCATATTGTAAATACACTACTATTGTTTATTATTTAAGTTTTTTGCTAAACAAAACTGTCTATTAATACCTACACTTATGCAACAGCTTATTTTCTGCTTGGCGAGGTTTCCTAACACGAACAATTTACAGTTTACTATTTAAGTTGTTTAGTAAACAAAAAGGTTTTTTTCATATGTATATACAATTAACATCTTAACGGATCATCGCCGGAATTACCTCTTCAAGTAATAGTACAACAAAGAGCATTAGTACCATTAATATAAAAGTTTGAGCCCTAGCTAAGTTTCAAGTCTCGATGGGATTTCTTAAAATTTATAAGTATTAGGCAGTTATAATAAAACTATTAAATGTTAAAGTCAGAGTAGATTTTTCAAGCTTGACATTTCAGTGCCACTAAAGTTAGAATTTCAAGGTATTTCAAGGTATTTCAAGGTATTTCTAGAGAGTTAGTTAGTAGAAGTATATTATAGATGAGTGATTTTATTTTACCCACGAAAGCTAGAATTAAAGACGACTATTTAGTTTGTACTTATAGCTGATAAAGGACAATAGGTCTAGAGTCTACTACTTAAGGAATAAAAAACGGTTTACCGTGTTTGATAGCCTGATCAAAACACGCGTGATGTTGGGAGAACACGAGAGAGCGTCTACAGTGGAAGCACGATCGGACGTAATCCTCAGCATTTCCATAGCGATAGCTTACGGATTTGATAAAGAAAGCTTTATCGTATCTTAACATGACTAAATATAATTACGTATATACATCTTTATAGTACATTTATGTTTATTTATCTTAATTTGTCTTCCTAATCATAAATGACATTTATCACTTATTTTTCTGAAATCTCTTTCATCTCTGCCGCTGTCCAATTGCATTGCATTTCGCTCTATTGCTGAGGCAAGAAGGTTTCAGAATTGGTGGTGTTAGGACGTGCTGTTTCAGTGTTTTAATCTACTTGACGTTACACCTGTTTTCTACATTTATATTTATAATTATTTACATTTTCCTCTGTCGACGAGTCAAAGGGGTTCCAGAAGTGGTGTTGTTATTACATGGTGCTTCAATGTTTTTATTTACTGGTTCCACACCTGTATTTTACATTTACATTTATTTACATTTTCCTCTGTTGCCGAGTCGACGAGGTTTCAGAAGTGCTGTTGTTACGACGTGGTGCTTCCCTCAACGTTTTTATCCACTGTTTCCACAGCTGTGTTTCACATTTCCATTTAATTACATTTCCCTCTGTCGCCGAGTCGATCGAGGAGGTTCCAGAAGTGTTGTAGTTAGGTGCTTCCCTAATGTTTTTATCCCCTGGTGCCACACATATTTCCCTCTTTCACCGAGTCAAGGAGGTTCCAGAAGTGGTGTTGTTATATACCAACTGTCAAAGTCAATTTTTTCCGTGCTCTGATTGGGCGAGAGCGCATCACGTGAACGTCAACAAATTTTGCTGTTTCCCCAGCAACAACTCTCAGCGGGCAACAGTGAGTTTTATTGACCGGTAATAACAAAACCGGAAGTTGATTGAGCTTTGAAGGCGCGTTTTTGGCAGCGCGCGTTTACAAATTCATTCATTCGGACATGCTTGAGGCAAAACTCGTGTTTATTGCCAAACTTTTAAGACCAATATACAACATTTATTCCGAGAAAAAGATGATAACCAACCAGGAATGTCACATGGCCAAAAGAGCTGCAACAATTCTCCGAAAACTATGTGTGAAAAAAGGTCAGTTTTGTGTGAATTTTGATTAAAAAACTTTAACTGTAGGCAGCGACGTTTTGCTTTTTATTTTATTCTTTGACAGTTGGTATATAACAAAACACTTATTGACTGGGACCTCGGGAAAGCAGTATGTTTTGTGGTTCCTCGACCGCCAATGTTTCCCTCGGCTCCGCCTCGGGAAACATTGGCGATCTCTCGGGACCACAAAACATACTGTTTCCCTCGGTCCCAGTCAGTAAGTGTTAATTGTTACATGGTGCTTCAACGTTTTTATCCACTGGTTCCACACCTTTCCTCGGGCTAGAATGGGTCTGAAATGTTTCATTTAGGTAGAATTTTGCACTGTGATATTTAATCGAAATTTCTTGAAACTTAGGGACATGGAAGAGTTTGCCAAATCTCAAGACTTGTTAGTTTTACTTTTTTGATTTTCTGAATTTTTTTCTGACTTTTTCAGTTTTGAAATACCTCCTCACATATCTTTCAAATGCACTAGTCAAAATTTTCCTTTGAGCAATTTTTCGATTTTCTCGCCAAAATGATGACGTCCTTTTCCCGCCAAAAACATCGAAAATAAAAAAAGTAAGACGATTTGGTGAACTCTTCCATGTCCCTGAGTTTTAAGAAATTTCGATTTAATACCAAAAATTCTAACTAAGTAGGTATTTTACATTTACATTTATTTACATTTTCCTCTGTTGCCGAGTCGAAGGGATTCCAGAAGTGTTGTTGTTAGGACGCGGTCCTTAATCCCTCGATGTTTTTATCCACTGGCCCACACCCGTATTTACATTTGCATTCATTTACATTTTCCTCTGTTGCCGAGTCGACGGGGTTCCAGAAGTGCTGTTGTTAGGACGTGGTGCTTCAATGTTTCTATTTACTGGTGTCACACGAGATGTCTTATAGGGCCAAAGGAACTTGATAAAACGCTGACGGAACAGTCGATTGGTTGCACAGTAGATGAACGGGTTTAAACACGAGTTGCCCATACACAAGACCATGGTGAAATGATGGAATGGACTGTCAGCTTTTGACAAACCAAACTTGAAGCATAGATAAGAAATCTGGTTTGGAATCCAGCAGATACCAAAAGCAACAGCAGTTATGATGCACATGCGCAGAATACGAATCCCTGCTTTGCCGTGGTTGGTTTTGAAGAGGGCTGGGGATTTCTGGACTCTTACCCGGAGGTTGACGAACAAGATGGACATAACAAGAAGAGGGATGAATATTCGGATGATGAAGTTAAAAACAGCGAGGTATTGTGGCAAATTTCCTTTGAAAACAGCAAACCAAACGCATTTGTTGTTGGGTCCGAGCGTCTTTTGAAGCAGAGACTGTGACGTTGATAAAATGGCGCACAACCAAACAGACAGCAAGATGACCTTGACTCTACTCATTCTGAAACTTGTTTTGTATTTTGTAGGACGTGCTACAGCAAACCATCTGTATTCAAGCAAAGCAAGAGAGATAAAAAAAGATCAGTATTTTGAACACTGAATTGAAAGTTTTTTGTTATATATAAACTGAACCAGCTTCAGTTTATGAGCCATCTTGGAAAAGAAGAAAGAAAAGAAAAAATGTAAGAAAAAAGAAAGAAAGAAAGAAAGAAAGAAAGAAAGAAAGAAAGAAAGAAAGAAAGAAGAAAGGAAGGAAGGAAGGAAGGAAGGAAGGAAGGAAGGAAGGAAGGAAGGAAGGAAGGAAGGAAGGAAGGAAGGAAAGGAAAGGAAGAATGAATAAAGGAAAAGGAAAGGAAAGGAAAGAAAGAAACATTTGTACATGTATTTATATTAACCAAAAAGGCTTTTTAATGTTACAAAGTTGCACAATGATTACATGCTACAGCTTATACCTTTCAATGGCCAAGCAAGCTATTGTGTATATTGAGACAACACCAAAAGTAAAAACCAATAGAAAGGATGCTACTATTCGACAAAACAGCTCCCCCGCAAAGCCACTTGGGACAGGAAAGTTTTCACTACCAACAATGAAAGATGGCGTTAAAACGATGCCGATCCCTGTGGTGAAGGAAATACATCAAATTAATAATGTAACAAATTTACAATGGATTTTCATGGTATTATCATGGTATTTACCACAATTTTACGCCACACATGATCAAAATGTTACGAGGCGAAGCCAAGTGGGTCCATAACTAATTTTGACCATGAGTTGACGTAAAATGTTGGTAAATAAGAGTCCATGCCACGAAAAGCCATGGTAATTTTTTTGCCACAAACTGGAAAAATAATTAACAAAATGAAGATGGTTTTGAGTTGTCTGTCCTCTTATTGACACACTCTTGGCGTCATAAAATGTTCAAAACTCAAGTGGAATCACGAGCTCAGCGAGTGGTTTCACTGCAAAGTTTTGAACATTTAATGGCGTCAAGAGTGTGTCAATAAGAGGACAGACAACTCAAAACCATCTTCAATTCGTTTTAATTTTACAACAATTATTTGAGATAAAAGTTAACAAATCCTTTTCAAACGGGGCAACAGAACTAGCGCGTGCGCTGAAACGCGTCAGCAGTGTGTCTCTCCTCTTATTGACACACTCTAATCAACCAATCAGATCGCGAGATTAGTATCAAATGTTGTAAAATTTCTCGTGGAACTGGCTCGAGCGCTAGCGTGCGCGCAAAATAAAAACGGTGACGCACGCTGGACTCTTATTTACCACAGTTCTCGACCAATCAGAAAGACGGATTGATTGTGGTAAAAAGTCTTTAATTACAAGATTGCTTATGTAGATGAATTTCTTGACTTTGTATTCAGAAATTCTGCAGTGTCATATGTAAAATAATCAACCTTGGAAGACGTTATTTCCCGCTCAAAAATATGCCCAAAACAATCATGGTTTTATAACATTGTGCATTGTGGCACTATTTTTGCAGATTCTAATTTCTGTGACTTTTGAGTTTTTTCACGATCCGCAAAAAGGTTCCCGCAAAAAGTTTTCCTCTTTAGTTGAAATTATATAATTATACAGATAGCAAACCCTTAAAGGTACCCCATTGAGAAGAGTGTTATGATTCACTTTGAAATAACTGACGCACTTTGAAATAATTGACGCACTTTGAAATAATTGACGCACTTTGAAATAATTGACGCACTTTGAAATAACAAAAACTGGCATGACGCACTTAATTGAAATCATTTTTTGATGCACTTTGAAGTAACAAAAGCTAACGCACTCTGAAATAATCTTTGACGCACTTTAAAATAAGTTCCTTGATAAGAGCAATGTTGAACATAAATCAATAACTGATACCTCGGGACAGCCAATATCAACAGGCCTATAGTTCACGTGGCTTAATGAACAGACGGACAGAGAGATAGACAGACAGACAAATTAAAAACAAAAAATAATTTAGAGCTGATCAAGCGAAATCAATGCTGCAATAAACGCATGCTCCATTTTGAGACCTTTGTGTTACAAGCAGTATGCAAGAATATATTTGATGGAACTGTGTCAAAAGGTGATATTAATGTTATCAGGTCATCTACTACATGTGACTGTACTGTACAGTATCTGAAGTTTAGAGTGGCTTTCAGTAAACTTGTGTAATTATGTTAGCGTGTTTAGGCCTACTCCGTGCCCCAAAGTCGCTGTAACGTTGGACAAATTAAGGCGACTTAGGGCGACCTTAGGCGATTTAAGCAAAGATTGACCAAAACGTCGATGGCACTTAAGGCGACTTTGTTTTTAAGACGACTTTGTGCGATTTAAGGCGACTTTGTGCGACTTAAGGCGACTTTAGGGCCAGAGTAGGCCCTAGGTGTTGAGGGTACCGGAGACTTACTTGAGTCACGGCGATTTGAGCAAAAATAGGCGAAAAAAAAAAAACGATGGTCGTGCTTATGGCGAATTTGAGCGATTTGAGGCGACCATGTACGATTTAAGGCGACTTTGAGCGACTTAAGCTGACTTTAGGTCCCGGAATAGGCCTGTATTTAGTACTAGTACACTCTAATTGCTTTCTCAACTATTAAATTAATTTGAATATTATATATACTTCAATAAGTACACTTTGGTTCACGGGCTAGAAAAATTCAATGCCCCACGTTTTGCATTGCCATTTTACTACTCAGTACTGGCACACTGCTGAGGAATTTTTGTCCGCGCTAAACTTTTGTAAAGGAACAGGTGGACCTAAAAACGACTATTACCCTTTCGGCTACGTAAGAAGTTTCTATGTGTGTGATACAGGGGCAAAACTTCCCCGGCTAACAGAGACCCCTGTCTTGCCCACCATGTGGCGCGATCTTATGTTAGGGCGACTATTCTAGCCGCCCGAATTCGAAATTACAAGAGATATCCAAAAATTCGGTTTGAGCCGACTGCACATTGGCAAGAAAGTAAAGCCTGGGTTTTCACGAGTGATGAAAGCAGAAGCGGAAGCAATATATACAGACTCAGTGTTGCATTTCACACCTAGGTGTGAAAGAAGACAATGGACAGTGCATACTATAAACAAGAAAATAAACAACAAGTTAGGGTTAGGGTTACACAGTGTTTCATAATCAAACAAAATGCCATGCTGCTTTCTTAAATGTACGTACTGACCTGTCAAGGTATCCGTTATGGCAAGGTTGAGGATAAACATACTGTAATATGTCTTTAGAAGGTCTCTGTTCTTTATCAGAAACACCACCAGCAAACCATTGGCGGTAAACGCTAAGAATGCGACGATAGCAAAACTTGTACGAAGTGCAGCATGTTGGTCAATGGGAATGGCAAATGATGATGTAATTGAAGACGATGAGTTTGCAGTGGTATTCATCATATATTCCTGTGAAACATAATCGGTACATATTCAAGGACGCTGGCGGTTTTGAAGTATATAAAAAGTCAATCTCAAGAGCGTTGACGGTCTTAATTAAAGCAAAGAATTGACGGATGTTTGTAGCCCATAACAAAAAGACTAGATCAGTGTTATTTAAAAATATTTTCCATATATGTTCCACTGTTTGCCATATGCCTTATAATGAAATACCTTGTTGAAATTCAACTATAAATGTATGTTTAACAAATAACACAGCTTTTTCCGTGCTTCGTTGAGTAATACTCCACGCAGGAAGTGACTAGAACACGAAAATGAGAAGTGCACGAGCCGTGGGTAATGCTCTCTGCACGTCTTGAGTGCATTCGGTACTTTCTAAGCCTGTATTACTGAACGGTGCACGAAAAAGCTATCTATTTGTTTTGTTTTATAAAATATTTGACATAGTAAGCGCGCGCTGATTGGCTGGCTACCACTTGTTTATATTAGAGGACTGAGACGTGGCTCGCACAAAAACGTCGAAAATATTTTATAAAAGCAATATAAAACGATCGCTTATGTCTCTGTACTGTGGTATAACTCGAAAAGCAAGAGAAACACTCGGCTACGTCTCGTGTTTCTTAGCTTGCTTTTCTCGTGCTCTACATGCCCCATCGTGTTGAGACACGCGCGGCCTTTTTATATTCCTTAAATACATTTGCTAAATTGTTAAGTAAATATTCAAGGAAAAAGTAAAATTTTCCTCTAATCCCTAAAAAAAAATAAAATAAAATAAAATAAGTAAATAAATGAATGAATGAATGAATGAATAAAAAGGTGCGCTTGCGGTGGAGCTCCTGCTGCTGATATCAGAACTGTGTTGTGTTTAGTAATAAAGCACAGCCTTCGACCAATCACAGTGCATGTACTATCTAAACCTTAAAATAATATGCAATAAGGATATAATAATGCTAAAAACGCGACAGTGTGAGCATCGTACAATTACCGACATCGCAGCCGCCAAAATTCAATTAGATCGGACGTGAAAACGCTCTATAGTATATTTAATTTTAGGTTTCTAGAAAATGTAAAGCACAGTTCGTTGATCATTCTCGAGCTCCGATTGCACAATATAAGCAGTACGTTTATCATCACCAATATATTACCACTTTAATACTTGTACTACATTTGATTATACGAGCACTGGGCATATGAGCAACATTCTTTACCACTCACCAGAATCACCCAAGGTCTGGACCACCGTTGTACAGCTTCTGGTACTCCAAAGAACTACCAATTGATTGAGTCACTTTGGCTTACCTCATATATAGATGTACTCTATTGCATGTAATGAATATCTCAAACTGACCCTTAAGACTATAGAATAAGAAATAGACGAGTCTGAGAACACTTGAGTAGGGTTGCCATTGTGAAAAGTATTAGCTGAAGTAGGTATTTAGTACAGTGAATTCCAGGTTCAATTGGATTCAGGAAGCGGCAAGCTGAGATGATGGAATCGAAAAAAACGCCAACTCATTATATAGTACTTAAGACTTTTCTCAACTTCCTTTTCTCCATTCTAGTGAATTCAAATTCGAATTGGATTGAGGAAGTGACAACTCGAGAAAATGAAATCGAAAAAAAATTATACATATAGTATATAGTAATTATAGTGTTTTATACCTTTCTCAACTTCCTTGCCTGCTCAAGTACTATATACGTTTTCAGTAGATCTTTCCCAAATTTGCATGACTTGGTTGACCACATAATAATTAACAAACTCAATTGGCGAGGCTGGGGTTTTCAAATCCTTACATTTCAAAAGTACTTGGTCGTTCAAGCGAACTCGGGAAAATTGTAACATCAAATTTGAAATTACCAAATAAGGTCATTTTTTGTGTTCCAACGACAATTAACCATATCACTGATACGAAACGAATACATATCAAACTCAGTAAGTCAGTTTCAAGAGGGCTTTGGCTGAAATACATTCATATAGATATAATTGTTTTCCAAATACATTTTCCATATATCTCGCATAATAATCCAAGTTCACACTAGAAACTTACACTGGAAATTTTTACTCATTTCCAACGGATAGGAAATATCTAGGAAATTGCATTTTCCTATGATAGGAACTGGACAAAATGTAGGAAAATACATTTTCCTACATATTTCCTAGATATTTCTAATCACTGAAAATTGCATTTTCCTAGATATTTCCTACCTTTTCATTTTCCTATGATAGGAAATATCTTGGAAAATGCAAGAAACCTTTGAAAACCTTTGAAAAGGCGTTAATTTCAGTTACGTTCGTGGTTTCTGGACAAATTAAATTTTCTTTTTTAAACACAGCAATTAGAAAATCTGTCATCTGTCACTAAATATAGGAGTTCCATATACAACAAGGATATTTCTACGAAAATGCGCATGATTGCTTGTAAAACAATATAGTTCAGCGTCATTTAATGTCTACTTCGATTTCTCGAACCAATTTTCGTTTCCCTTGCAGGCTCGACAAATCGTGTTTTTCTATTATACATTTAAACTAAAAAAACAGTTTATACTAAATATTAAAACGAGTTTGGACTAGATATTTGGTACCTCCTTAATGTATATTAAAACACACACACAATAGCCTTCTTAAGATCGACAGTAAATAAATGAAGTAGTTGCGGAAACTCGAGGAAAATCAAAGAGATCAACCTTGCGGCTATGTAGGACCTTGACGTATTTTTGTTCCGTGATTGCAGTTGACCAACATGAGTGGAGGAAACTCAGGTTTTCGTTGGCTGATTGGCTCAAGTTGATGGCTTTTTTCAAAAATGAAGTGCTTCACTCCAGAATACCAACTTAATGCTCATTTAATTTTCACCCTAATAAAAGCATATCTGTCGATAACTTGAAAAAAATATAGCTAGGAGTCCATCTGGATAATCACTTAATGTGTTTGCCTACTGTTTTTTGGCTGCCACACCAAGATTTCGTGAACGGTCTTTACAATATTTTCTCTTGTAAACTTCAAACAAATTTTAATCGTTGGTGAAAGCCTCAGGTCGATCGATCATGCGCAAGAGAAAATTAATGTAACCATTCAAGAAATGTCTGTCTTAAATGTAAACAGGAGATTTGACAAGATTTGATAAGCCATTGGGCTTCATTTTATGTCAAATTTCCTCGCCAATTATATTAGTATACACTTGTGATATGTAATATTTTATTCATTAGTATTGGCAAATAAACAAAGTTCTAAAGTTCCAAGAAATCTTGGTGTGGCAGTCAAAAAACAGTAGGCGAACACCTTAAATTTGGAAATGCATATAAAATTCATCCACAACAAAATAGCCAAAACATGGGAATCATAAACAAGCTCAGATACTTCCTTAACTTAATAACGCTTCCACATATTTATCATTCTAGCTGTTATTTATCTATACCTAAGACATAATACCAGAATTATTTGTAGATATTCTCAAACCACCGGATTCACAACATTCGTACAACACAAGGTATTCATCAGGGGGTACATATATACATACACGATTGAGACTCCCTCAACAGGGCTTTTCAGCTCAATTTACAAATCCTAACTAAATCATATAAATCAAACATAAATGGATTAAGAATCCCAACTTAACTGGCAAGGAGGCAAACCAGTTGGCTATATTACAAGCATGGCCGAGAAACTGAATTTGAACTGATCGAAATCGGAACAAATTCAGTCTCAGCTAGTGGCCAGAGCGGGAATCGAACCTGGGACCGCCGGATTGCGAGACCAACGCTGTGACCACTCGGCCATGCTGCCCTTTGTTCGCACTTGTGCGCGCACCAACTATGGTAAATTTACTTTATTCCGTTTCCTATCTCTGGGAAACTGTCCCAGCTTGTCCCTAATTCATCACCTTTAGATTTCAAGTCATATTAAAGTAAACATTCGCTTGTAAATCAAAAGTAAGTCACAAAATTACAAAATTTGCCCTAAAATGAATTCCTAAGTCGCTTCTATTGATTATCTTAAATGATTTTTAATTTAATTTAATTTAATCCATTTTCACAGTATTTGAACATAAAGAACAAAATGTATATAAGAAAACTAAATTAAAGAAATTAAATACGGCAAAAGAACTATATACTCTGTACTAAGAAAAAGATGCAGTAGGGAAAGACTAGAAGGGAACATAGGATCCATTCGAGCTAGTCCATCCAAAAACATACAAGCACTTAAATAAGGAACAACAACATAGATAGCACAGTGGATAGCACAGTTTAATGGCTGCTGTAAGTGACGTCACGGTAACATCTTGGTTGCAAACTGCTATTCATTGTACAGAAGACGCACCTAAGGGAACCCTTAACACTCAATGTCGAACTTACCGTGATAGACCAATATCACGCTAATATGACAGTATAAAATATTTGATTTATTGGAAAAATAAACTTGCTATCAAATTTATCACATCGATATTAGTAAAACTGCAGAGTTTTGTAAAGCTTGCCCTTAAACTGTCGGAGATATGAATTTTTTGAAGCTAAATATTATTGTGGAATTTTTGTAAAGAAATGTATGTGTTTAGCATGATAACGAGGCTGGCACGTCCACTGTACATTTCATTGTAAAAATGCTTAGTTTTAAAAATTCATTGCAATTTTACTAATATCGATGTAAAAAAAATTGATAATAACTCCTTTTTCCGATAAATCAAATAATATATAATGTCAAGCTAGTTTGAAAAAGGTCTATTTAAAAATCATGTGTACGTGCAAGTATTGCCTAATCTCTTCTTGAGTAAACTAATAGTTTCCGATTTATCTTATATTTTTCGTTTTTGTACATATATATTTTTGTTATATCGGTGTTAAGCAACCTAGCATTACCGATTAAAGATTCAGATTCAGATAGCCAAGTGAGCCGGAAAATTCTGTGAAGTTCTTTGCATGATCTAAAGGGTGAACCCTACTTCGATTGGCACTTAAATCAGCCCATAAGCAATATCCTGATAATATAGAGAATAAGCTTTGTAAATGTACATTGGAAACGGCAGATGGAAAACAGTTTCACGTGACCTGCTTTTTTGCACCTGGAGATACCGTTCCAGCGTGTTTTGGTAGAAAACTAAAAAAATTAAAAATAAATCAAGATTAAAAAATTCAATTAAATTAAAAATTAATCTAGCTTAACTAAGCCTATGAACTCTACTAAATTGGTCTACACATTTTGCACAAACATTTCAAAACATAGAGAGAGAGAGAAGTTGAGACGGAAATGAACATTGGGAATTCTGTTGATTACATGATTTTAATTAAGATGTGTTTATTTAGCACATTCATAGATAGAACACATGAAAATACATATATAATTACTAGTGTATCCAAAAGCCATTTCGATCTCAGCTTCAATTAAGGTTCGATGATTTTGAAAGGGTCAATGTTTGTGCAAATAGGTATATATACACCCATTCCAAAAAAGTTTGTCGGGCGAGAGGTTTCAAGCTCACGCGATTAGACCGTAAAGGAGTATGGGTAGTTGAAAACATTTACTCTCTTTTTGGCTTATGTCTTCATTTTAAGCATCAATGAATAAAGCACTTTGTTGTATAAGCTCAACACCAGCTGGTTGAGAATTGTCGTGCTGATATTTTTATGGTTTCATAGCTTTTAGTAATTCCTCCCCATACTCTATTTCGGATGAGTCGCGTAGATTTGAGTCTATTTGCCGACGACGTTAATTGAAATAGGTGTATAAATTAGGCCAATGGTCACAAGCAGGTTGGTTTGTATACAAACGACAAAGTAGTAGGTTCAAAAGAAGGTTTTTCTCGCGCACATTCGTTTTTTGCTTATAAATCAACAGACAGCAAGAAAACATGAAGTTTGAAACTGATTACTGTAATAGTACGTTTTACAGTTGATATATATTTAATATATATATCATTGCCAGAAATTAGGGACATTTTGATGAACGCGCATGCGTAATGTAGCCAGAATAGCGAATATATCTTACTAGAAAATGTATGGAAATATATAGTTTTCCCAAAAACTTTAGTGAACAATGCTTTGTTTTCACTTTTGCTGGACTAAATATCGATACTCATTAGAATAACACATCTATTTATTGCATTATTTTTGTCTACAATTCTGTTTTACCTGGTTCCACGAGCGGCACAAAGTTTGCCTTCTTTATCAGCTAGATCGCCATACTTCTCTTGTAAAATTCCCGAAGTACTGCTCACTCATTCGGATTTCATGAAAATTTTGTCTGAGTCCAATCTCGAAACAGCAAGTTTCACTCCATCAAAAACACATGTAAAACCATTCATTATCCAAAGCCAAACTGGTTCCAAGAAGGCTTGAAAATCTAGTGTTTGGCTTCCTTCGTGAGAAGCCATATTAAGAAAACAAATCGGGAAAATTTTGGCCAAGACGAAGTAATACCAGTAAACCTTCCGCCATTTTGTTTTTACGTTGTATTCTGGGTAATATATCTACACATCGTTACCAATACTTTGCAAAAAGGGGATTTCTATATATTTGAGGCTGGCATGGCGTGACAATAGAATTCTGAGGTGATGACGTCACAAATAATAAATGTCATGATTTACTAGCTTTATTCATCTTGATCAAGATAAAAAATCGCAAGTAAGTTGTAGAAATGATGAATGCAACTGGCTATTGGTCAAAAAAGTGAATATTTAAGCAAATGGGTAAAAAAGCTGAGCCCAGTAAAACCGCTGACCAATGTCCAATATTTCTGGTAATGTGTCATTTACCATTAATTTTTATTGTGACCATATATAACAGTAAATTTTGGGAAATAAAGTGATATCGATCTTTAAAAAGTATAGTTTTAGTATATCACACGACACTTCTCACCTGGTTATGTAGGCTATCGAGCTAGCTTTGTCACGTTACGTCAAAGCCGTTGTTCGCGGCGGCAAATTGGAGGACAAGTTTTTGTCGATTTCATCAGTTATAGGTAAAAAGGCAGGTAAAAAGTTGTAGGTAAAACGTAGCTGGAAAGCTTAATAATGTTTTTTTCACTATCTGGACGGCTTGCATTATTATTATTATGCAGTTGCTGCGTAACTGATCGAAAACGCTTTATTATGTCTATTATTTAGTTATTTCCGACCAGAAAGTTTGCCGAGAAAAATGGTTGACTGCTATCATTAGAATTATAATTTCTAACCTATTGTATATTCTAGACTACCGACTTGAAGAGAACTGGTATTTAAGGTATTTATAGCGGAGCTCCCGCGCGGGCCGAAGGCCCGCGCGAGCGGAGCACCATACCTAAGAAAAAATGGTAACCCATCGAGTTGATTTTTCATGGACACACAGGGAGCCCAACGGCTGTACGTCCGTCCGTACATACATACATACATACATACATACGTCCGTACATACGTCCGTGTACATCGCGATGCTGATTGGCTGATTGCTTTTTGGCGCCAACTTGACGCGCGCTGACACTTTGAAAACTGAAAATTTACAAGTTTCCTTGCAGTTTTAACTTGCAAAGCTTAAAAGTAGTATTCTCGAAACCTCGTAAAAATTTAGCGATTTTGATGAACATTAATCTGTGCCAATCTTGACAGGTTAAAGCGAAAAAAACCGTACGTTTGAATTTTTTTCGGGCCTGGTGTCGTTTCAAAAACTGCTCGAAAGACGAAAGACACAGAGGATATTTTCAAAGTTGGACGACTTTTTAGTTGGATTCGTAGTTTAAAAAAATTCCTCATAATGAATAAGTCATTGAGGATCGTGTATTCTTCGTTTCGTGAAGATGCCTTCAATAAAGCTGCTTAAAAATCTAGCCAAAGTTGGAAATAAATCAAGAATCGTCTGCATTGAGCGTGAAACAAGGACCAGTATGCTTCGAAAAGACAACAAGGAAAGCACTTCAAGGTAAAGACCCTGGCCAGAAAATGATATCAAAAAGTCTCTTGTACCTATATTTGATCTTTTATCTTTGATTTGGGATTGATGACTTAAAAAAAACCTTTTATGCACGTTGAACTGTGGCCAAGTTTAAAGAAACACTCGATCAAGCCTTACATGAAAATAATGTACAACGACATTTTGTTTTACGGTGAACTTTTTGCACTAGTTCTAATAATAATAAAATTAGTAAAAAAATTGATTTTGAACTTATTTCAACCCCACTAATGTGTAAATACAGCTCAAGTTTTGGTCTGGAATTTAATGAAACAATTGACAGGAAAAAAAGAAGGAATTTTGCCATGCAAACTAGAATTGTTTTTATACTTTATTCATCTGGATGAAGTTGCTCAGTGAGCCCTGTGAAGCCTTAAATACAGACTGAAAATGCTTAATTCCTTGTTTTCTTGTTATTTCAATTAGCTGTTTTTATAATCACTTTAAATTGTATTATCAGTGTAATCTGGAAGAGAAAAGTGGGAGACAAGTATTCGCCTAGCTAGTGTGTCATTCTTTTCTACATTAAATAACAAAACAAAATAACAACAACAACCACAAAAAACAAGATGTCACAAATATAGTGAAGACAGACAAATCAATATATGTTGTTCTGTAATATTCAGGATGTCGAAAAGGTTTAATTACTTGTATCAATTTAAAAAAATGTTTTGGAGATTTTGCTTTCTATTTCTGAAAATTATGAACCCTTACAAAGTCAGTTATGAAATCTGACAGTGAATCTGAATATTAAAATTTACTGTAACAAAGGTCACTGAGCATACAAGCCCATACAATATACAAACCAAAACCAAAACTTATTTTAAAAATGCTTTTTAAATAATCTTCATTTCAACTTTTTCAATTACCACAGGAAGCCCAATTCATTTGAATCAAGAACATAAAAAAATTAAAATTGAAATTGGAGCTTTGCTTTTAGGTAGTAGTTGTTTTGAGTTGTTTTACAATTTCATCTAAAGTCATGATTAGTGTAACCTGGAAGAGAGAATTCTTGTTTCGTGTAAAGACAACTATTTATCAGTGTTATTCTACTCTACATAATAAAAAAAAACCAAGATGCCACAATACTGTCAAGACAGAAAAATCTAAATATAATTTTCTGCAATGTCTAATTGTTTAATTGAAGGATGTTGAATTAGGTTCAGTATTTATGTGAATGAAATCAGTTTGAGGGATTTTTGCATCCTATTTCTGAGAATTATGAAGCACTACTACTAAGTCAATTATAAAATCTGACACAAATATCTGAATAAATATCACTATGGTCACTGAGTTGAAAGCCTTATAATTCTCAGGAGACTGAAGGGCAAGAAATAAAGCTTGATCTATAGTCTTTATTTCAACTTTTACAACAAAATGCAATATTTGTTTGCCTATTACCACAGCAAGCCCAATTCATTTGAATCAAAAACGTCAAAATAAAACAAAGTATTTAAAATTATTATTATATTTAAATGGGAGCTCCGCTATTAGGTAGTACCTAATTTTTATATTAATGATTTTAAGGTAAACGTTTCTTATCTACTGGACGTGGAGGAATGAATAATACTTCCCACAACTCCACTGACTGTTTTACTTTTGTCCCTCTCCTCAGCTCCGGCCTCATTTGAGTTTGCCCACCAATATGGTGTGTAAACACATGTAAGTCAGGTGACTGAATAATCTCAATTGCAGTTTACCTCCTCACGTTGGCGCCCGCTTTGGAATTTCTTTCATGTATTACCTCGTTTCAAAGCAAAGCTATCAGACATTGACGGGACACAAATATAGAAACAAAATACAGCAATCTTTTGACACAAACAAGTGCAAATTTCTAAATATATGTTATGTCAATTGTTCTCGAGAAAAAGGACAATTTGGCAGGCTCAATTTCATCTGCTTTTCCAGCTTCTATAACTTTCAATTCCGGTGTCATTTCAACGTTTCTTGTTGATGTTGCTGCCGTGGAGGAACTACCGGTGGAGTTGCATGGCAGGACGTGGCCAGGTGTTTCATTGCTGTCATTCGATGCTGCGATATCTCTTTTGGTGCAGGGACAAAGGAACTTGATAAATCGACGGCGAAACAATTTATTTGTTGCACAGTAGATGAACGGGTTTAAACATGAATTACTCATACACAGGGCCATGGTAAAGTGGTGGAATGGAGTATCGATTTGTGTCAGGTCAAAACTGGATAACATGTATGATACTTGGTTTGGTAACCAGCAAACACCAAAAACTGCAGCGGCGGTCATGCACATACGAAGAAGACGAATTCCTGCTTTGCCATGGTTGGTTTTGAAGAGTGCTGGAGATTTCCGGACTCTCATCCCAAGATTGACAAACAAAACGGTGATAGCAATAAGTGGAATAAGAAACTGGATGTAGAAAATGATGACAGCGAGTACTTGTCTCTCACTTCTTGGAAAAGATGTCCAAATACATTTATTGTTTGGTCCAAGGGTTTTTTGAAACATGGAAGGCATTAGTATTACCAAGGAGCATACCCAAACCAACACCAAAATGGCACAAACTCTTTTCTTTGTAAAACTTACTTTGTATTTTGCAGGGCGTGCTACAGCAAACCATCTGCAACCAAAACAAAGCAAAGAATAGCTATTTTATTTAAAGCTCCTGCTAGTTGCTTTCAATGAAAATCTATCAAATTTGGAAGTTTTACATAAAAATAGAATAGATCCTTAAGATGGTTGTGATCGGGTGGCAATTTTGTGAGTGTAATATATATAATTTGGGGAGCAAGGGAGTCACCAACCAACTCACTCATGGAAGCTCACTTGTGTTCAGAGCCGCGGCCCCTGGAACTCAGTGCTGTACTTTCTGTGGATTCTATTGCGGCATTCTAATGCTGGGCTATTGTGTATTGTAATGAGACGGTGTCTACGATTTAACGTCTTAATCAAAGACCTTTAGGTATACCGTTTCCAAAGGAAATTATGTACGCATTTTCTTCTTTTAATTTAATCATCTAATTGCTCCGATTTTCTCCACAAAACAACCAATCAGTCAATTGAGCCAACTGGACAATTAACTATTCAATTGCATAGATTCCTAGCTATAGAACTTTTTCATCAAATTAATATTTTACCTTTCAGTTGCCAAGCAAACCATCGTGTATACTGATACGATACCAAAATCAAAAACCAAGTAATAGGATGCTAGTATGCGACAGAACAGCTCTCCAGCAAAGCCACTTGGGACAGGAAAGTCTTTCTCCCCGATGATCATAGATGGCGTACAAAACATTCCAACACCTAACGCAAAGTATACTAATAAGCGTTCAGAATTCTAGTGGAAGAAATCCTCTTTTACAATGCTACAATATGATAGTAACATGTATGTCAGTATAGTGTTGATTTTGTCAATGATTAAGGGGTCATGATTAGGGAACGAAATATTTATATATTTTATTGCCTGTCCTGCCTTGGAGATATCGATAATGTCGCTTCTCTATTTGTCACGTATGTCTAACACGTCTCACGCGTTGCGAAGTCTTTGTCAAATCTGGTACCTTTTAGGGTGTCTCAGATTTTAGGGGACTACCAGAGACTTAGCTGGTACCTTGTACGGTGTTTTTCAGTAAATAAGATACCTTAAATAAGCATTATTTACTGGGACTATTTAATTATCTGACTTGTGTCTCTTGAGCACATCGATAAAAGAGTTGATATTTTTTGGATTCCTCAATTTTTTTGTTTTTGAATTGGTACCTTTAATTTTAGGGCTAGAAATCGGCAATTGTTGCCACTCCCACCAGGATAAGACTCAGGTACCTTTTAGGGGTCATTTCCGAAATTTCCGACGAGCATCCCCGCCCTCATCCCCGCCCTCGTATATATAGGAGTCCCGCCTCCCCCCTCCCCCCCCCCCCCGGGACATTAGTCTCAGGATCAGATGCATCCATAACCTACTACTAAACCCTGTGAACATTCTCTCCTAAAACACACAAAAAAATTTACTAACCTGTCATCATATCGGTAACAGCAAGGTTAAATAAAAGAATACTGTAGGACTTCTTAAGAAGATCATTATTCTTTATGAAGAACAAAACGAGCACACCATTGGTAGTAATAGACATAAATGCGATGACACCAAACGTTGTTCGAAGTGCAACATGTTGGTCAATGGTTGTGGTTGAAGATATATTTACGGTGTTGTTCAGCATATCGTCCTATCAGAAAAATTAATCCGGCCTTTACTGAGGATTTTTGCATAAACAGAAATATTCATTAATACTAATAGAGATCTTTCGCATGAGCCCAGTCCATTCCACTATTAGTGGAAACCATCCGCTACATATGATAATGAGGTAAAACAGAACGTAGATATTGTTTTAAATAGAAAACTACTAACACCTTGAAACAACTGTAGTTTATTAGAGCCTATCGTGTTTTTACAGCTTTCCAGGTTACACTGAAACTTAACTAATATGAGAATCCTTATTAAAGAATGACAAAAGAAAACCAGATTTACTTTATGCATGAGTTAATGTGAACCCCCCCTCCCCCCCCCCCCCCCCCGCCCACCCCCCACCCCGGGACAAGGTGGGGGATAATAGGGATTTGAATGAAAATTATGCCCCAGGGGGTGGTGTATTGGGCACTTTTGGTATATTGCCTGTCCCCAGGGGACGTGCCATGACTGGGGATTTGTTTTATGAGCCTGCAATTTTAAATTCAGCGGTGATCAACCTTGTCATTCAAAATGGCGTCCCAGAACCAGGTGAGTTCTTTGTCATGCAAATCCGTTTTTTTCTTATTGAAATGTTACGTTGACCATACGCGCTTGAACCTTTGTGAAATACTGTTCATAAGTTTATAAGTTATTTTTAGACAGGGTCCCCTATACCCCTTTGCAAAATGAAATCACGCAAAAATATTTGGTCTTTTCACGCGTCACGGATAATTAAAAAGTCTCTTTCACGTTCACAAAAAATCAAAAGTTGCTTTCACGTGGACGCAAAATGATTTTAAACCTTAAATCACGTTTCACGTCAAAATAAATCAGCCATTCACGTTTCACGCAAAAGGTATAGGGGACCCTGTTTAGAAGCATATTTGTTGTTATATTTGTATTTCTGTTAAAGCACAATGAAAAGTCTGCCGATCAAATGATTTAAACCTAGGTATTTTAGCATCCTGTTTAATTTTTTTAATACATCTTCATTTTCCATAGACCATGGACTGGAAAACTATTCCATTGACTATTATCAAATCCTAGTTCTTGCAATTTTAATATGTTCTAATATTTTTGTAATCATCCTGTTTAGTAATTGATAACTGTACTGTCGTCCAACAACTTTATTGTAATAATTGGTTGATTTTCCTTTTCTTTCAGAGTGATGTGCCATACCCAAATTTTGTTTGATGAATAAAATAATGTTTAATGCCTTTTGTTCAGTTAAATCTCTTTGCTATTTATATAATGTTCCCAGGGGGTGGGGGTTTGGTAACTACAGATAAGCCCCAGGGTCAGGGGTATTTGTCATCATTTGAGAGCATGCTTTCTACAAATCTCCACCTTGTCCTGGGGTGGGGTGGGGTGGGGGGTCGGGGGGTCGGGGTTCACATTGACTCATGCATTACTTATATATTAGACTAGCTTATATTCGCTCTAATCACTCTCTGTCTCAGATTCAAATGTGTCAAAAATTTTACTTATTTTGTCCATCATTCCCATTGCGCGGTCCGAAACATTTTTGTGTGAGCTGTTCCTGAGCGTCTTTGTTGGCATGGCTTTTCGTCGGCTTCATTTTCTTTTCTTTCTCTTCTTTGCTCTAAATGACTTAGATTCCAGTCTGTCCAGTGTCTTCATTAATCTCTTTATTCAGCTGGACGTAAAAGTAACAGATGCACAATGAATCGCTACGCTCGTGGTTCCACTTAACAAATTGAAGATAGTTTTCCATTGTCAGTACTCTTATTAATCATGGATGACGTCAAAAAATGTTCAAAACTAAAGTGGAACCACGAGCGCAGCGAGTGGTTTCACTGCTAAGTTTTGGACATTTTTTGACGTCATCCATGATTAATAAGAGTACTGACAATGGAAAACTATCTTCAATTTGTTTTTTACAACATTATCTTAGATCTTTTCCGTCCAAATCTGTTTGAAAAACTGTCCCAAACTTTTTTCTGTAAGGACGAGCGTGACATGTTGGCGTCAGCTATTGTCAGTACTCTTATTAACAATGGCTCTCGGCCAATCAGATTGCAAGATTTTAGTCAAATGTTGTATTGAGTTTTGAACATTTTTGTGACGTCATCTATGATCAATAAGAGGACAGACAATGGAAAACTATGTTCGATTTGTTAACGTGACTGCATTTCGTGACATGACCAAAACGTGACTGAAATCACAGCTGTGCGGAGAGTCCTGTCAGTCAAAGATTGTGCCAGTCAGAACTTTGCGAAGTTTCACAATTATTTTGAGACCTTCTTTATGAATACTGTCAACGACTTGGAAAGCAAGTGTTTTCATGTAGTACATATCATGAGTTAAGACTACAACTACTTCGTAGCTCATTCAGTTGATGGAATCGAAATTGAGCGGGCCAAGAGTTTTATAGTTCAACTTCACGGCTTCTAAAATTGTAAGTTATACTTTTCCTGCGATTTTTTGTGACATTTTTGGTTATTAATGCTTTAAGGACACTCCTTCCAAGACCTGATAACAATGTTTTATTTGTGAAAGATCTACAAGACAAAATTCAAGCTCTTTCCTCGTGGTTTATCAGAGCAAAAACAGCAGCGTGTGAAAAGCCCGCGTGTGCGATTTCACGTCCAATGGTAAGTGTACATTTATGAGTCTAAATTATGTTTTGTTTTGAATTTTTTTCAATGAAAAATATCATTTTTCTTTACAAATGTTTTGTCAACCGTTATTGTCATTTCTATGCTGCATGAAATCTGATATTTCAAGCCGTAAAGATGAGAAAACACCTACAATTCATTCGGCGGCTTCAGTTGTCATGAATAACAAAATCAGTTAAAACTTTATAGTCTCTAATTGTTGGTGACTGGTTTGACATTTTGAATATATTTAACGTATTAATATCATCGTTTTCTAACGATTGCCAAAACAATTAAATGTTTGGTGAGTTGTTTTACACCAACATCAACATTACTCCGAGTGAAAGTCGCGCGAAATCTTTGTAATTTTTCACCGGACTCTGTAAATGTTATGAACATGGCAGTTTTGTTAAAAGCCATTTTCGAGGCAAAAACAATTAATTAGACTTACAATATTTGTAATCATTCTACTGGCTCAAAAATGTAAAATATAGTATTGTCTTTTCAAAAATCTTCAAAAAGTTTGACTTTGCTTTGCGTGACAGATGACGCAATCTCTGTGTGTCTTTCCTCTTATTGATCATAGCTGACAGCCAATCAGAAAGCGAGAAAATTACAGGCTGTGGTAAAAAAAAACTAGTTGATATCACTGAAGCAGAATAGTGCAAATAACAATAGCAAGGTACTCATGTGGTCTTTATCTTTCTTTTTGTTGTTTTCTTAGAGTGATGGCACTTAATCCGTGAAATAGATATATGCGCTAAATACGGGTTAGAGTGATTTTCATCGGACTGTGAAACAATTACTATTGTTATATACCAACTGTCAAAGTCAATTTTTTCCGTGCTCTGATTGGACGAGAGCGCATCACGTGAACGTCAACAAATTTTGCTGTTTCCCCAGCAACAACTCTCAGCGGGCAACAGTGAGTTTTATTGACCGGTAATAACAAAACCGGAAGTTGATTGAGCTTTGAAGGCGGCAGCGCGCGCGCGTTTACAAATTCATTCATGAGGCAAAACTCGTATTTATTGTCAAACTTTTAAGACCAATATATACAACATTTATTCCGAGAAAAAGATGATAACCAACCAGAAATGTCACCAAAAGAGCTGCAACAATTCTCCGAAAAACTATGTGTGAAAAAAGGTCAGTTTTGTGTCGGAATTTTGATTAAAAACCTTATTTGTAGGCAGCGACGTTTTGCTTTTTATTTCGTTCTTTGACAGTTGGTATATAACAAAACACTTATTGACTGGGACCTCGGGAAAGCAGTATGTTTTGTGGTCCCTCGACCGCTGATGTTTCCCTCAGCTCCGCTTCGGGAAACATTGGCGGTCTCGGGACCACAAAACATACTGTTTCCCTCGGTCCCAGTCAATAAGTGTTAAATAGTCAGTGTTTAATAGTGTCTAATAGTTGTATTGCAATAAAAGAAAACAATGGGTGCAGAGTCTATTAGTGTCTATTAGCTTAGTAACTGCATCATGCATCGGACTGTGAAACAATTACTAATAGTTAGTGTTTAATATTGTCTAATAGTTGTATTGCAACAAAAGAAAACAATGGGTGCAGAGTCTATTAGTGTCTATTAGCTTAGTAACTATTTCACAGTCCGGTGAAAATCACTCTAAGTGTAATCACTCTACTTTACACTATTTAGTACTAAATAGCACTAATCAAACAATAGAAAACAAAAGAATTTGCATAATTTAGCACTATTTTGTACTATTTATGCTGCACACTTTTAGTGCTTGTACTCTAGTTGTTTCACGGATATATGGCGTGCACTCTAAGATTCATCATGCTCATCTAGATAATCGAAGCGTGCGGTTTCGTGCGTTGACATCACAGTTTACATGCTATTTTGTCTTTAGCATATTATTTTACTCATTTGCATCTAAAAGTGAGTTATGTGAAATCTTTCTACTATTATGTGCTAAATAGTTAGAGTGGTTTTCATAGAGTGAGTTGTTTTGTTTAGTCTCATTCACCTTTGGCCCAATATGTTGGTGAATACTAAAACAATTAGACCTCTCGGCCTCATGGACTACGAGTCAATAGCCCATTCGGCCTACGGCCTCATGGGCTATTGACTCGTAGTCCATTCGGCCTCGAGGTCTAATTGTTAATTAACTGCTAGTAATTATTTCACAGGTTTATGAAAACCACTCTATAGTACGTAGTTGTTTCACGGATATATGGCGTGCACTCTATTCTTCGCAAATATACAGCAAAAGGTGTGATTCATAGATTTTGCGAATTTTCTGTTCAATTTTTTTGTTCAATTTTTCACATTTTTATTTTTTAAATCTCAGCAACTTAGAAGTACAAGACGATTAAAAATCTAGAGAATTTATTTAATGTTTATGCGAAAAAAGAAGACGACCAATTTTATAATAAAGTGAAACTTACGTTGATTTAAGCGGCTGGTGCACTGGACGTTTTGTCAACAGTAATAAGCACAAATTTTTTCAGAAATCAGGGAGGCAAATACTAATCTTGATTTGTTTTAATACGACTATTTAAGTTCTTAAGATCATCAAACAACTTAAGATTATTACATTTAAGACAAGACCAAAGCGACCTGGAGAAGGAATAGAACGACCATCCCTCAAATAAATTAAAGGTTTGACTTCCGTGTTTCTGTCGAAACCAAATTACCTTTCGTTGTTGAAAATTTGCAGTTTGAAAGGATTCAAGGTGTCATGAATTTAAGAATAAACTGCATAAGCACTTAAAAACATGCTGAAAAACTTAGCTTGCAGGTACTGACAGCGTTTGCCCAATAAAGTACGCTACGGTCATGCTATGTTACTGAATCTAAGTCGGAGCCCCTATAATAAGATACAAACAGGAATTTGCAAAGTTTGCAAAATTGCTATTTTTATACTACAATAGTGCCATTTATATCTTATCCTAGTATTGGATTGTGGAGTTTTTTCACTATCGGTGAATAACGGTTTTAGAAATAATTACCTCCAGTTCAGAGAATGATTCCTAATAATAAAATATTTGTCAATTATAGATTATGTTAAAAAGGGTAAAAGAAAGAGAAGTTATTTTGTTGAGACCTATATTCAGAGCTTAAAATTAAAGGTTGTACAAATTTCAACTCTATTGTCATCTGGGTATATGAGAAATTGTAATTTTAGGAATGAGAACTTACCTGAAATGTTTAAATGTAATTGACGACTCGCAGCTAGAACTTCTAGGCAGTACAACTAGTACAGTTAGTATAGGATAGTGGCTGCATGTTGTTTATCTTGATAAAAGATAGGAACTCCAAAATGGCTTTTCAACATTTGTCACCTGCCTTAAAGGGGCAATGCCAGATGACCGTATTTCTAATTAGCATAATATATTTTTTTCTGAGTTTAAATAAAGTGTCACTCACTCACTCACTCACTCACTCACTCACTCACTCACTCACTCACTCACTCACTCACTTACTTCCATCAAAAATGGAAAAAACTCTATCCAAGATTCAAAGGAAATCTCAGAGATTCTTAATAAGCATTTTTCCGTAGGAGTAAAGCTAACCGGATAGGAGGAGTAAAGCTAACCGGATTCAATTCCAGAAGGAAAGCTAAGCTTCACTAGTTATACTTGCATAAAGCAAACACAGTTTTTACAAATTAAGGCATACAACTGTCAAGGAGCTGTTAGGGAAATTGTAAAATCTACGGACAGTAAATTAAAAAAGCAACGGGATATTAGACAGTTTATCTGTTCGATTAATCAGTAGAAGAAGGCGCTCCAATTATATGTCATTCACTAGCCAAAATTTTTAATCGATCCATAGACTGTGGTGTTTTCCCTAATGCATGACTTAAAGCTATCCATAAAGCAAATGATAAAGATGATTTAAATAATTATCGTCCGATCCAATTTCTGTACTTTCTGCTATAGGTAAAATTTTTGAAAGAATTGTTTTTAACCGGTGAATGCGTGCAATACCTTAGCTTAAATGAAATACTCACTGAAAACCAATCGGGTTTTAGACCACATCACTCGACCACCACTGCACTGCTGGAAGCCACAACTGAGTGGCTTACAAATATGGATGAAGACGAATAAACTGTGTAACTTTCCTAGATTTTACAAAAACCTTTGACACAGTTAATCATTTTATCCTTCTCCATAAATTATCTGCTTATGGCATTGCAGAAAACTCATTGAAGTGGTTTAAATCCTACTTAACGGATCAGGTCCAGATCACATAAACAATGCCTTATTATGGACTGAAAAAAGAACTATCGTGTGGCATTCCCCAGGGCTCAATCTTAGGACCCCTGCTATTTATATTGTACATTAATGGTCTACCAAATACTGTGAAATTCTCCAAAACAAGAATGTACGCTGACGACACAAGTCTCACGACCTGTGGTACGTCACCGAAATCAATAGCTAATAATGTAAACCTAGACATTGAATTGCTAGCATATCAAACTGCAGCTAGGTTGAAAGCAAACAAGTTAAGTCTAAACTCAACGAAGACAGAATATATGTTTATCGGCTCTGATGACAACTTACGAAAAATAAGTTCTAAACTGCATATTTACCTTGACGGTAAAGAAGTTGTACGTGACCCAACAGCCAAAACCTTAGGGGTTGTAATTGACGAGCGTCTGTCATGGGCCGCCCATGTCGATTACATATGTAAAAAGATATCATCGGGGTTGGCTGGCCTCAGACAGGTTCGTGATTGCATCCCTCAGGAAACGGCAACTAGTAGCAGTCTATAATTCGCTCATAACTCCTTGGTTTGACTACTGTGATGTGGTTTGGGACAATCTCCCAAAGACATATCAACCGATAGACTTCAAAAAATGCAAAATCGTGCTGCTCGCATTATAACAAAAAGCAGTTACGAAATTAGATCTCATGACATTCTTGCTTCCCTTGGGTGGGAAGATCTTCAGAGCAGACGAAAAAAAACTAAACTTACAACAGTGTATAAGACTTTAAAAAGGGCTATTTCACAGGCACAATTTCATCTGCTTTTCCGGTTTCTATATCTTCCAACCCTTGAACCATTTCGATTGCAGAAGCCTTATTTCTAGAGGTAGTTACGTTTCTCTTTGCAACTGTTACCGTGGAAGAGCTACCGTTGCCGTTGTCAAGATGAGGTGCCTCATTGCTGCCGCCGTCCAATACTGCAATATCGTTTTTCGTACAGGAACGAAGAAACTTTATAAACCGTCGACGGAACACTTTGTTAGTTGCACAGTAGATAAACGGGTTTAAATATGAGTTACTCATACAGAGGACCATTGTTGAGTGGTGGAATGGAGTATCGATTCGTGTCAGGTCAAAACCGAATAACATAAATGATACTTGGTTTGGAATCCAGCAAACACCAAAAACGACAGCGGTGGTCGTGCACATGCGTAGAAGACGAATCCCTGCTTCGCCATGGTTGGTTTTGTAGAGGGCTGGAGATTTCCGGACTCTCATCCCAAGATTGACAAACAGAACGGTGATAACAATAAGTGGGATAAGAAACTGGACGTTAAAAGTTATAACAGCGAGTACTCGTGCTGCTGTTTCTGGAAAAACTTTCCCAACACATTTATCGCTTGACCCGAGAGTTTCTCTAAACAGAGTAGGCACCATTGTTATCGTGGGGCATATCCAAATCAACACCAAAACGGCACAAACTCTATTCTTTGTGAAACATGCTTTGTACTTCACAGCGCGTGCTACAGCAAACCATCTGTAAACAAAACAAGGCAAAGAATGAACATTCTATTTAAACAGGGTCCCGTACGCGTATACCTTTTGCGTGAATCGTGAATGGTTGATATATTTTGACGTGAAACGTGATTTAAGCAGTCTTTTTGCAAATCTTTTTGCGTCCACCTGAAAGTAACTTTTGTGAACGTGAAAGAGATTTTTTAGTTATCCGTTACCCGTGAAAAGATCAAGTATTTGTGCGTGATTTTATTTTGCAAAGGGCTATAGGGGACCCTGTTTAAACCTCATCCTATATTTGCATTTACTGAATGCCTATCGAGGTTCAGTTGAGGATCTATATAGCAAGATGGAGTTTACTGATACACACATACACCAAGACCTCCGTGCCCTTCTCTCTATAAATAGTGGAGCGGATTCTACTGCAGCACTCCAATACAGGGTTAATATGCATGTGAAGAGATCGTGCCTAACCGTTTAACGTCCTTATCCGAGAAAATCTGCAAATGTAATCCCAAAAGCAGTAACATCTCTTCAGTCATTTAAATTTTAAAGACCAGTGTCCGGCAGAGCTCGAGTTTGGAAGACCAACGCCATGCATGAATTTCTAGCTAAAAGTTTAGCTAGAAAGTTATTTTAGTCGGTTAATATCTTACCTTTCAATTGCCAAGCAAACCATCGTGTATACTGATACAATACCAAAATGAAAAACCAAGTAATAGGATGCTAGAATACGACAAAACAGTTCTCCAGCAAAGCCACTTGGGACAGGAAAGTCTTTCTCCCCGATAATCATAGATGGCGTACAAACCATTCCGACACCTAACGTAAAAATATACTAATAAGCGTACAACTTATGAGTCCCTTTTGCGCAATGTCATGATAATTATAAACTAGTGACCAAAAATGCGTTTTGGAAAGACCCGAGAACCTATTTGGGCTACTAAAGGATTTCGTTTAAATGACACCTTTTTTTCAAGCGATATGATGTAATAATAATAATTACTACTACTACTACTACTACTACTACTACTACTACTACTACTACTACTACTACTACTACTACTACTACTACTACTACTACTACTACAACTACTACTACAACTACTACTACTACTACTACTACTACTACTACTACTACTACTACTACTACTACTACTACTACTACTACTAATAATAATAATAATAATAATAAAAATAATAACTGCAGTTTATTTAATTTAATTAAGTGTCCATGTCTTCTAGCGCTTGCGCACTAATTGGGGGGTATGTATTAGTTACTGGAACGTTAAAGTGTGTTCCCTCTCGCAGAGTTACCTATAAGTAAACGGACCTAAAAAGCACCACGCTCATCGGATAACCAAGCTACATGCTTGGTTCCACTTCATTTACTATTGAATCTGACCGAAATTGATCAATTCTCACAGTCATAATTTGATTTCTCCGCTAACAGAACCCCTTTGATTACAACTAACCATTAATCTTAACCATGTATGACCTTTAGAGTTTTTGATGGATTTAACATATCCTTACAGAGCTTGGTTTCAGGGATTCTTTCTTTTGATCAAAAGTAATGGTAAAATGGATGAGTAACGCCCTAAAATACGAAATCGACCGCGGTCGTTCAAGCGACATTAAAGAGCACTTACAAAAACTTACTAACCTGTCATCATATCCGTAACAGCAAGGTTAAATAAAAGAATACTGTAGGGTTTTGTAAGAAGATCTTTGTTGTTTACGAAGAACAAATAATAATAATAATAATAATAATGAACATTTATATAGCGCCTATCCAAAATCTGCTCTAGGCGCTTTACAAAAACATATAACATGCATGGTAGACTGAGAGCATAGGATGGCGCCTTGAGCTGCCGCTACACAGTCCGTACCATTAAAATTAATTTTAAAATACACTACAAATTACTGCACTACAAATTACTGTTTAAAATTACAATCAAAACACAATAAAATAAAAGTTCACTGATGCATGATGGCCGTTGGCTCAGTCAAGCTCATCCGCCCTTTGACAGGTCTTGTTTTTATTCCTGCTGGGTGTCATGCCACCCTCCTCACCATGCAGAAAGAACCTGGTGGGGGAGCCGGTTTAGACGCCGACGACCCGTCCATGTGGCAGGTAGTACTGGGTTACATGTTACCAGTAGCAGGCTCCAGCCTGACCTGACCTGACCTGACCTGTCAACAAAACCATGAGACCATTAGCAGTAAAAGACATAAAAGCGATGATACCAAACATTGTTCGAAGTACGACATGCATGTCATTGGAGGACGTGGCTGAAGATATGCTTTCGGTGATGTTAAACATATCTTCCTGTGAAACAAGAAAGTGCAATTGTGTGTTAGCGGGCCGGTTGATGTTATCAGTTGGAATATGTCAGTTAATGTAAATTTTCATTAACTACAAATAACTGGGTTATTTCATTTCATTTAATTAGTTTCGCCACAATAAGAAAAATTGATTACAAAGATGTGGCTGTGCGTGTATGTGTGTTTTTATTTTCACTTTTCCCAACTGGGAAATACGGAGCAGTTGGACCACAAAGTTTTCTTACATTTTGCAGTGTTTAAAAAAGGGAATTATGAAATGAATTAAAAAAAATTAAAAAATAAAAAGAAATTAAGCTAAGATTATGTCAATAAAAAGGCGAAAACGTAATAAAGACAAGGGGATTTTTTTTTTGCTTTTAGGAAATTATTTTAGAAAAGAAATTCGTAAAAAAAAGTTAGATTATGTTAACAAAAAAGGGAAATAAGAAAAAATGTGTTTGTTTTTTGTTTTGTTGTTGTTGTTGTTGTTGTTGCTGTTTTTTTTTAATCTTTTGGACCGGTGTTAAAAGGTTGTATTTGTACTGACAAATTTCAACTCTACAGTGACCTGAATACTTGACTCTTTTTTACGTGAAGTTGTAGTTTTCGGAGTGAAACTCACCTCAAATTTCTTCGATTCGGACTCGCAGAACTTCTACACAGTACAACTAGTACATTTAAAATAGGATGGTGGCAGCAGCTGCACGCATTTTATATTGCAAAAAAAAATATAAAAGATGGGAACCCCCGATTGATGGCTTTTCAGAATTAGATATGACTTCACTCAAATGTCAGCTTTTTGTGTTATTACAAGTTATTTTGTATTGTTACAGTTTTAATTTACTACTTCAAGTAATACTAGGGATGGCTACCGGGTTATTAAAACCAGTATACGTAAAAGCAATAATTTAAGGTATATTTATAGAAATGATTGATAAAAGCGACAGTCTATTCTTGGGAAAAATAATGGAGAAATTAATTAATAATTTTGTGAAGTAACTCTGGTTCCAAATGGAAAAAATAAAAAATAAATAATGAAAGATGCATGCAATGCCCCGTACAATTGTCAAAAATATAATTAATTAATTTTATTTAATTTAATTTTAATCGTCCGAAAAAATTTTTGTGTGTTTTTGTGTTAAGTTTTGTGTTCAAACTCGTGATATTTCTTGAGACGTCTTATTTTAATTTCTATTTGGAATTAGAAAAATACAAAATAAGGAAATTTAAACTATAATTAAAGTAAAAAAATTAACGAGATCTAGTTATTTTTTAGAGGACAGGGGTATAGAAAAGAGTAGGGAATTTGCAATTTTGGGTATACCAAAGGGTAGGGAATTTGCAATTTTGGGTATCGAAAAGGATCCGGTTGCGAAAACTACCGTTCAAGCCCAAATGCTCATGTACATATAGCGGCCTTAGAAATAGTTTTTCAAAATAGAGAAATAACCGTTAACAGCAAAGGTATAAAAAAAGGTCAAAAAAATGGCATATTAAAGGGTACCTTAATTCGTGAAATTATAGGTATATTAAAGGGGTATATTTTTTGCCGAAATTTGGTATATTAAAGAGTAAGGGGGTCAAGAGTGTGGGCGGAGCGGTAACGGTATAAATATAACGTTATATATAACGTTAGGAAAAAACAGTAAATGCGGTAAATCTTTCTGAAGTCTACGATGTTTGTCGGACATTCTATATTCCAGTGGGAATACTGCGCAATTGTTTCATGTTCACTAAAGCAAATTGTGGATCTATGATGCGTTAAACCACCCTATAAAACACATATTGTCTGAGAACTTTATTAACAGAGAATCACAAAATGAGTTATAATTCAAAATAATTCAAAATTTTGAAGCAAACCAAACCGCAGCTAAGAGGTATCACGGCCAAAGGTCCAAAGAAAGAATACAGTCATTTTCAGATTACAGTTGATTTATCAACTTCACGAGAAGAAAGAGCGAATTCGAGACCATCAATTAAAGCAAGCACTTCATGTGCGCAAAGCAATGTAGGTGTGCATGCTCCTTTAAAAGCGCACAGTTCATCCACCATATCTTGTAAGCTCCCCACGTCTTGTCTTGATTTTTTTCAGTGTTTAACTTCTCGCCACTGTCATGTTGGGTAACTCGTAGACTCTGCTAGATAACTCGTCTTCCTTTTTTTATCCTTCTGCGACCGCCGTCCTGTGACTCTAATTCAATATTTCTTTGACTTTGATTATAGTTTTCTGTTTACTGGGTTGTTCGTTACTTGGAGCTCTCTCAGCTCGGCTAAATTTCCCAGCCCTCCCTATCTTCAAGCAATTCTAGATAGATTGGATGGGTTTGTTCTAGCTTACGCTGAGTACGACTTCTGGAACGGGTTTCCAGATAGAACACGCGTCTCTGTCGAAGGACAACGTTGTTTTATACACTTGTGGTTCTCGGATGCATTGGCGTATAAATACTTGATTACAACAATATAATGATAGACAGAAATATACAAACTCATTACATGGCTAAATACAAGGTTTTTACAACAATTCATACCATTCTCGCAATCTGATTGGTTGAATAGAGTGTCAGTAAGAGGACAGACACACTGCTGACGCGTTTCCGTGCGCTCGCTCGTTCTGTTGCCCCGTTTGATAAGGATTTTTTTCAACTTTTATCTTGTTGAATACACTAATGAACTATTGAATATTTTGCATGATTTATTCACTACAGGAAGCCCTTTGACTATTCTTTGACGAAATTCAATAAAATCAGGACAAAAAACCATTCTCATTCAGTGACTTGCTCTTTTAAAAGCAAAAAAAAAAATAAATAAATAAATTGTGGCTGATTTGATTAATCATTTATCACAAAGGAGAACCGACTATTTATATGTTTTCGGTCATCTGTAAGCAAAATCCACCACTTTTCCTGAGCGGTACAAAATCTATTTTCGAACGGCAATCATTGAACTGGTTATTACATCAAAGAAAATAAACAAGATTTGAGCGACTAGAGGTGGCCGTTGCTTTGGTTTATTGCTCTGGCCTTGGCCTTGCTCTGACGTCGCCGCGGAAGAAACGCCATGTAAAATGTAGGATATATACTACTTCATATTATCTAAACTACAGTGTGATCAATATATGGGGATTTCCGCCACTGAAAAACATCGTAATTGAACACACGTAAAAATGCGTTAATTTGACGTGTAAAAATACGAATTTTCTAGCCAATCAAAAAGCGTCAATTTACGTGGTCACATCGACCAAACCAAACTCGGGTGCTTTGACAAAATGGCAGGACGTTTTTGGACTAGAAGTGTGCTTTGATTTTTCAGGTACTTAATTCTACTTTGTAACATTCACTGTACACAGTTCTGTTGGAAAATAGTTAACACTGATTTTTGCTAGTATTTGTGAGAATTTAGGTGGGTTTAGCTAGGTGAATTTTTACTTTAAAGTTTTGGTTTTAGCCTTGGGTTTTAGCGAGCCATTTTGCGGTTTCGTTTGCAAGGCTTTCCTTTACAGGACATGAAATTGTCGATCTAAAAACCTGACTTTGAGAATGGAGCAATTAGAAACTATATCAACGCGTGCGTTAAATCTCGAATGTTTTGTAATACATAATATGATACTAAGAACAATGAAATGAAATCCAGTCAATATTTATACCAAATGCAATGGTCTGAGCTTCGTAAATATCAATGATCGAGATACATCTTAATTAGTCAGTTTTGTGTTAACATTTTGAGCACTAGCGATTTTACATTTAACAATTTTCTAGAAGTTTCTACTGTGAGATCTGAATTATCAGGTCCCTAAAAAGGTATTTCAAGATGCACTGTACAGGCATCGAGAATACCAGACTCAGGTTCTGCAAGTTATTCTGATTTCGAAAACTTGGTATTCAATCCATCAACCGTATTTTTGTATAATTTTTTTATTTTTTATTTTTAAGAAACGTAAAATGGTTCCAGTAGCATATATGCTTTGCTTGCCTGAGATATACAAAAGGGCATATATAAAAACGTATTTTAAGCTCATCGAGAATTCCAGATCAGATTCTGCAAGTGATTCTGCTTTCGAAGACTCCACTATCCATTTTTTTGTAGATTTTTTCTTATTTTTAAGAAACGTAAAATGGTTCTAGTAATTAACATATATGCTTTGCTTGCCTGTGATATACTTGTATCAAAATTTCAATGGAATGTTAAAATTAGATCACTGGCAAAGATGAAAAATTACAATGCAGCTGTTTTTATACTTTTTTGATTAACTCGCAATGATACATCAAAAATTACTAAAAATTTCAAGCACATTTGTGCTTCTATTCTTAAAACGTGCGACAAAACCTTGTCCATTTACGTAGAAAAGCTTCTAAGTGATATTTACAAAAACTATAGTTTTTTGCTGATTAAAATGTCACCTCTCCCAAAGTACAGTGAATTATACCTCTGAGAGGCGTTGCCCAATTTTTTCGCGGCCTCTGAAATTTGTTCTTTAAGTCTAAAAAGGCTTGAGTACACAAAACATTTACTCTTCACTACCTATAGGCCACAAACAGGTTTTTTTTTCAACTACAACATTGATTTTCAGCTGGGTAATAAAAACATCATTTAAAACCTTTTTAACTAATGGGTTAACAGTGGAGATGCATTTTGTGGGCTGTCTGGGATCTGGAAGGCTCTTTCCTTTCCCTTTAATTTGATAATTGCTCTTTATTCAGTCTTTCAATTTGACCATCAATCAATAGTCAACGATCGGTTAACCACTCTGTTTATCAATCATCTATATTCATTCGTTCACTCACTCACTCTTTTGTTTATTTTAACTTACTCCAGTTATTTATCTAATCGTAATCTCTCATTAAGTTATTTACTCACTCTCTTATGTTTGTTATTTGCTCGCCTCGATAAATTCATTCATTCATTCATTCATTCATTCATTCATTCATTCATTCATTCGCTCGTTGGTTCGTTGGTTCGTTCATTCATTAATTCATTAATTCATTCGCTCGTTGGTTCGTTGATTCGTTGATTCACTCATTCTTCTTTTTTCTTCTTTTTCTTCTTGATTCTTCTTGTATATATGAGCGTTTCAATAAGGTTAACCGTCAACCGTCAAACTATGATTTTTTTGACGTCAATCGTCAAATAAAGGGGAAAAAACAGCAGTCAAGCCTCAACAATTAGGAAAAATACCAAAATTTTTAACCGTCAACCGTCTCTAAAGCCGAAGCTTTAGCCTTCAACCGCCACAACGACTACTTCATTGAAACCCTCTTATATTAATTCGTTCGTGCATTGACTCATTGATTCGTTTTTTATTCATTCATTTGTTCGTTCGTTCGTTCATTCATTCATCTGTTCGTTCGTTCATTCTCATTCACTCAATTCATTTATTCATCAATTTACTCTGCACTTAAGCCAGTTCTTATGCCATTCTAAGACCATGCCATTCAAATCGTATTTATTCTTTTCTTTCGATTTCCGTTCATAGTTCTTATGTTCAGTATTTAAGTGACCCACCTGCTTTCAATGGATGCATAATCTATCTACCCAAACTCCTACACCTCACTTTATCATTCTGATATCGATCGTTATTACTTGCTTTGGGATCAGTCTTTGCTCTTTTCGTTCAGGAAATACCAAGGATTTTGAAATAAATCCATTAATATAATTGATATCTTAATGACTTTTGCGTGACTGCCCGTGGCCAAATTCGAAAAGCCCTGAAATCACATTAGACACAAAAGTTTCTCAATACTTAATAAGATATTTTGACAGGAAACGCGTATTCAACACCTTAGCTTCAAAGGACGTTTTTAATCTGATTCAAAGTTATTTTGTCAGTTTGAATTATCAGTTTTCAGATTTAATATGAGCGACTGAAAGTTCCCTTTTTGTTGGACTAGAATGACCTAAGAAATACCATGTAAAAATGCTTTACGAAAGGATGGGTTTTTTTTCTTGTCAATTAATTTGCGTTAATTTTCGTGCGTTTATAGACTAGTAATTAAAGATAGTGGGTTAAATATGTTTTACTTTCTCTGAACTTTATAGTTAGGAAAGCCAGCACTACGCTTTAACGTGTCCTTCACTGAGGAGTTCAGGAAAATTGTGGGACGTATGATGGCTGGTGATAGCTCTTTTATGTTCTTTTTGCTGGAGGCACTTAAAACAAAAGAGTAATAAAATCCCGGCTACGTATACGTACCAGAGAAACTCGCTTTCATGTAAACATCCTCTTAATTAGTTGTGCGCGCGACCCCAAAATTTGTTTACTTAGATCAATAAAGCCAATGTAATATTCTATAAGTACTAAAATGGTTTAGAAAAAATGCGCTTTTTAATGATTTTCGTATTACGTTATGATCTCATCGGATTAGGAACTATTTCAGTTGGAAAGATTGCGTTTGAATTAAGCAATATTATCGGCCCTGGAGGGTACTTGAGGTTCGTGTATTGACAAAAGAAACCGATGTACAGGGCTTTTCTTGTTCCCCTCAGCTGCTGGTGTGTTTTGAGACGATGATAATACGTTCACAAAACCTTCTTCCTGTCTACTTTAAAGTTTGACTAGAGAACAAAGATATATACACAGGAACACAACATAAAGGGAAAAAAACAATGAAGCAAAACAGGGAAAGTCAAACGTAAATTCGACAGTATCAGCCCAAAAGGTATCTAAATTACTTTTGATGTCTTATAACTAAAGTTTTATTAGGTAGATACTGCCTAAGGTTTATAAGCTATCACCTGAATTGCTTATATCAAAAAATATCTCGTCGGCTATCTTAGAAAGCTTTCCTTCGATAAAATGGCTTTAATTCCCGTTAAACTGTGATGCATTTACAAACTGGACATAAAATCTTTTCCGCTTTGAATATGATATCTAGATGCAAAAGTCTCGTGAGCTGAGCCAATGTTTTTAAATGAAACCTTCAGTCTTCAAGCCCAGATGGTCTTGGGTTTTTGTAGCTAATGTTCCCGCATTTTGTTGACTTTGAGGTCATATGCCAAAGGTAACTCATTTACTTCAAACCACAGTGCGTTTGTTTAAAACTGTCATACTCGTTTTTAGGCCAAATTGGAGACATAAGCATTTCAAAATATTGTATAAAACTGACATTTGCAAATTAATTCATTGCTACTATAACTAGTTTAATTGACTCACGACTCGCAGTTGACTTTTCATTTGTCAAAGCTTCATATGATATCGTACGGATTAACGGGCGAAAACAGTTTTATAGCTCTCTCACCACGGTTAACGTATATACCACGTGTACCTCACACATCACGCATATCTCACAGTCGTCTCACGGAAAGAATAATTCCATAATTCTTTAGCTTATAAATACTCGATCTCCTACGTTTTATCGCGAAATACACGGATTAGGCACGAAATTATATCACGTACATATCACGCGAAATGTGATTTCTGTTCCTCCATTCATAATTTTCATTTCATATTAGCATAAAACCACAATTTGACATTAGAATGATATATCCGCATCTTTATACACGTAATAATAGCACACAGATAATACCCGAGGGGGTACTCCTAACATTTTCTAATATGGATGTGCGGTGCATCACGATCCGGTTTTTTAAGCTCCCAAAACTGGTAAAACCTGTTTTAAAGCAAAATTAATATATAAGTTTTCCAATAACAAGTAAACCAAAAATCTTTAAAATTTACTTAGTTTTCCTACCTAGGACTTGTAGCCTGTGAACAACCGAGAATCAGAGGAGGGGGAGGGGAGGGGGAAAGGAAGGGGCTTGAGCCTGTTCACAGGCTATAGAACTTGTAAAAAGGTTGTCTTCCCGTTTAGGGCCGAATGTTTTAGGTAATTTCCGGTCTCCGGTTTCAATCGCTGTACCGCATATACCCAACCATATTTTCTGTCGTGGAGAGAATGATAGAGAGAAAGAGAGAGATAATGCCAGTAAATCACGATGCACAATTTTTGTTGAAAAGCTTCTTTTATTTTATTATTTCTATTTTAATTCGTATTGGTGTTTTCATCGAGAAAATTAATTACTTTGACTGCAATATAATTTAATGACTTAAGACGATGTTATACGGTGCATGCAATTTTTTTGCAACTAATCTCGAAGACAGTTACCTAACAAGTTGCACCAACCTTTGCAGCGGGTAAAGGCATACAGACCCTGCAAAATAATAGCGGGAAAACGATTGCAGCAGTATTTATCGGCGTTCACTGTATAACACTCCTGCAATGGTTCGTGCAGCTTGCTTTGCAACACCATTGCGAACATTGTATCATTTAATAGCATCTTTACTATATTTGTAATACAATGAGTTCATTTCGGTTTTAACACTGAATTACATATATCTGTATTCAGTGCCATAGTTCGGCCTTAAATGTGGTATTCTGTTTAACTGGTGACATTAATATTTTAAAGCTTTTTTACAAACGTACATGTCTCGTAGGGCCACACCAACTATAGAAATTACAGCCGAAATCGTTGCATCGCGACCAGCAAATCACGAATTTTGGTTTGATTTTGTTTTTTTTCTGATCTGACCCAAGATGATGAACGGTCAGAAACTGGACAAAAATCTTACCGACGTTGGAGGTCGCGATGCAACGATTTTAGCTGTAATACACATAACAAATCTAAGTATTTAGTAAACAACAAAACAAGAAGTTAAATAGCAATAACAACTATTGCGACAACAAAAAGCAACAACAACAAAAACAACATATATTATCAACAACAACAACAACAACAACAAAAACGGCAACAATAACAAGAACAACAATGACAACAACGTAATTTGTGATATGACAGCCTAAGGTGGCGTTGTTATTTTGGCTCAGGTTGTTGTTGTTGTTGTTGTTGTTGTTGTTGTTGTTGTTATTGATTTTCTACTTCAATTTTATGATCCTTTTTGCTTAATTGTGTTTAGTTCTTTTTTGCTTTTAAATAGCTATTTTGTTAAGCTTGGTTCTCACTAGCGACTAAGACGTCGCAAGACGATGCAAGACGACGCATGACGACGCGAGACGACGCATAACGACGCGAGACGATGCAAGACGACGCATGACGACGCGAGACGACGCATAACGACGCGAGACGATGCAAGACGACGCATGACGACGCGAGACGACGCATAACGACGCGAGACGATGCAAGACGACGCATGACGACGCGAGACGACGCATAACGATGCGAGACGACGCATGACGACACGAGACAATGCAAGACGACGCGAGACGATGCATGACGACGCAAAGCTCGTGTTCCCACTTGAAATTGTAGCGACACAAGCACAAACGAAAGCACAAAAGCGCAAAAGGTATTTGCTTTTCTTGCATTGTCTTTCTAAGCTAGTGAGAACAAGTCTTTATTTTGCTTTGCTTCGTCTATGCTCTGAAGGCTTTGTATTGTTCCTATTTTGATTTACTTTGTCCTGTTTTGGCTTCAAAAATTGTGTTTTATAAATCACCTTAATGTTTTATTTCAGACAATGTCATAAATAACTGTTACAATTGATTTTAGTCGTAGCCACCACACAATGTTTGGTGCACATATGGATTAAAATTTGTACATTAGCAAGACGTATAGTAACTCTTCTAATTTGAAATACTTGACAAAATTAAACTCATCAATGAAATTGAAATGGAAGCACAAGTGGTGTCTGCATTTTTTTCTCACTCTTTTTGTCCTTCCTTCCTTCCTTCCTTCCTTCCTTCCTTCCTTCCTTCCTTCCTTCCTTCCTTCCTTCCTTCCTTCCTTCCTTCCTTTCTTTCCTTCTTTCCTTCTTTCCCTTTTTCTTTCTTTCTTTCTTCCTTTCCTTCTTTGTTTCTTTCTTTCTTTCTTTGACGTTCCTTTTCTCTTTCTTTCGTTCCTTCTTTCTTTCGTTCTTTCTTTCTGTTTCTCCTACTTTCTTTCTTTGTCGTTATTTTTCTATTCGTCTATTTCATTTCTTTCCTTCTTTCCCTTTTTCTCTCTCTCTCTCTCTCTTTCTTTCTTTCCTTCTTTCTTTCTTTCTTTCTTTCTTTCTTTGTGTCTGTGTTTTTTTTTTGTATTTTTTCCGATATCGTCATCTTTACTTTTTGATTGTCTAATTCGGTTATAGAAAGCCGACAAAAGGAAGCAGAGTTAAATGGGGAAAAAAAGAAAGATAGAGAGACAAAAAAGAAGGAAAGAAGACAAGTCGACGCACCAGAGCAGAATTAATAGAAAAAAAGAATACAAACTAAAGAAGTGAAAATATACAAAGCAAACATCTAAAAGACGAAATTTAAAAGATAACAAATGCTTATCATGACGAAGTCTAGCACATCAGAAATATTAGGAGATATATAGGCGAAATTAGTGTTATGTTGTTGAATTTAAACAGCAATTTAGAGTCATTTCGACTAGACAAATCAGGTTCATGCGTTTCTTTTAAAATCCTCATTCAACTGTGTAGTTTATGCCGCAAGCAAGATCTATTCATTACAAGATAAAAAAAGTCTGGAACTTGAAGGCTTTTTTAATATGATTTCCTCTGATTTGTAAACAAAACGTGTCTAAGAAAAAATTAACAAAATTGCCGCAACGTTGGATTCGTTAAATATCTCATAACAACTGCCAATTGTTGTAAGATTCAAATGGAAACAAATTTGTGATTTAGTTGGGGTTTCTGGCAATCGACTATAATAGGTGAAAGTGATTAGTGAAAGATTCTTGCAATGAACTATAGTAAATGAAAGTTTTGGCCCTTTTCCGACTTCTTATTTTTTCCATTCTCTTCTTCTTTCTTCAAACAATCATGTACTTAAATGTAGTTGACACTCACATATATTCAACTGATTCTAAATTAACACGTTTTAAAGAGAACAGCACAATGTCTTTGTTATTTAGTTAGTTTAAGTTCTTAATGTACAACTTAAATTTCAGTGATTTTTCCGTCGTTTTACAAAACGAAACTTTGTTTGAAAACATTGTTAACGTTTATCATTCAATTACATGAGCACATTTGTTAGTGGGCATCAAAGTTTGCATTTCTCGCGGGCTGTTTTCGCTTTGACGATTCATCTCTAATCGAAAGTACTATTTGTAGCATCGGCGGGTCAGTTCAAAGAATGTCGTTTTGTCAATTAACTTATTGTATTTCTTTGGAAAAAGCGTCATTGCGGTCTATATAAGGTCTATATAAACATATTCCGACCAGAATAGTCTATTTGACTAAGAACAGGAGTATCTATTTCAAAAAACGTGTGATGGTATTGTTTCAGATGATTACATTTCACGGCGCATAATAGATGTTTTAAAGCCATGAAAAAAGGAAACCATTCATTTATTAAAACGTGATTGAAAACACGAAGTATCAGTTTTGTTACTTTGTAATTTCAAAGGCAAACAAACAACTATTAAGGGGAAATTATAACAACAACAACGGATGCTTCATTGTACGGCTTTAACCAATAACCATGTACTGTACTATATTTTGACCAATCGCAATGAAGTATGTAAAGTTGGCATTTAAATGGTTTCTTTAGGAATGCTTTTAGCGCGTGCGTGCAAAAGGCCCGACCAATCAGAATCAAGAGTTGATTTCTGGCCAATTACACACGTATTCGTCAAAGCAGCAAATCTTAGCTTTATCAAAGCAGGAACTTACTTTGAATTGCTATTCGTTTGAAAGGGGTTACTCGTCAGAGGATTTAGCTGGACTTTATCACAAGCCTCACATAGGTAAGGCAAATGCTCATTTATACCGTTTCGCGCTAGATAATACTGTCTTTTGCGGAAAGAAAATCTTTCTTTATTCACCTAATGGTAATACATTTAGTTATCGTTGAAAAGTATTCTATGAAGAAATTACAGCTTTTAAGTTCGAGTAAATTGAAAAATACACCTTTCAAACTATTAAATATGCATTATATATTTTCAATATATTCTCAAATCACAACAACTTTTAGCAAGCTTGAAGTACTCCGGTCCATTAGAGCGTTCTGTTTCGTCTAATATATTAGTTAGTCTATAAGCTCGTAATAACATGGACTTTAGACCATTTTAGAAGGAGAGGATTTTCCTGAAGGTGCTTTGTAGTTTACTTTTCTTTGTCGCAAACAGGATCACTTGAAATCTGATTACCGAAGAGACATTTTGTCTAATGACTGATTTGATCGTCTTTGGCAGTGTTGTTGAATTTCGCTTTTGTTATCTAATATCATTTGTATTAGCTTTCATATATTCTCGTATATTTCTTTCTTTCTGTAAGCCTCTCTGCATTGTTATTTCTCATTCTTTGCTGTGTGCTTATATTGTGTGTACATTTTTAATTTCAGTATGTCTATTAATTTGTTTTTGCCATAGACTGTTTATAATTATATAGTGTTTAGCAAGATGATAATTACGTTTTGTTTCTCGATGTTTTCGTTTTCTTTTTAAATTGTTACATTTTCGTTTTATCTTCTTTTTCCTTTTTTTTATTTAGTGTTAATTTGCTCAATTTGTTCTAGCTTTCTAACTTATATTATGACTTTTTCAAATGAATTTGAGACAGAATTAATGTTCACACTGTTATGTTTTCTTTTCTTTTTTTCAGTCCCATTTCAATCTTTTGCTCGTATCCTCTCACTCATTTCCTTCATTTTCCTGTTCCTTTCTTTCGTCCTCTGTCTCTTTTTGTTTCTTTAATTTTACGTTCTTTATCTATCCTTTCTTTCTTTCCTTCTTTCTTCCCTTCTTTAATTTCTTTCATTCTTCCTTCTTCCCTCTCTCTTTATTTCTCCCTTCACAGTACTATTTATTCGACGTATACCCTCACTTTTTATCCCCATGTTTCATCTTCCTATCGTTTTGTTTTTTCTTACCGTCTCATCTTGCTCTCTCTTTGCATTCTCCTTTCTTTCATTTTTTATTTCGTTCGTTCCATTTATTTTCTATTCCTTACCTACTTTTTTCCCTTCTAACGTATTCCGGCTACTAGATCTTTTAAAACTTTTTATTCAAAAGAAATTTTTTATGTTAATTTTAAAATCAGCTTATTCGGAAAAAGTGTTTTTTCCTCTTTCACCTCAAATATCGTAATCCTTTCTCTATTGTATCGCATCACAATCGCAATTCCCTAATCTCTTTATTTAGTTGGCATATTTTGATCACTGTAATGGCATTTATCAATACCACAACATTAATAATGTACTTGAATAAAGACAGCAGTGTATTTTGCAAAATTGAAAACGCTATCAGCTGTTTGCGCTGCTCAACACTTCACGGCAATAAAAGAAATTTCAATATCAAAGGTATGTCAGTCCCTCCCCTATCTTAAGAATAGTATAGTTTGTAGAAAGTAGTTTTTGTCTGTTATCAACTGTTATTCTTGTGTAGCTGGTGGCGGTTTGATAGAGCTGGTGGAAACAGCAGAAAAAAATCAGCGAGCTCTTGAAGTACTAAAAAAGTATATTTCCAACGCAAAAGTTAGCTTCAAAGGATATAGAATTTGCCAAATATATATTTTGTCGCAAAATATATTTAGAAATATTTTATACAAGATTTTTTGTAGATGTTTTCCAGTTAGAATGGAGCTTTAGCCGGTCGTACCTGCCAACTACGCAAATCATGTCGAGCTTCTTTGAATATATTATACATAAACTATATACATTTTCTTTTTCTTTTTAATTATCTCATTCTAAATTAAAAGTACTTGACCTATACAAGAGAAAAGAATGTCTTCTAATTTGAACGTAATTTACACTATTCTAGATTAGATTGTATTTTTATTATTTTTGGCGGTGCTAGCTAGGCTGGAATCATATGTCTTGCAACCCATGGCACTGTTTAGAAAGTAGCTGCAGATGTTCAATTTAGTGAAAAAAGCTCAAGAAGCCATGTATAAAACATAATAATAAAGCTAAAAGATATATCTTGCTTTTAATCAATATTTTGTCAATGTGATTCAGTGAATATTAATCATTTTTTGCCTAAAAACCTTTATGATTTAAAATGAGATTATTGATAAATGAGGTATCGATTTAAATTCAGTTCTGCCTCCAGCTGCATAACAACTTTTTCCCCTAAGATAAAATGCAGTGAGATTTCTCCATTTTTTTCTTTCTTATTTTTTCAAAGAATGGGAATTTCCTCCAGTGTTTCCCACTAAATCTCAATTTATAGAGAAGAATTTGCATTAATTTGCAAAATTGATTATTCTGGGACTCTGCAGTTGCATGTATTGTGCGCCACGAACCTACAAAGTACCCCAAGTCATAAAATTCAACTTATCAATCGTTCTACCTTAATGGTCTTCAAATTAACAACTTTGGCTGACAGAAATTGTAAAGAGGAGGAGTTTCTGCCTCTTTTGAAAGCCATTTTTAGATAATTAAGTAACGAGAAGTGATCAAGAAGATAGCTCAAAGTATTTTGTGCTACACTCACTCTCAAGGAAGCCTTTTAAGAGCTGTTTTTCAAGTCGTTGGGTGAATTTTTTGACGTTTTCGAATTAAAACCTAAAAGCTCGAAAATTCGTTCATACACCGGAAAACATCAAGTACATATGTAAACACATCTTAGATCAAAATTTATGTTATTATATCAAGAAGATTAATCTGCATGGTACATCTTTTATTCAGACCAAAACTGACGTCTTTTTGACATGCAGCTTCAAACTGACCTGTCATGCTTCCGTTGCTAAGCGATGAAATGACGAAATACTCATATTAATTACTTCTATCTGACAAGTCACTTGAATTTGAGGAAGAATATTTGGAGACGTATTTAAGGTACCGATGCTATGAAGTGTTTTTCATAGCTTTCAAGCTTCCACTGGATGCAGGTTGTCTGATCTACGAGGAGAATCAAGTTGAAACCCAATTTAGAAAGATTGCTTGCTTCAGGTAATTTCTCAACTGCCCAACAGTTATCATTAAAGTGCTGATGCGAATTCGATTTATTATTTGAGAATTTTTTGAGGAAGACTTACAAATTGCGCACTCAAAAAAACCTTTTCATTAAGATTATCTTTCACTTGTAAAAGATATGCAATGTTTGAACTTACTTCTTGTTATGTCCTATGAACAGAAATGCCGGCCCTGAAAAGGTTCCGCCGCCATATTTTCTTACCAGATTATAAGGCATGGTGTGTGTACAGACATAGACGCCGCAGGCGATGCCCACTTCGCCATTTAATGTCTTTCCCCTTTTTTTTAGCCAGTAAAACAGATCTAAAGCAATAAATCTTACATTTTCTACTTTTAACTTAGATTTAAATAATACTGAAATTTTGTGACTATCTGCACGAATTCGATAAAAAGTCAGCCTTTTTGGTGACGCGGAAGAGAAAATTCACACTTTTAGCTTTAGTTTTTGTTTTTTGGATTTAAAGTTTGAACTTAGTATTGCATCCATATCAATAGCAGATGGCAACAATAGAGTTCTCTTTTTTCATTATCAAGATTTTCTGTTTGACGATATTCACGTAATAAGAAATCTAGCGCAACCTGTCTTTATCGGTTTATCGACGCAAAACACTCAAATTTAAGGTAAAGAGTATTCACAGAGAAAAAGGCTGAATCTAAAGAGCTTTCTCTCAGGTCCTATATTCAGTTTGCTCTAAAGACAGAAAATGACACGTACAGTTATGCTAAGCTCAACATTTTTGTCGTTTGTTTTTGGAAATGGGTACAGTCCTTCAAATGAGTGTATGTATCTCTTTTTATTGTTATTATTATTATTATCATTTTCTTTCTTTTTCTTTTAATCAATTATTTAAACTCAGTAGAAAGACAATTGTCTATGGGATTTAGTCGAAAAGAACAACAAACCAAAAAAAGATAATCCCCAGAAGTCAAAGCCCCCGCTACCCATCAACGAACTCCTCCGTATCCTTAGATAGCAGGCTGGATACTCTTACCAAAAATGCAACGTCTTTAAATCTAATTACAATGTGAAAGGGCTCAAATCGAGCATCGATTTATCACGAATAAAGGAAGATGAGCATTATTTATGAAGATTTCTGCGAAGAGGAGACAAGTCCAATATATAAGTACAAATGCCAGCCCCGGTGCCATGGTAACTTTAAAGACTCAGAGCGTTCAAGATGAAAACACCTTGCCGAATCGTTCACGAACATGAGAGGCAAAAAAAGTTTAACATTTTCACCTTGACAAAAAAGCAAAGCAGAAAAGACGGAGTTTCGCGCAGAAAAAGAAGTTAGTCAGAATTTGAACACTGATCAGTCGGATTATGTGCGAAACGGCTTATAATATAAGCCGACAGCTTGTGTATATGTTAGCTGATTTAGAAAATCAAGGATTTTCTCTTGAGAATTTCCTTTGAGGCTTAAACGATAATTTGATTTGAATTTTTTTTAAAATCTCCTTCATTAGTGTTTGACGACAGTACTGAGGTTGGACTGACCAGAGTGAGCAACCTATATCATAAAAGACACGGAATTCGATTAATCGCTTGCTGTCAAAATCTCATATCGAACATTGCACGAAAAGCAAACGCAAAATGTCTGTGCTATAGACTCAACGAGTGTAGTGTATTAGGCTTTTAATATGTGGAAAAATGGACGTTATTTGCTGCAGCGTTTTAGCACAGAGCTATAATATATTTTTAGCCAAGTCCTCAAAGATTTCCTTCGTCCTTAATAAAATGCTTCCTTACACATCGAACTATTTTTAGATGTTTTCCCAAAACATCAACAATGCCGAAATGTCTATTTTTGTAATTTTAAGGTCTCAAACAAATTTGCAGTTCCATTTGAGAAGCTTCTAATCATGCCGAGTTCATTTTCCATGGAATTTGTTCCTATTTGTTCAGCTTTGCAGGATTCTTGCGCTACCGGTTAAGAGTATGCCATTGCATACATATTTAGCTTATATCCATTGAAGACAAAACTAAATTGAACAAGAACAAATTTCCATGCTATTTTTACTATGCTGAATTGAGAACTTAAGTTCTCTTCCGTTTTCAAAATTTCAAAATAAACTTGGGCAGAACCCTTTTTCATCGAGACTTTCTGGTGAATTTTAATATTGAAAAAAAAAGATTATTTTTCAAATTAGAAAACGAACGCCACTTATAGTAAAACTGAGTAAACAGTAAACTTTATTAAAAACGAAATGGCAGGAAATAGCACTTTACTCTCGGAATATTCAGAGTTTTTGTCACTTTTAAAGAGCTGTATGTATAAGATAGATTTACCAAAGATGGCCGATTCCCAGCGGTGCCATTTCGGCTGCTTAGTTTGTTTATCATACGTTTGTAGATTGGACTTCAATCAACTAGCTACCACCACCAAGAAACTCAATTACAGTTCTAATTAAAAGAATTTCTCAAGTACAGGAAATGAGCTTTATTAAGTTCATTTAAGTTAAATTTGTATTTTAGTGCCTTATGAAAAGAAAGAACACTTTAAAATTAACTAAGTAAATGAGAAAGCAAAAAGGGTAAAATTCGTACGATGAACTGCTTCTAAGATGGAGATCCTCGCTCCAGTCCATCTCTTTAGGAATTAAGTTGTGTGCCATTGGTGGAATTAAGGTACAGCAAAACACAATGAACTTATCTAATTAGGGCCACAAAGACAAAAGGAAATTAGCAAGGGAACTGACTAGTTTGGGCTGCGCCGGTCGGTTAGAATGAGAGATAAATGGAATTCTGCAACACCATATAAAAAGAAAGCATTTACATTACTGGAACAGGATTAGGACGAAGTACATGCAGGTGCTCACTTTAGAAGGTATCCACCTTATGCATATGTCTGTTTCATAGTCACACTAATCTATTTTCATTGTATGAAAGTTTTACAAGAGCTTTATATGTCTTAAATGAATGGATTGTCACTCGGAAATGTGTTAATTAGATGCGAATGCTTCTTCGGGATTTTAGTCTATCCCGCGCGCGCGCAGCATAAATAACGAACTTCGACCTGCTCGCTAACAGAGCCTTCTGCAGATAGCTCAGTGGTTGAGCGTCGGGCCGGAAATCCGAAGGTCGTGGGTTCAAACCACGCTGAGGGTTCGGATTTTTTCCAAGCTAAAACCCACACTCGAGGAAGCATTCACATCTAATTTATATGTCGTCATGTAGAAAAGGTGGCTTTTAATACTGACTTACAATGCTGTTTTCAATACAATGCAATACAATACAATACAACACAGTAACTTTTATTTGAATGGCTGGGTTTCATCCGTTCCTTCGGGAATCAAAAGACAATGAAGCGGTAGCCATATTGGATGAACAAACAAGGGACGCTAATGAGAAATCTTTTGTTGAAGTTCATCCAAGATGGCTGCCGTGACGTCACATGCAACCCAGCAATTCGAGAAAAGTACATCTTATTAACCGAGCGCGAGGGCCGTACGGGACGTTATGGACCGAGCATTTTGTTTACTCCCTTTAAAAATTCAATATATTTTTCGTTTCATAGTAATCGTGCGAATGAGTATTTCATGCACTTTTTTCTCACATGAAAAATCTTATTGGAGGTATGAATGTCCGCTTCATGATTGAAAGAAAAAGAAGGAAAGAAAGTAAGTAAGAACAGATGAGAAAAAGACTTGAGAAGTATAAAAACAAAGAAAAACAGTCATTAAATACATTGGCCTGGCTTTTAGACAAGACGAGTGTTTTATCGGCTACTCAAATACAAAGGCATATATACTCGTCAAATTCTGGTTCTCCTTCTTAATTATTTGCAGCCGCAGCTGCTTCGTCTTGATTGTCGAAGTCAAAGTCGAATTGGAAGTTAGATAGACTACACATTTTTTGATTGGCAGAAATCAAAAGCAAATTCGCTTTCCATTTTTCGGTCCGTACGGGAATGTATAGTACGGCCCGCTAATTGACCAATGAGAGCGTGCGTTATATGATTGCTATATAATAAAATACACTGATACAATTCAATACAACACAACACGACACAACACAACACAACACAACACAACACAACACAACACAACACAACACAACGCAACGCAACGCAACGCAACGCAACGCAATGCAATACAATACAATACAATACAATACAATACAATACAATACAATACAATACAATACAACACAATGCAATGATATGCAATGAAGTGCAATACAAAAACAATACAATAAAATGCAATACAATACTGAACACAGTAACTTTCATTTGAATTCGGATTTGTATATAGCTAATATCTCCTAAAGGGTATTTGTGTATAAATGACGGTTTGGATTTTTTTTTAAAAATACAAATAGAAATAGCAATGGTGGTGAATGGAAATTCATAGTGATGAAATGACTCATGAATTGCTAAAAAGAATGATTTGTACATCTCTTGTAATATGATCTTCATCATTAGTGATATCTTTTTGTTATCATTATCTGATTTTACAAATAGCTTTCTTTGATAGCAAGATTTTTATGTTTCCTCAAATAGAATCACATTTGATATTTGTAATGAATACTGTTGTGACATATAATACTCACTCATTGCCGAAATCTTATCTTAACAATTCAATACATAGCCGATCTTAAGAAGGGTGGCGGTTTTTGCAAAATACATCTGTCACGTGACCTATATGTTGCTACTAGATAGAAGAGATACTAGATAATTACAATTCTACCAGCATAAGCTCGTCAGCATAAAGCAGTTATCAAAGAACGCCCTGGGCAACTTAAAATATAAACATAATCCTGCAGTGTAGAAACTGACTAGTTCTCTTGAAAATAATTTCTAGGGCCAAATTTGTTTCCTTCTCCGCTGCAACTAGTCGACTAAACTGGCAGCTACTACATATTATAAACATAGCAAACATGCATTAATACATATCTGTCATGTGACAGGCATACTTTTTAATAGTATATCTAAAATTAAAAATCCTGCCAACCTTTTTGAGATATCGATCAGCTATATCAAGCATATTTGAGACTTTTAACATCTGTATACCTAGTTAAACATAGCCTTTAGATTGTAGTTGAGAAAAAGAATTATATAAAATTCTTTATACAAGTCGGCACTCGTTCTCTCAAAATGATGGGTCTCAAAATGAAGAAAAGTCATCATAACTGAGACAAATTAAAATCAATAGAAGTGAAAAAAGAATGGAGAGAAGAAACTCAGACTTAGTATTGTTGTTGATGATGATCTTCGTCTTCTTCATCTTGTTGTTCTTCGTCTTCTTCCTCCTCTTCTTCCTCTTCTTCTTCTTCTTCTTCTTCTTCTTCTAATTCTAATTCTAATCAGTTCTAATTCTACTTCTTCTTCATTCTGCTGCTGCTGCTCCTCCTCCTTTGCAATTGACCCTTTTCTCAGTTGTCCTATCTTGCAGCAAATTCGGCTGATGACGAATGAATTTAAGGGAAAACTAGAACAATGAATCTACTCGATCCTTCAAGACTCACTATTTATCAAAAACACTACTGACAATATTGAGCTCGTCACGTCAGCGGGCATTATGTCTATTTCACCTGTACCCAAAAGCTTGACTTCCAGGATAAAAACTTATGCTTATATGTTAATCCTTATAATAATATTGGCCTTGATTTGAAGCGTTGTGAAGATCTCACTTCTAATCAATGACAATGAATTCACGACAGGCTGAACTTCACTGACATAATCTTATTACGCCGGATAATGACTTGAAACTGAAAATGGAGTTGCGATTAGTTTGGGAAATTACGGACAATTTGGGGCATGTCAGATTAAGTAAGAAAGATTTATGTTTTTGACATTCCCTGATATTATACAGAAAAGCTGTATGCCATATTGTTAATGTTTATAAATCAACATTTTTTAATGGTGGGAAATGTTTTGGAGATGCATGTGGTGGAACCATACTAACGTGGAACTGTGTAAATTATTTCAATACTCTCATTCTAGCTTCTTCTTAATTCTTCTTCTTATTATTATTATTAACTCTTCTTCTTCTTCTTCTTCTTCTCCTTTTTCTTAATAACTCTTCTTCTTCTTCTTCTTCTTCTTCTTAATAATTTAATTCTTCTTCTTCTTTTTCTTCTTCTTCTTTTTCTTCTTCTTCTTAACTCTTCTTCTTCTTCTTCTTCTTAACTCTTCTTATTCTTAACTCTTCTTCTTCTTCTTAACTCTTCTTCTTCTTAATTCTTCTTCTTCTTAACTCTTCTTCTTCTTAACTCTTCTTCTTCTTAATTCTTCTTCTTCTTAATTCTTCTTCTTCTTAACTCTTCTTCTTCTTAACTCTTCTTCTTCTTCTTCTTCTTCTTCTTCTTCTTCTTCTTCTTCAGCTCTTCTTCTTCTTCTTCTTCTTGTCTCCTTTTTTTCTTCTTTTCTGTCATTGCCTTCTTTTTCCGGTCAGCAGACAGAATTGGGTGATGACATCTGGGTTTTTTATCTATTTTTTATTTTCACTTATTCATTCCGAGTTTGTGAAGCTGCTGATCCAGGGCCGGAAACTATTTATTTTTAACCAATGTTCTGTCATTAGTTAATTTACTTTCAAAACGAATTCAAGCTTTAATTTACTAAACTCCGCTAATGTTAATCCCGAAAGAAACTAAAACTACATTCAATGTAAATATGTCACATAGTCATCTTGCATTGAAAGAACATCGATCACAATAAATTTGATGGCTACTCGAATAATGGCCTGCAGCTGTTATAACAAATGATAAAAGATAGCATAGAATATGAGATATAGAAGCCAAGCAGTTACAATACTTAACCGAACAAAGGAGGATAGAAGCACTGGGGCGCTCTTAATACAAAAAAAACCATTATTTTGAACTTCATCCAATTGTTATTCCTATCATTTGAACCTGAAGATGGCGACAGTGTGTCACCGAAACGTATTTCTTTAATATCCTTGTTCTTTCTTGCAAGATGTATTTCTCAATCCAGTTTAATCAGGATAGAAGCACTGGGGGTTCTTAATATAAATTCTTTTGAACTCATCCAATTTTGACCTGAATTGGAAGAAGGCGTCATTTGGACAAGTACACCGAAACGAATTTCTTTAATATCCTTATTCTGTCTTGTAAATTGTATTTCTCAATCCCATTTAATCAAAGCTATTTGCGTGAAGCCATAAATTCATTTGCAAGCATCAGTGTTAATTACTCAGTTCAGCAAGGATTTTGAGGAAGGTCCTAGAAATCTAAGGAGACTTGTTGTCACTGGATTTCTAAGGGAAACACCATCACTTCGTGATGTGCTATCATTATACCAATAATATAATAGTAGTAGTGTCCACTGAAGAGGATCTTAAAAATGCCGTTTGAAATCATTTGCCTTCCCTGTGGGTTACAGGGCGGAATTGGTTGAGACACAGCACATGAGTTGAAAGTTGCAAGCTTAAAGCTTTGTTCATTAAACTTATCTCTGCGGATCCCTGATGGCACGTGCGCGCAAATTTGCCTTTCCTGGCTGAGTGTTTGGCGGCACTTTGGGCTTAAAACCTCTCCACTAGCCTAGAGGCTAAACTGATATCGCATTTCGATAATAATAATGGTTTATTACAATACTAATTTATACTTGTTATCTCGAAAAGAACGGAACATTTCTCTTCTTCGTCACGATAGTTGTAAGTTTTATTTAGTATAAGTCATACCCAATTAAGTTGAAATTTCTCGATCAATCTGTCTGGAAAAACACTTGTAATATATTTAAGTGATCTAACAGATAGGAATGACTCTCAGTTTGAGCCTGTACTTGGTGGGGAATGCGAATCTTCAAAAACGACTAGCCTTGAAAATGCGGTTTCTATAGTTTAGTCTCAAGTCTTAGACATTGTTCAACCACATATATATGTGTTGAACTTTAAATTATTCCCTGGATTACATTTTTCTGAAGGTATGTTGATAAAAGGTTAGATTTTAGGTTTTATGGTAGGTCCGTTGTGTATTGAAGTTAGTTGTAATTCATTTGAGAGGAAGTGGATTAAGAATGTAAATTATAAAACAATGTCCTAAAAAGTTTAAACTAGTAGGAAATTTTAAACCACATCACATTTGTGTACATACAGACATTCTTAAAACGGTTGACCATACACCATACTGACACTTATATATCAATATACTGAACAATCTAGTTTGTTGTGACTGGTGGTGGAAAGAAATTAATCATAGAGAAACATTATTGGCATAGCAAAATCGAAACACTCAAATACAACAGCTCCATATTCATTTATTTTCATTTATTATTTATAGCTATTTTATGTCATTTGAATAAATTGTACTGTACGTAGAATTAATAATAATTGTTATACATAGCTGATTTAAAAAAAGAAAGATACAGTAGTAAGAAAGAAAGAATTATGGAGCTCCACTGAAAATAAGGGTCCCATTTAAAGTATAAATTGTATTGTAGACTGTTGAATTCTAAGTTAGCGAATGTAAACCTTTTTTCTTGTACTAGTCGTGTGTCTTTTCTTTTAGTAGCCAAATATGTCATGGACACCCATTTTGAGAGTGAAGGTATATTCTATACAGTTGAAACTGATCATGACGGAGGTGGATTATAGGGAATCTAAATTTTGAGTCAGATGGAAACTGCATATATCTTATTCACATCAATTTTCTATGAAAGAGTTGTGTATGTTTTACCATAATAAGAGTGTTCTCCAGCCTTAGTATTTTATTAAAACGCATCAATCAGATATACCATAGCCTAGCGATGAAACTCGGGTGGTGAGAGGGACGATTCTGTGCTTGATCAAGTGGTTGCTTACGAGAATTATAGTGATTTGTATGGGAAACTTTGAAAACTGGCCGCACAAGAGAGATGGTCGCTTGCAAGGTTGCAAGTAGAGGTTCGACTGTTCCTCAGCTCAATCAAAAGTTTTCAAATTGTAACACAATTCAGCAGCTGCAATTTCAAAGAGGTCACGTGACTCCAAAATCTCAAAACACATTAATGATTTTCAGCTATTGTTTCTTGTCAGCCAATCATAATCGGGTCTTGAATTTCTTGCACAGCATGCATACCGCGGGATAAAGTCAAATCGGTTTGTTTTCGACAGTTGTTTTACAAAATAAAAAAACTCGTAAAGAACCACAACTTAGAATTTAGGCCATTAAACACATTTAGCCTTAGTCGATGTAAAGTTACACTTCGGTTTTTGCCGCACTAATGTAGGTAGGTGGTTGTAGTATTTACTGATTTTCATGATATCGCTAGACTCCTTTATATACAATTAATGCCTGCTGGTCTTTAAGACTTAGCTTATCTTTGTTAAAATTCTTTTATCATTTATCTTAGCTACGGAAGGACATAGATTTGTTTAAATCGAAGTTTCCTGAAAATCTTGCAGTTATCTTTATTACATTCAACCTTAAATTTGCTCAAATTTGTCAACATATACCGGATATTTTGTAACTAAATGCATTAAGGAATTCAAAGACATTTGGCTAAAACGTTTACTTCGACATTCATGGGTTGGAAAATATTTACAACAAGCGTTTCATATTTATATCGAAATGATAATAGTCCCATACAATTGCTGATGCAATTTTGAATGTAGAAATGCGGAAATTGCTTTAAAATTATACGAGATATTCATGTACATGAAAGTCAACGGACGTTGTTTTGGAAGCCATCAAACATTAACAGAATTATATATCTTTGTCAATTTTTTCTGAAGATTACAAATGAAGCTAAGAACTTTAAATTTGTGCTATGCAGCAAAATCGTTCGTCTGTATATCAGTAACACTTGTCTATACTAAGACCAGTGAATTCGATGAAAAGGACTGAATGAAAAAGTCTTCGAAATATCATAGAATTTTATTTTCCAGTTTCTGTGTGAGCCTTGTGTTATGAAATAACTATTATATAACGCGCCTTCGTTTCTGGTTGGCCACGGGCCCGTTTGCCGCGAGCTTATGAGAGCACACAGCACGCAGGCGCATATGTTTTTATATGTTTAAACAAAGCTTGAACCCCCAAAAATGGTCGATATTGAGAGGTTTTCCCGTGATGATTTGTGTGTTCCGTGACATTTGCTCGTTTCCGTTGACTTTACAAAAACAACTTTGAAAACAGTCGCATATTTTGAAGTACGCCCACTTGTCAAAGGACTCTTGGCGCATGCATGCTCTCAATAATCTCAATTCCCTTTAATGCATCCAATTGTCTGTGTGGTTGTTCAGCTGCGTGGTTTCATTCACTAGTACTTCTGATTATGATTATTCACTAAATTGTTGATCATAATACAACCACTAATAGACAGACACTTCTTTAACCCTTCAAACTGAGTTCTATAAGGAATATTGGTCCAACTTAACTTGTTTTTATTCAAATTCTTCACAAAGCTACAATCTCCATTGTAAATAACTGAATCAGTGGGAAGCAGAGACGTTTGGCTTAGTGTCCCACGCAGCCGCAGTTTTTACCGTCACGCAACGCTTCTTGGGCAGTAAGCGTGACGTGACGACACACACTGTTACGTTGCTGCGTAAGAGCCTACATTTCAGTGTTGCTAGTTAAGGCAGAATTTTGCAGTGCGCTGTGCAGAGTAGCTAATATGCACGGTCCAGAATTGGGGAAGGGGACGTGGGGATGTGATTCAGGTTTATTGCCGGGTCTCTATTATTTCTTTTGTCAAATATATTTTCATTTTAATATTAATGACGTCATAGTGGTAGTTATTAAGTAATTTGTAACAGCCGCAATATAACGCGCGCTCTGATTGGTTAATAAACACGTGCGTGCGCGCTTGCGTACAAAACTCAATGGATAGCACGTTGACGTGATCTAACGTGCGCGCTGTTCACTACAATGTAAAATGTTTATTTGAGGCCGAGTGACACATATGCTTGCCTTTGTTATATAGATCTAGAAATGTGCACGTTTAACTTACCTCGAATTTTATTCTCCAAAGCCATTGATTTGTAGTTGTTAAAAATTCTGACCAAAGCTGACTATGGTAGCACATCTACCAATAGTATTCTTTGCGGTCTCGCCGCGTAGACTTGAAACCTTCCGCCTGTCGACCGTTATTTAAATAGGTGTATAAGAAATAAAAAAGTGATTTTAAAAGAGGGATATATGATTACCTCTCCAACCAACTCCACTCGACAGTCCTGTTTGGCCCCTTGAAAGCGTTTCTGAGTTCCTGTGTCATTTCAATCGGAAAGTTCCAGAAAACTCGTCCAGTAAGGTAATCCACTTTCCCCGCTTTTTTCGGTTCTTCTGATAGACGCGTGTACTATTTGCTGAAAGTCAGGTTTCCCGCTCTTTTTTACCATTAACAAATGAATTTCGAACCGGATGAATTGATTTAAATGATAAGCACACCTGGCCCTTTCAATTTATAATCATGTTTCTTTCTTCCTTTCAGGGTGTTTTAGCCAGTTAACAATCCCAGACTATGGATGAATCAAATAATACTACATTTGGTGTACAGGAATGTTACTACCCACCAGCCAACCCATCAGCCGAATGGGCCAAGGTCGCTACATATATAATTCTTCTTGTAACGTCACTCATAGGAAATATCATCGTGATCCGAGTTTTCACGACTAGTCAACGAATGCGAACCGAAGTGAACTTTCTTATTATTAATGTTGCTATCGCTGATCTATTGATTGCGGTTATCAACATGTCGATGATGGTGAGATATTTTGTCCGAAGCGCAAATCAACTTCCTCCCATTTGGTTTGGTGGTTTTTGGGGAGAGTTTTTGTGCAAATTTGATAACTTTGTTGCTGGTGTATCTCAAATTTGTTGTGTTCTGTCCATGACAGCAATTGCCTTCAATCGTTATTTTGCAATCATGTTTCCACTGAAGAGCCCCTTGAATGCAAAGAAAACGAAGCTCGCAATACTTCTAATATGGTTCTGTTCATGCGCAGTCTCTTCTCCGACGTTATATGCCATGCGACTTAAAGAAGAAAATGGAGAGTTCCACTGCATTGAAGATTGGAATCCACCATTTAATAACACCGACTCACCGAAATACTACACTTTGGCTCTTTTCATTATCATGTATGTTGTTCCCCTCTCCTTGATTACGTATCTGTATTCTTGTGTCATACGTAAGGTCTGGATGCGACACGTGCCTGGAAACGTAACACAAGCCAATCAGCGCCTCGAAGACGTTGCCAAGCGACGTGTCCTCAAGATGTTGATTACTGTCGTCATAGCATTTGCACTCTGTTGGCTTCCGTTCCATATTTATTTAATGATGGTCAACTTTTATTATGGTATAAATAGCTGTGAAATTTCACCCATGGTTTTGTTCGTAGGACTGTTGTTAGGACATTCAAACAGTGCTATAAATCCGTGGATCTATTTCATATTCAACAAAGATTATCGCAGGAACTTCAAGGACTTGTGTCGGTCACCCTGTGGTAAATATGGTAATCCTAGATACATTACACACACAACACGTTGTAGCACCATAAAGTCGACGAATGGTCAGTTGAGTGGAGGGAAGGACATTGAACTTGAGGAACTTAAAAATGCTACTGATTCGAGCTGTTAAATCTTTCTCTCTTTGAAACGAATTCATACATTTCCATCAGGGGAAAAAGGACAGGCGTACAGAATATCTTCGTATGGTCATCTCTAATACGGATTGCACCTCTGCAATATGGGGACTTTTCTCGATGTCACGCGAATAAAACTATGCGTTTCTTATCTATAGGAAACCTACTAAAAGGACCCTTTGAATGACGAAATCTTTTCAAACAACAACATTATGACCGACCCAGAGCTACTTGTTCTGGTCGGTCTTCATTGGCTATCAAAAATCATATTGACATTGACAACCAAAATGGGAATCAGGTTGTCATATTCCAGTGATATAATTTATCACAATTGTATTTTCAAATGTTCAGCATAACTGACCAAGTTCAGATACACTTGTACGTTGCTTGTCGTACACAGGCATGTTCGTCAGGTACATGTACAGTGCTTGTGGTACCTATAGGCATATTGGTTGCTTTACTAAAGGTGTTGGTACACAAGACTAGCTTTTACCGCAATACTTACTTGCGCAAAATTTGGCATAGTGTATCACATGCAACTAACAAACTGTAATCACATGAAGTGCCCCGTCCGAGAATCGAACCAGGGCCGGAACCATAGAGGCGAGAAGCGAGATCTAATCGCTTAGCCACCCATTCTAGATCTCCTCCCTTTCGACTTTCCTTCGCGCAGTTCTCCTCAGAAAGCTCTCATAATTGAAAGTGTACGATTTGATCCGATTTTCCAACTAACCAGCGAAACTTACAGCAAATTTTGATCTCGGAGGGAAGGGGACGGCCCTGTTACGCAGCTCAGAGTATCCCTTCTGAAATACCAGATGAATTGGAATATATAATCTTGGTTGGAGGCTTAAATGTTTCATTGGGTACCTGATAGGGTCAGAAAATTTCATTTCATTGATCACGTGATCTATAACTTATTGCATCAGGTTTTAATCGAAAAAGAAGTAGGCGAACGACTCCCCCGAGTACAATGATGAGCACTCTTCAGATGATCTCCATCGCAAACTCGTTTCCATGTTCGCGCGACCACCTAACAAGAAATACCTCGCCAATCAGGCCTGACCAATCAGATTCTCTGCCAAAATATATCAGCAGTGCTTATTATGGTACAGAGTCTAACACAGGGGATTCCTTCACTCATATCATAATTTCTTTTGATTTTATATCTGAAGTGAAACCATTGCCATACCCCCTATCCTGGTAATTTGTGATATTAGTCATGTTTATATATATCAATACAACAATGACAACAACAACAACAACAACAACAACAACAACTGTTTATTTGTACTCTAGAATTTAGAACAAAGATCACAAAGATTAAAAATATATTGCAAGATAAAGAGCACAGATGCTTAGAAGTAGTATAGACTAATCGAGCTAAGCAGCTGGGCCATGCGTACTAGCAAATTAATTATATCTATTGTCATTTACATAAAATTTTCAAAGATAAATATAATACAAAAATTTTCAAAGATACATATAATACAAGTAAATGTAGAAGTAGAAGCTCTGTAAAACTATAAGAAAATCACACACACACACACATAAAAAAACATGAGACAGCGACAAGAAACATGTCCATCTTGATCGCTGGCCCTTATACAATTATATATTATAATGCAAGTAATGAGTACAGGTTACAAAGACGGAATATATATAACCAATAAATGGTGGTAAAATAGTTTAATTAATTACTAGAATCAATGGGAAAATAAAACAGAACATCGAGGAATTATTAATGTACTAGTGTGTAGACTGATGTGGACTCCAGCGGTTTATATGATAATTGGTATATCAAATGAGTTCTGATTGGTCGAGAACCGTGTGATATAACATTACCTACGCACAGATGACGTCACAGAATCTTACGCGCGCTTTGATTGGTTGGAATATTTAGATAAATTATAAACATACATCTCTTCTGCTTCGTACTTTTTGTTCTCGCAACATCTTGCATTGAGGTCATCTGTGTATCTATTGCATGGAGCACAAACGCACGGAAAAAAAGGAATCTGTTTGCAAAGAACACTAGTTAGGTTCTTGTAAGATATCTGAGAAAGTACTTTATGTAATGTTTAATAAACGAGCAGGAGCGTTTAATCGGAATGCAGCCTCGTGGTTTTAGACCAGAGGCGGATCCAGGGGGGTGTCCATAGGTGCACTGGACATCCCCCTAGCGCCATAAGAGATGACGTCATCAGATTCCATTGTTAGGAGGCCGCCATCTTGGATGTGACGTCATCTCTCAAGAGGCCTATTTGGGACACCCCCTTTGCAAAATCCTGGATCCGCCCCTGTAGACTTGATAAAACACGATTTGCAAGTTTATTTAACGGCTTCTAAACTCATATGATTATTCATAAGCAAACAAACCAATCGAAGATCTTCGATCGATCATCTGTAGTGACCTTTATCCCACGATAAAACACTGATGCATCATCAAATCAGTCAAAACACTCACGTGTATGCATCAGTGTTTTATCAATACAAGGTCTCAGTGGTTGTCGAAACTTTTGCGCCGTACAGTGCCGATGAAACCTTCGTCCCGTCCATTTGAAATACTTATCACTCATTAATAATTGATGAGGAAACACAAAAGAAAATCATAATCGTGAAGGAGTTTTTAAATCGGCAAGAGATAATCGTTAGTAAATCCATGGATGATTCGAGCTTGGGCTACCTGTGGTTCTATTATTGCGCAGTCAGTCCTTTCGCAAATCAAACCACCAATGGCATATATAACTCGATCGTGGATTGGATTAACATCGAGTTCCAGTGATTTATGGCAGCTTCTCAGTTGGGCTTCCTGTGGTGGTCGCGATCTACCCATTACTAGCTAGCCCATTCACTAACACCATGCGATTAATGGAATCGGTATCAGAATCAGACATCTTTAAAGCAATATATTTTTATTTTTGTTATTATCAAATTTAACCGAAAGATTGGACAGACCTGTAAAGCATTTTTGGGGAATTTTTTAATAGTCATTTTAAATGATCAAATATTAATAATATGAGTTACTGAAACTTCTTTGACAAAATTGAGACATTAGCTATAAAAGAAGAAAATATAATAATGAGGCAAAAGAAAAAAAGGGAAGTAAAATCTGAGTAGACTGACCTCACGAATCGAACTCCAGATCACTAGGGCGGAAAGCCATAGTACCGTGGCCATAAGGGACATGCAAGATGTAAGATGCAAGATGCAAGATGTTAGATGCAAGATATAAGATGCAAGATGCAAGGTGTAAGATGCAAGATGTAAGATGCAAGATGCATGCAAGATGTAAGATGCAAGACTGTCCAATGCAAGATGTAAAACGTAACGTTTTAACGTGATAACGTAACGTTTTAACGTGTAAGATGTAACGTCAGTGTAAGAATCAAAACATTGTAAGTAATGAGGTTGAACTATTTTATTATTAAAGACATTTTCCAGTGGCCTTTAATCAAGTTTAACTTTGTTTCAAATGGAAAGCAGTCACGGCTGGGGTCTGGACACCTCTTCAACGAACAGACGACTTGTGGTCATCCATCCAGTGTATGCGTCAGCAAAAATCGTCGACCTCCCTGGACAGTTTCCGACGTTGAAACCAACACGCACGTGACCTCTGTGGATCTTGTCACAGTGACCTTCAATATGGCGGACGCGGTGGATATTCTGGCTCTTTCCTGTCTGCATGTACAGCGCACCGTCAATGGCTCCAGGGGACTTGCACTCAGTACCATTGAAAGTAAAGAACCAACGTTTACAGCAATCGTTACATCCATGGATCCTGAAGTCTCCGTTCCAGTAGACGTGGAGGATGGTGTGGCTGAAGTTCTTCTGGAAAACACAATCCTAAAAAATATAAAAATATATAAAATAAACTGAGAGAATATAGACGACGCTTAATAAGAAGCACAGTCAAGCGAAAATGGCCTTTCATTCTCCTGTTCCTCTAAACATATCCCTTCAACAGTAAGAATAGCCAAATCATAATTCAACAAATACATAAAAGTATGTAGTTTAGTCAGATATGACTATATTTTTATCAGTACATGAAACTATAATTACACACTTTTATAAGCCCGTTTTCTCTGTCGTCATTAAAAGGTTTCCACGAACATTCCTTCCAGTTTGAATGAGATGAAGGTCCTCTCGGTCCAGGCTCTCCCTTGTCTCCTTTTGGTCCGAATTCTCCTTTTGCTCCCTGGGTTCCCTGAGGACCGGGGTTACCGGTCTCCCCAGGGGATCCGGGGGGTCCTTGTTTTCCTGAAGATCCTTGGACTCCTTGTGGTCCTTGTGGTCCTTGCATACCTTGAGGACCTTCACGTCCATCCCGACCATCTCGTCCAGGAGCTCCGGGTACACCCGGTATACCAGGACGACCCGCCAAGCAGGAAGAATCTGATGACTAGAGAGAAATCATAACATTTTATGACTGATTGGATGTGCATACTCTATATAAAAAAGCTGTCAAATTACAGGGCGAACACTCTCGGAAGTGACCGTGAAGACTTTTGGGAGTTACCAACGTAACTGGTCTTTTTCTTTGTTTTCAAGCTGTCTTAAGCGACCATTTATGTACATCTAATCAGATTGTAATTGCATATTTTCCTTTTTCTTTTTTTCTCTGTAGAATGGTGATCCGTACTAATATTCGTGAACGACATTAAGTAGTACTAATTTATGCTCTTTCTGAATACTCTTTCTGATGCTTAATTTATAGTGTTACTCAGACTATTTAGTGAACAAAACGTGAAAAGTATCGCAATTCCCTAATCACTTTCTTTTATTTCGAGACCTCAATATTTTGTAGTATGGACGTCTCAATATGCCTGTGTTTTTTTGTTTTTGTTTATTTGTTTTTTTGTTTGTTTTTTCGGCCAAATTTTTCATTCATTTAATTCTTAATAGACCTTTTTGCTTTACCACTATTTTCGAAATTCGGGCGCTATAAAATGAATAAACAAAAGGTGGCAAGAACGTTTGTGTGGAATGTGAAGTTTCTTTAATTTGTTGGAGCAACAAAACCTAAAACCACATCAATCTATTCCATTGAATTTCATGTAGACAAAGAAACGAACTCACGTGATACACATACGTTATAATTAAGGACGTTCGCGGCAATGATCCTATGGTCAAATTTTGTAAAAAAAAAAATTGTAGGAAAGTACTTTATAATATTCAGATTTTAAAAAGCATGAAAAAGGGAAGTCACCATATTTGTTCTGAGCTATATACGCTCGACAAAAATGCCGATTAAAAAAACGAAGGTGTATACCGAACAAAGTAGTGTTCTTTTAAATAGAAAAACGTCACTTACAATATTATTAGACTATCGTAAATAAAAATTATAATAAGGAATATATATTAATTATAATAAATAAATAAATAAATGAATAAATAAATAAATAAATAAATAAATAAATAAATAAATAAATAAATAAATAAATAAATAGATAGATAGATAGATACTGTAGATAGATAGATAGATAGATACATAGATAGATAGATAGATACATAGATACATAGATACATAGATAAATGAATAAATAGATAAATAAATGAAGGAATGACGGAATGAATAAATAAATAGATAAATAAATAAATAAATAAAAATAAAAATCAATCAATCAATCAATCAACGTAAAATAATTGGCGCCGTCGCTACGTGACTCCGCCCAATACGGAATATATTTTCTTCCAACTAGCCGTCAATATTTTGTAGTATTGCCGTCTGAAAATCGCAATAAGTATAATATTGTTCGCACTTCTTGTGTTTGTACTCACAATATTTCATATTATAACTAAACAACCTTTCCTATGGCTATTTCCTATGTTAAATATAGTAAGTTTTCCTATGTTAAATATAGTAAGTTTTCCTATGTTGAATATAGTAAGTTATGGACTTACGTGTTTTGCAGGTGAGTTGTTGCACATAGTCTTGGTGATTGGTAAAACAACAAACACGACCAAACACAATACCATCGTGTAGGGCTTCATTTTCTACATGAATTGATAGTAAAAAAATATACATGAGGAAAAATTGTCATTATTAATTCGGATATCATCAAGAGACCATAATACTAAGAGAGCGAAACTCAGTATTGATGTCTGTGCGATGTTCGTGGCGGCTAAGACTATTTTTAGTAACTTTGCCATCGCGTGCGCAAGGCTCTCAGAATACCGAAAGCAAACCGTCCCGTCCGCGCGCACGTCAAAAATCAAATTCTATTGTTTGAGAGCCTTGCGCGCGCGATGGTCGGCGAAGTTACTAAAAATAGCCTTAGCCTCCACGAACATCGCACAGACATCAATACTAGTGAGTTTCGCTCTCTTAGTATTATTGTTTCTTGATATCATATATATGTTTTTGTGCAATGACTTGTTTTTCATTCCAGTATGCAAACCAGATATGTCTACAGGCCATTTTTTTTTCCGAAACGGAGCGAGGCTATTACATAAAAAAAACATGAGTTTTCTCTCTCGTGGTGTCCATGTGAAATCTTGCACAATGTTAAAGGTTTAGACCCAAAGTAATCCTAGATATGGAGCTACGCCTAAAAACAAGAACTTCCAGTTTTATAGCAATGGAATATATCATTAAAAAATCGAGCACAATAAACCTTTATTTTTAGTTTATAAGCCAGGAAATATAATTCAAAATGTAATAAGCACAAAGCCATGCCCTAACAGAGTACTTACAGAATTTTAGTGGTATAATGGTATAATGTATATCAATGTGTATAAAAAAGTCATGATCAATTACTGAGATAATTAATTCCAAAAATATCGATAAGTAAGTAATTGATTTCTGGGCGTGGCCCAACCTCCAGAATTACTCAGGACATGAACCTCTATCAATGTGCCGAATTTCATGCTTGTTACACAAATTTGAACAATTCTACATCAAAGCTGCACCATTTTCCTGGATTACTAGACTTTCGGGAATAAAGACAGTAGTTCTCTAAATTCGATTGCTTCTGAGTCTAAATCCTGTGTGGAATTTTGCAACAGATAGTAAGGTGTTCTTTGGAATAAATTAACAAACCACTGCATGATGAGAGTTTTACCTTGGCAGCTCAAACGTCGACTCGATGTAGTTGCTTACTTTTGAACACTTACTGAATTACATCTAGTGCAGCAAAGACAACGACACTTGGCAGCAAGGATGTTAATTAACATCTTGTTCTATCCCATACCAGAACATTTCAGGAAACAATTCGACAGAATTTGTAGAAGTCGAGGTAATACAAATTCGCAACGTTCACCTCTGGTCACAAAAATTACTCCCCGAGTTTGCTTGAGGATAACATTGGCGTTTAGCTTCTCATGTGTCTCCATATTTTGTTTCACAAGTTACAATTAATAGGAAAAAAATTCACCTTAGATTTTAGGATTTATGACCAATTTTTCTCATAAAGCCATTTTTAAATATCGTCTGATATCTCGAAATATTTGATGCAATTCGCAGAAAAATAATTACCGGTACAAAGTTCAAGGCTTAAAGACAAATGGCTGCAAACTTCTCATGCAGAAATCGGACAAGATTTTGATGTAAAAAGACGCAATTGACTAAAATTCATGCCTGACAAATCAATAGGTATACGGGCCACCTTAAATGGAGAAAAAATTAAAATGATGGTTTTTAATTTGGCTACTGTAACTGAGTCAGTATACGTAATTGCTGGGATCCACGAGGATGGCTGCGACTTGGCTTTATACAAAACTGATGCCTTCTATCATCTATGGGTGTTACTCTGATTCACTTTTGATTTAAAAAAATACATACACCTATTTCAAAAAAGGTTGTCAGAGCTAAAGGCGATAGGCGATAGGAGATAGGTCATTCAAATTCCAAAGTAATCAAGAAGTTTTAAAAATTGCTTCGTTATTCCGTTCGTTTTGCTAGCTCCGAACATTGGATATGAATCGCTGATTGTTGACTTTCTTAATAAAAACAAATAGAAAACCCAACCGTGAATTGTGGAATGACCTATCTCCTATCGCCTATCGCCTTTAGCTCTGACAACCTTTTCTGAAATAGGTGTATGCATTTTGAGGCCAAACATTTTCTTACCTCTTCGTCAAGTTGTGCGATGATAACTTTGTGGGTTTGATCTCGATCTGAGAGCGCAGTTGTCTCTGGAGTTCCTCTCGATTGAAAGTATCAACGAGAAGTGCGGAACTTGTCCAAACTTACGAGTAGATATGGAATGACATCCTATAGTGCGTGCTAGGACGATCCTAGTAAACACCCCATAAGTAGATTAGATAACTAGAATTTAATTTGTTTGTCAGACGAGCTTTAATAGACCCTTATCACGTTAGTGTGACATTATAAGATCTTTGATGTATGGATAAAAGGAATTCACTATCAGATTTATCATATCAATATTAGTAAAATTGCAGAGTTTCGTAAAGATTGCTCTTAAACTGACGAAGTTATGAATTTTTGAAGCTAGATATTTTTGTGGAATTTTTATAAAGAAATGTATGTGTTTAGCATGATAACGAGGCTGGTCGTGCATGTATGCACGTCCACCATACATTTCTTTGTAAAAATACTAACTTTTGAAAATTCATATCTTCGTCAGTTTAAGAGCAATCTCCCCGAAAATTTGAGTTTTTATTACTATCGATGTGACAAATTTGATAGTGAATTCCTTTTCCGATAAATCAAATAATTTATATGTCATGCTTGCGTGACATGGGCCGGTCTATTTGTTGCTCCAGATGCTCCGGAGCTCTGGGTGGCTTAGTATACTAGTATACTCGTTAGTATACTAAGCCACCCAGAGCTCCGGAGCATCTGGAGCAACAAATTAAAGCTCGTCTGACAAACAAATTAAATTCTAATTATCTAATCTACTTATGGGGTGTTTACTAGGATCGTCCTATCACGTACTATAGGATCCTAGCAGGCGAACCAACTTTTACGTTTAGTTTACATGCCCGAAGCAGAGTTTAAAGAAATGAGTGATATTGCTCGTCCTAGTATATAGATCACCCGAACTACCACAGTGGCCCCAACATTAGCGTTTCCTAATCCTAGTTGGCAAAGTATCTCTACTTTTTCTGTTTACATGACCGAAAAATACTCCTATAGTGCTAGAATATTCCTACCGGCGAGGCAGGATGATCCTAGTAGTAGGATGATCCTAGTACCCGAAGTGAAGATACAAATTTCCATGTAAACAGAATGCAGTAAATGTATAGCAGGTAGGATGATTCGCCTGCTAGGATGATCCTAGTGCTAGGATGATCCTACCGCCATATGTAAACACCCCCTTAGTTCAATGTGAAATCACGTTTTTACTATCAAATTGCCAATGAAATCAGCGAAAGTCACGAATGCAGGATTTAATACATGGAGATAGAATTTCGTCAGTATGGTAGTGGTCTATATAATTACAGTAGTCACTTTTGCCAGAAGTTAATGAAATTGATGGGTTTAGTTATGAGTAACAAGGGATGGAATCAGAAAGACTTTTCCTAGTTACATTAATTTTTCCTTTATTCAGATTGATAAAAATCCCAATGCAATATGCCGGCCACTGCTGTCGCTACGTGGGAGAGCCCATCGCAATATGTTACCGGAAGTTTCAGGCTTCACTGAAAGTCGCCTGTCTTTAGTTTTCGATTATTATTCTCTCCTCTTGTTTCTTTGTCTGCTTTGCTGGCGATCTGTAGCCGGTAAACAACAATTCTGAGTTATTTTTAATTTGTTTTCTAGATGAGCTGACTGGTTAATCACCCATAGAGTGGGGACTGATGTTATCCTCCCACTCCTTCTTCCCCGAAAACCCGCATTATGAAACCCCTTGTTCTCTAGGGGGTTCTCTCGGCTATTAAAAATGCTCACCATAATACAAGAATAATACGAGCATAAAGAGAAAACGCGTTTTTTCACTTTGTTGTTAAAACAGGCTCATTAATATGCAAGCCAAAGTAGTGTAACGGCTAAGCCTGAAACGAGTGATCGAGCCCAGGTCGGAAATATTTTTCTTTGCCTTCCGGCTCTTTTCTCTCTCTCTCTCTCTCTCTCTCTCTCTCTCTCTCTCTCTCTCTCTCTCTCTCTCCCTCTCTCTCTCTCTCTATTTTTTTCTTCTTTCTTTCGAGTTATCATCAGTTCTTCTGCTAATGTCTGACGTTTTGCTAAAGAAATTACAGTAGAATACAAGGTCACGGGCGTGCCTCCAGTGCGGTTGCGTTTGATCTATACAAAGTAAGTACTTCATGGCTGAATGCCATATACTCGTCTTCCTATAGTCGTCTTCCCAATATCAGTTTACAATAAACCTAAGCCTAGCGCTTAGTCATCTACGGTCAGCCTCGCTGTACGTCTTTGTCAATTTCAGTTTTTCATATAGTTAGTTGAGATCATGCTTTGTAACCTTATAACCCCAAAGGTTCGCATCTTAGCATTGGTTGGGGGTACACGGTCCCTTTTTCCACAAAGTGGTTTTTGGGTTTACGCGTCCGGCTATGATGCTTTAGGTTAAGTCATATCATTGTAATCATTCAGTTCTGGAATTCTGTCTGTTGTTTTTCACGAATAAAGAGTTTGTGGGTCAGGCTGACCAACCTACCCAAGCGTCAATGGCTGCTATGTTTGTGTGTGCGTGTTATAATGCGTAGTGGAGTCAAAATCAATTTTTTCCAAATTAGTTCTCGTGCCCAGGCCTCTGGCCGCGCGCACAGGTCGAGGTTTGCAGTTTCTAATAATCTATCAATCTCTCGTACGTACGTCGAGAATTTTCAAAACTGTACCCAAAAGCCTTTGGGAACCGCCGTCATTGAGCTTCGCAGTAAGGTGTTTGAAAAACTAGAAATAATGTGGTCAAGATCGGTCAATATTTGTGTTTGGTTTTGTCCTTGTTCTGTTCGGTTTTGTCCTTGGAACGCTGGATAATAAAAGCAATGAACTACACTGTAAAGTAATGTGATAGAGATTCCACAGACTAAAGAAATATAAGGTTCAATCAAGATAAAATTTAAGCTTCTTCGTTTGAAGTTCAACATGACGGCGCTTTCATGAGTTCAATAATTAAATGTTATTGTCGATCGGCGCCGAAGAGATACTAGCGTGACTAATTCATGGGTAAAGTTTACTGTGTTTGCGTGCTTCCTTAAACTAACCGTTTCAATTATCAGAACCGCGCGTGTCAATAAACAAGCTGCTGGTCAGTCTGCTTGATTAGGAAGGTAGTCCTCTTTGATTTCATTTCGACTGAATGTAATGATTCTAAGTTTAATAAAGTCCCCTATAATTACTGTTCTTACCAAAACTCATTGTTTTCACTCTGCATTATACCAACGAATGCAGAGAGAAAAAGCAAAGAGCAGCTGCATTATTGCAAATAATGCCGTCTGTCTAATCTAGCAGACGGCATTATTTTTAATAATGCTGTGTGATTCTGTGATCCCACAGCATTATTAATTATAATGCAGCGTGTTTTGCTTACAGGGGAACCAGATTTGCAGGATGATAAAGTTATGTAACTACTAAGCTAGCAGTCACAGTACTTTTCAGAGCCTTTTCAAAATCCAGCTCCCCATTCAGAATTTAAGTACCGTAGCCTTTCTTTGTTATAACAAACACGGGTATCAAAACGTGTGGGATACAAAATCAGCAGAACTACGCATGCTCAAACAATACTTCAACTTTTAAAAATAAATAAATACCTCAATTTAAACAATTTTGGTGATTTTGGTGGTTATGAAGTTGACCAGTAATTATGAAAGATAATCACTTCGGCACACAGCATTCGTGGGTATAATGCAGGCAGCTTCGGGCTGCGCCCTCAGCTGCCTGCATTATACCCACGAATGCTGCGTGCCTCAGTGATTATCTATTAAATAACTGTTAGCAAATCCATGGATGCGTCGAGCTTGGGCTACCTGTGGTTCTATTATTGCAAAGTCAGCCCTTTCGCAAAAAAAATCAGAGGAAAACATTTTAGGAAGGCCTGAAAGAGGGGAAAAAGAGAAAAGAAAAAATTCGAGGAAATATTTGGAGTAAAAACAAACAAGTAAAAAGAAAAAACAATTTGCTCTGCCGATGCTTGAACACGCGACCCCAAAAGGCAAAAAATCTCGGACAATGCATCCAGACACCATAGGAGCTGAATCATCGCATTGATTTACGGTACGGCTGAAGATTTCGGCCCCAGCCCCGTTATCCTTCGGCAGAACACAAGTTACAACGCTAACGCGGCAAGCCGCGGGCCAGTGAGGGAGAAATTAGCCGGATCCTATAGTCCCTTTGTAGCTAACTCCACGCGTTGCGCCACTGCATCCTACGAATGACGTAGCAGCAAATTAAAATTTTGATACTTATAGTAGTCCAGTCTGAACAATAGCCATTGTTGTGTAGATTTATGTTAAATCGTCCTTTGGGAATCACTGGTACACAGGACGAGAAAGTTGCACAAAAATGAACCCATTCAGAATTCAGTATCATTACATTTTACAAATAAGATTGTGTATTAAGGTCTATTAATGGATGAACATTCGTCTGATTGTGTATTTTTAAATCAAAATGGACTTACTCGTAACTTATATTTTCTCCTCAATATCCGTTTTTTTCACGTGGATGACTTCTCGAATTCATATGAATAAAAAAAAAACTTGACAAAATATTATATTTTTTATCCCGAGAAAATATAATTCATAACGCGTGTAATGTTCTTTTTATTACATCATAATATGGATGACCTTAAGAGCAAACTAAAGTATAAATAAAGCATATAACTTTATTACGAACAGCAGGCAAATGCGACTGCAATCTTATACCTGGGGCCGGTTGTACGAAGAGTGAATAGCGCTATCCAGCGGATAAATCCTTATCCAGCAGATAAAATCTATACAAAATCTATACAGTGGATAAACTCTTATCCGGTGAATAACTTTATCCAACCTTCGTACAACCGGATCTGATCCCTGATCTGAAAACTCTCTGTCGCGGAGAATTGAAACCCCAGTAATTGTTCCTTTTTCAGGTCGCGATCAATGCCGGCTTTGAACAATAGCTCGCACACTTCACCATTTTTTCCTTTACCGCCAAGATGAATTTTAAGATGAATTTAATTTCACTACAATATTTTTAAGCTCGTAAAACGGTAATCAGGTTTCGATGTCGACTGCACGTTATTGCTCGTTTATCGCTACCGGTATTCCATGACGATACCATAGACCATACTCGGTTTTCTTTTTAATTCTGTTTCCGTTTTCATTTTCTTTTGATAATCTATCTAATTGGCGTCCGAAACCTTCTCTTCGAAAAGTAGAGAAGACGCCAATGTTTGTAAAACAAGCGCGGACAAGATGAAGAGGGAAAGAAGCAAAGGGCGGGAAAAAGCGAGCACGAGCGCACATCCGGGATCTGCGGTAGATAATTATTTTACATTTTACTCAGCCAAAATACATATGAAAAATACGAGTGTTTAGTTTCCGGTAAAACACTGACATCCATATATAATGAAATGAAATATTGCTGTCATTCAAAAATGCATCGTTCTGATTGGCGCACATTTACGTATTTAGCAAAACATTTTTTTTACCGTGGCTAGTGATTTTACTGACTTTGACGTCACGGAAAGATCAGTCTTTTGATTATATTGGCTAAAATGTACATTCATAAACGTATGTGTGCTCAGGAATTGTCTTAACCAATCAAATCACGTCTACTAAGAGCACATTGCATACAAATTTGACAGGCTTTCCTTTCAAAATACATTGATCAGTCTGGCACGAGGTAGACTTAGAAGACGACGTTGTTCAATTTGGTTGTGAACTAAACGACTAGAAATTGAAAATGGAGACGAAAGAAGATATAGTTCAGCCTGTTTTACTCGTCCGAGTGACACCAAGTACAACCCCACTGTTTGATGAAGTAGAAATGCAAACTCCTGCGCCTAATAAAGACAAGGAAGCTAAAGGCAAAGACACCGAATCGACTGAATCAGGAGATTCAACACGAGTTACAGTCGTCGATGAAACTCGAGAAAAATGGGGAGGAAAGGCTGATTTCTTGTTGTCTTGCATTGGGTTTGCTGTTGGTCTAGGGAATGTCTGGCGATTTCCCTACTTGTGCTATGCGAACGGTGGAGGTAAGACCAAATCAATAGACCGCGTACTGTCTTGTCCGCCCATCAAACCAGATTTTCCTGCTTTGTTCGTGTCCATGGTCCATGCGGATCGTCGGCGGCGACTTGACGCGTCTTTTACCCACAGAAACAGAATTGTTTCTTAGTTCAATGTGAAATCATGGTTTTATTATCAAATTGTCGAATTATGAAATCAGCGAAAGTCATGCAGGATTATGGGGATACAATTCCCAATTATGCAATATGCCGGCCACTGCTGTCGCTACGTGGGAGAGCCCATCGCAATGTTACCGGAAGTGGCTTCATTGAAAGTCGCCTGTCTTTAGTTTTCGATTATTATTCTTTCCTCTTGTTTCTTTGTCTGCTCAGTCTGTAGCCGGTAACCAGTACGAGTACGAACTCTTGGACCTAAATGATAATAATAAAAGCCAAGAGAACATCGAGATTCAAAGTCTCTGGTCTCCAGGGTATTTTAATCAGTGTAGACGGAAAGAAGGGCCCTAAATAAAAAGATGCGATTTAGTATATTAATTATCCGGATATTCATAGTTTGAATGTACAATGCAGCCCCTGAGAAAACAGCTCTTTGCTCTGGCTAGTGAACTGATTATCCTGTACAACATTTACACCAACTTAAAAAGCCACCATTTCAGTTTCAGTAGGAACCAGATGTCCCATGCACAGTCATGCAGGGGTTTCTACATGAGAGTGTTGGGAAATCAGTATTCGATCGGTTGTGTGGAGAGGTGGTGCGATCCGGTGCGATTCAACAAGTTCCCTCCCTTACCTCTCCACTCAAAATCTCATTGCAAGACAAGAAGAAGAATACGAAGAAACTGCCATTTATACGTACTTTGTCAGGCTACGCGCCTGCTGAGAGATTGCAATAGCTTGCAATGAAACTTGCAGTTTTTCAAGCAATCCCTTGTTGGAATTGATTATGACTAAATGCTAGATATAAGAAAATTGTAGAATGTTACTCGAGAATTGGATATCATATTTTAGTATTCACCAACATAAGGGCTATTACAAATCCTGCATTCTGATTGGCTCCCTAACCTCGGGCTATTGGTGATAGCCCGAGTTGAGAGGAACATGAGGAAGCGCGAGTAATAATATCAATAAAACATTTTTCTCTCTTTGTTTTGTTTAGTCTCTTTCACCTTTGGCCCAATATGTTGGTGAATACTAAAACAATTAGACCTCTCGGCCTCATGGACTACGAGTTTGAATAGCCCATTCGGCCTACGGCCTCATGGGCTATTGACTCGTAGTCCATTCGGCCTCGAGGTCTAATTGTTAAATAACCGGATATTTCGTTAGCTTATCTGTGTTTAAAACTATAATGCGGAAAACCCTTCGCCCTTTTTGACTCGTTGGTGATAAAGCCGCTTTGACCTTTTGCTATTTCGGAAACAGTATTGCACAGTAAGTTTCATATAGACACTGGCCCCTTTCTTCCATGTACACGGCCTATAGCTAGTCATGATCATGACCGAATTACACTTATCCCACATGCAAATAATATGCATCCTGGTTAGCGATCATCTTGGGGAAAAACCGTGTAAAACCCAGCTGTGTTGGGTCAGTCCTTAGCCGGGTTTAAATTGTGTCAGAAGCCTAGATACTTTTTTTTTAGGGCGGGGGGGGGGGGGGGGGGGAGCAAAGATTTTTCTTTCGATTCAGAGGGGAATTCGAAACGAAAAAAATATTTGCCATTTGGAAAAATCCCACTGCTGTATACATAAAGAGTGTATCCATAATTTGTCATTTTCTTAGCGGTTTTAAACCTCCCGTAAGCTACACTAAAGTGACATAATCCTCCGTCTCTCACCATTCGAGTTTCACCGCTTTGCTATCATATATTCGGATGAATGCTTCAGTTTAAAATAGTACTAAGTTACGTATTCTGTTTAACAGTCCTTGTGAGGGATCTGGGGGAGTGAGAGCAAATAACGAGAGCCACTCTGAGCCACTCTTTTCTTCCCCCTCACCCCCACCTCCATATCCCCCGCCTATAAAGAGGGCCGCTACGCGACTATTGGCTATGGAAAACACAGCAGTTATTACGCCGGTAAAATGTACAATGACTCTTTCATGAAAAATTGATGAGAGTAGAGTTCAAACACTAAAAGCGCGCAAAACTTTGTACTGAATAATGCTAATTAAACAATAAAATGAAATGAAATATCACTATTTAATGATATTAGCATAAAATATCACTATGTTTTACTACCGTGAAATTCCAAAACTAGGGAGGGTAGGTCGTTTGGCTCTCGGTTTTTGCAGTCTGGTATCTGAAAAAAACTGACGTTATATTATATTACTGTTATTAATTTCACATGGTACTTTGTATTTGTTGTACCTTACTCGAATAACGTTTTTATGTCAAGCAAATAAACATAAGAAATCATGGTGCTGTGTTTGTTTAGTCAGTACTATCTTACTGACTGGATGTAGGTGGACTAGGTGCCACGGAATTCAAATATCGTTACTTTCGGGTGGTCGTCACTTTCAGTTGGGGTCATTACCTTCCGAAAACATTTGAAAGGCCCCCCCCCCCCCCCCAAATACTTTACTTTCGGGCAGTCGCTAATTTCAAGGGATTGCTTGCACTTTTGATTATCTGCTGTTTCCGTAGGAGTCGTCAAAATGTAGACCCCCACTTGAGTTGAGTCTGGTAGACGACCACCTCTATCTTGGCTTGACTATTTTGACTTGACATTTTGGGTGGTTGCTCAGGCCATACTTTTGTCGACAACACAATGAAAATATTGATGATATATGAAAATATTAAAAATTATAGCCTTCAGCACTTAATCTCCCCCCAAGTAAACTATGGACACTAAGTTACAGGGACCGCGGATCATCGCGAATTTCTCTACTTCGGGTCATAGCCTACGTTAGTTTTATCATTACCGTCATCTCTAATTGGATTAGTTTTAATTTGCGGCGGAGGCTAGAAATGGTTTGGGGTAGTGAAATGCCGAGGGCGTCTAGCAGGCATTGATTGGTATGTGTCTCAATACCTCTGCCGGTGCTTTTTTTAATACCATACAAGGCGACGTCATAAAAGGCACAATTCTTTCATCAATCTGTTTAGTAAAGCGACAAGAAGAAGGAAGAAACAGAAACTAAAAGGCGCGGGAATGCACATCCGGGAACTGCGGTACATAATTTGTTTCATATTTTACTCAGTGAAAATACAGTAACTATAAAAAATACGACTGTTTTAGTTTGCGATAAAAACTGACACCGTGTAATAATCAATCCGCCAATGGCGAAGTAACTCGTGGATTGTCCCCTTTAGTTAAATTAGTTTAATTACTCGTGCCCAGGCCGTAGGCCGGCACGAGTCTAGGTTTACCGGTTCTATCAATCTATCTATCTATCTATCTATCTATCTATCTATCTATCTATCTATCTATCTATCTATCTATCTATCTATCTATCTATGTTCGTAGTCGCAAATGTGTATGCAAATTAGGCAGCATGGAAACGAGGCAGCGCACGTTTTGCCATCATCGCGACAACGTGACTCGGCTTCACTTGCGTCATATCGAAGCAAAGTGTGGTTTTCGCTGTGCTTGGATTTCGCCTTTGGTTTACAATGGATTGCTTACCTGCTGGGACGCTCAAAATACACACAAACGCACACGCCGTTCGTGGTAGACCCACACCAAAAGATGTCGAGCGTCAGTTTCGAAACGGGTCGTTCCACGAACTCAAAAGCCAAAGGAACTCAAAAGCTCAAAAGAACTCAAATGAAACTCAAATGAACTCAAATGAAACCGAAATGAACGTAATACACGAATACTCAGAACCAACAAATACTAACTCTTCAGTAAGCAGGGACTTGATTTACAATTACTCTGAAGACGAGAGACAGACTGAATAACAACTCGTTTCCAATATATTTTGACTCAAGCGACAACTTGTCTGGCGATTGTCTGGCTCTTCGATTTGAGAATTTCAAGAATGTATTTCAATGTTCTCTGTAATTAAATGGTATGGCTAAAAGTTTTTGGCGTACAAACTAAAATAAATACTATTAGAAAGTCAATGATTACAAAGCAACAGCTACTTTAAAATATCAAAGAAAATAGACAGAGGTCACTGAACAGGTCACCCAAACCAGGACAAACAGGACGGTGTGCTTTCGTTAGCCTCCTCCGCAGGCTACTCCTTTCTATTGGTTTTCCTGTGGTAAATGAGGAGAGGGAGAGGGGGACTGGAACCAGAAGAGAGGAAAACTGGGGACGAGGGGGAGGAGAGAAAATGAAAACTCCTCACGTTTTTTCTTTCCCCCTGACCCCCTCCCCCCTCATCTTTTTTTGGCTCGCTCCCAGTCTCTCTTCTTTGCAACAGGAAGCCCAAGAGAAGAGATAAAAGGAGTTGCCTGCGGAGGAGGCTATGCTTTCGTGACGCTACAACTAACATGTGAATCGCTGTTTAATACCCTAGCAGCTATAAAATTACTTAATAAATATCAGACATAAAGGCAGCTCATATCTAAATGCCTTTTTAATTGGAAATTTAGGATCGAGCCCGATACCTCCATGAGTTCAAATCAGCTTGCCGGCGAAGCAGACAAATATTCCGCCGTTCAGTACCGAACTCAAAACGTGACCAAACTGGCTTTAAAACATATTTATTCTCATGTCAGACTGAATTCCACTTGGGCACGAGTAAACGCACTATGTGCGTCTAGTTTTAGTTAAATAATGAGGTTTTTTTGAAGGCAAAATTATAGATCAATTAAAGCAATACATATTTCTTTAAATGATAGATCATTGCTCTCACAAATTTAAACATTAAGTTTGGGCCCCACAGCATGAAAAGCTGTATTTACGTGTCCGTAAAGAATCCACAAAGGTTCCGTAAAGAAATAGTTTACGCCTCTTTACGGCATTATTTACAAGTGCGTAAAGATTGTATTTACGGTACTATCACGGTGATTGTAAAGGTGCCGGTACAGACATAATTTACCGGTATATTTACGGAGCTCAAAAGATCCGTAAATCTCACCTTAACGCATATAATCGTCATCGTAAAGATGCGCAAAAGCAATCTTTACGGGTATATTCGTGATGGAAAAGATGCGCAAAACCAGTATTTACGCGTACAATCGCCATCGTAAAGATGCGCAAAAGCAATCTTTACGGGTATATTCGTGATGGAAAAGATGCGCAAAAGCAATCTTTACGGGTATATTCGTGATGGAAAAGATGCGCAAAACCAGTATTTACGCGTACAATCGCCATCGTAAAGATGCGCAAAAGCAATCTTTACGGGTATATTCGTGATGGAAAAGATGCGCAAAACCAGTATTTACGGGTATATTCGTGATGGAAAAGATGCGCAAAATCACTATTTATGCATGCGTACAGTAGTCATCGTAAAGATACAAAAACCGACTTTCACGCGTACATTTTTAATCGTAAAAATCCCCAAAGCTACATTTACGCGCACTTCTAATCAAACTATGGAGAACAAAGAACTTTGCTACTATTTGCTAGGTTGTTTCATGGTTTTAGTGTTAGCGCTCTAAAGCAAATGTAATGACCTCCAAATCCTACATTTTGAGAAGCTTGTTCATATCATAGATATAAAACGATTTAAAGAGTAAATATATTTTATTCAAAAAACAGTAACCTTCTTAGTGAAATTACATTTCAAAATCTCTAAATATATTTAAAATATTTGAATATCAAAATATACATAAAATACTCTGTTTCAACGTATCCAATACAGCATGATCTAGTCTTATCAGTCCATTATACTAGAATTAAGGTATCGTAGCGCGACATTAGGTCATTTACTTGCTTGTAAACTGGAGACGGAAACAGTAAGCTTCGCAGACGGTCAAAGACCTTCGAATGGTCTTTAGCATCCTAGAAACAATCACATAAGAAACTTTTAATTATATCCACTTCTTTTGATGCTAATTCACCACGAAGATAAACGCGCTCTCGACTCATATGAATCAACTGCTCATTTCGCTCATTTCGATCTCGCGCGAGTCAAATCTTCCATAGAAACGGACTGACAACGCGTCATAACACTATAGCTTACTTTTAAAATATAAATTTCAACAAATACTACTTACCAAAAAGTTATTTTAGCTTTAGAATCGATTGGAGATCGGTTAAATGTATGGCGCCAAGCATCAGAACATAAGCTTAAATCCCAGTCACAATGTTAGCTTTTAAGCTGTTCTATCAGTTTCTTCTCGGCCAATATTTTTAAGTAAAAGTTTTTCTTTGTATCTTTCATTGAATCGAGCAACAAGCTGAAGATCTTTGAGGCAATAGAGGGCATATTTATCGAGACAAACTTCATAGAATTCACGCGTGTTCAACAACCATAACGAACATCAACGAATTTGTAATTGAGCGGCAAGAGTTCAAATATCAAATGGCGCGTCATGATTGGTCAGCTTTGGTAAATACTTCCGGTGATCGTGTTATAATTAATTAAAATTGATTCGTTCCAGATTTGTTATTGAGTTCTTGAAGTAATCGACATAATCATCTGTAAAATTTAGCGGCCCTAAAGTGACCTAAAGGCAGCTTTGATATTTAAAATCTAATGTAATGCTTTTTCAACCACAGAAGACTATAACAGTCGATCCTAACAAAGTTAATAGAGTGGATCCTAACAAGTAGAACCGTAAACAATATTAGCAATCCTTTGGCAAAAGCATAAAGCCCAGAATAAACGTATCTGTTAAAAATACGTGTTGATCGCAGGTGATCGTGACGATTTCCTGACTACTGTAACAATCATAGTCGAAGATAACGTGTTCCTGACCAGTTTTTGAGTAGACTGTACTCAATATATTGAGTAAAAGCTGACTTATTTTACTCAAAGAAAAAAATTGGGTAGATAGTAAGTTTTTACTCAATCAGTATTGGGTGATAGCCGACTTTTACTCAAAGAAAGAATTAAACTAACCCATTCTAAAAATAAAATTTTTGCAGTGTACATACCAAGATTTTTACATAGTTTTGCTTTTCTTGACATGTCTTTACGGTCTTCTCGAACCTTTACGGCAAACTTTACGACGGAGTATTTACGGATCTTTATGACTTGTTTAAGGCAACTTTACAATACCTATATTTTTACGTGCCTTTACGTTTCTTTACGTGTTTTTACGGTCTTTTCGCACCTTTACGGTGAGCTTTACGACGGAATATTTACGGATCTTTATGCCTGTTTAAGGCAACTTTATAACAACAATATTTTTACGTTCCTTTACTGTATCTTTACGTTTCTTTACGATCTTTTCGCACCTTTACGCTCCTCCGTAAATATAACAGTAAATATCCATCAATCTTTACGCACCTTTAGGACTTACGTAAAGAAGTGTAAATACAGCATTTCATGCTGTGCCCACCTGTAAAGCATTTAAAGGAATTTTTAGGGAGTCAGTTGGATAATCATTAATAATATGAGCTAATGTAATTTTTTAGCAAAAAAATAATAGACTTGAGTACGAAAGAACAAAAGAAAAAGATAACGAAGCAAAGAAAAAAGATAAAAAAGAAAAAAAAAAGAAAAAAATTATATGTACCAGCCGGGAGTCGAACCCACGACCTTCGGAACTCGAGCCAGCAACGAACCGCTTGAGCTAATGAGCAATTCACTGTTTTCAAGATGATATTTTTTGTACATATTGCTAATTTACGTTTGTAACTTCCTTACATCTGTTAAATATGTACAAATTATGAAAGAAGTTTCTCTATGAACCAAATATCGCTATTAATAAAATAAATTACTCCATAAAAGTACTCATGATAGCCACCAAACGTAAACTTAATACGCATTTTTGATGCCGTTTCGGCCAGCGGGGCCGTAGCGGTTCGGCACGGCCAGTTTACTTTTTCGGCAGGTGGCACAGTTCGTACTCAAACTATGATTTTGTTTGCTTTTTATTTCAACATTTACTCTCGTGCTGATAGAGCACAAACACTAAATGCTTGGATGGCTCGTTGATATTGGACTGGCGACGATTTTTGATTTTGGACTTGCGACGATGTTGTTTGAAGACAGCGACTGCAAATTAAAGTCCCGATTGTTTTCACATCCGAGAATCGAACAGCTCAACTTGGAGATGACGAATTCCAAGCTGCAGAGGGAGCTGAGAGTAGTTCAGTACAAAATGTGACAAGGAATAAGAAATTATCTATTCAGATCTATAGGCATTTTTGCCTATCTTCGCGGAGTGTCATGAGACCCGTGTACATGTAGACCACGAGGTATAATGTCGAGGGTCGACATCGAGCTTAGATTCGATTAGATCGTGTTCCTAAAAATTCAGTGTTGCTTTGTACACAAATCTAAAACAGTTACATTACGTTCAAAGCTTCTCGAGGCTGCTATACCAGGCTCGTATTAAACATGGTATATTTTCGTCTTGAATGATCCTGGGTTTTCGGCGAAAATTTTGATTCCTGAGCTCATATTTTTAGAAATTTTTGATCCCTGATCCTTGGTGCAAAAAACTGAGCTGATCCCTGATCCTGATCCAATGTCCCTGATCCTTGATCCCACCCATTTGATCCCTGAGCCCTAGTCTCTGATCCCTGATCCTGGCCATAATTTGGAGCTTGATCCCATATATCATGTTACGAGCCTGCAATATTATTATATTATAACAGAAGTTATCACCGTATCCTATTATCGGGAATAGGCCGGAAGTAAAGTTTCACAGACCGGAAGTTTACAGGAAAGTGAGTGAGTGAGTGAGTGAGTGACACAATAGGTTACTACCCTATGTATGCAATATTCTAGTTAGACAATAGATATAGATTGAATAGTGCCATTTCATGTTGTCATACACGAAGTACTAAGCTGATCATTTGCATATTCGACCCCTCACAATAACTCATGGATTTGCAATCCACGAGTTAAAAATGATACAGTATAATAAAATGAAAAAAAAATTAATGGTAGCGCGCTGTACCCTAATTTACCTGTATGGACAGCAGAACAGAATAGAAAATAGTTTTTTTTTCCTCTTTTTTTTCTCTCTATTTGTACTCATACCGAAATGCTTGTTATGTACACATTACGCATTAGTAAAACATTTTTCACCATGGCTAGTGATTTTACTGGCTTTGACGTCAAGGAAAATCAGTCTTTTGATTGGCTAAAATGTAGGTTCATAAACGTTCTGTGTGCTCAGGACCTTGTCTTAACCAATCAAATCACGTCTACTAAGAGCACATTGCATACAAATTTGACAGGCTTTCAATAAATCACCTTGTATGTATGGCACGAGGTAGACTTTAGAAGACGACGTTGTTCAATTTGGTTGTGAAGTATTAACGACTAGAAATTGAAAATGGAGACGAAAGAAGATATAGTTCAACCTGTTTTACTCGTCCGAGTGACACCAAGATGTCTAACTAACGAAATTAACATAACAGTTTTTTGCGACAAGGCTTTCAATGACAGTTCTTCGTTTGATGGCCATTTTCTGAACAAGTTCAATACATTCTTGACATCCCACTGAGAGCATTGAAATGCTATTTGAAAAGGACTGCATGTCTACGTGGAAAAGAAACCAAGGTTTTTATCACCCACTCAAAACCATACCATGCAGCTAGCAAGGACACATTAAGAAGGTGGATAAAGTCATGCTTAGCAGAGTGAATTTCATTTCATCTTTTGGTTTTCAAAAGTCCACTAAACGTCTGACGAAACCGCCTTTTCATAAATGGAGAATTTGCTTACCATCTCCAAAATGCTCATTTGCTGATCGCAAGAAAAACATCACATTTTTGTCCAAAACATTTTCCATCTCTAACCACCGTCTCACGTTCAATTACTGACATCACCCTCTCAAATTTCTCTTTTTGAACCATGACACGAGAATTGATCGACTGCGTCAAAAAATCAAGCAAAAGATTTCCTTCGATGGAATCTTCGTCAAAGATTTTAGTAACCTCTATCTCGTAATCTTGTGAAAGACTCTTGTATTTCCACCCATTCTTGAGAATCATATCCGTAACTTCCTTTCCACTTACTTCTCCGTGATCAGCTTCGACCAAGACAGAACGAATCAAATCGTTCTTTTTACCTATTACAATCACTACTTGGCCATTTTCTCGTAATTCTTTCTCAAGACAGTGTTTCAAACTTTGATCGACATCCATGAAATATATGCTGTGGTGAAAAAAGACCAAGTCAAACTTCATTAGTTTGTGTTGGTTGTTGTTGTCTTTGTTGTCGTGTACGTAGTCTTCAAAGGTTCCCGCACGAACATCACAAGTTGTCTTAGCTCTTAATGGCTCTGGTAACTTTTCAATGGCGTCCTTGTAGAGACCGAGCATGTAATGGCTTGGTTCAACAGCTCGAATGAACATTTTTACATTTCGATGCTTGTCATGTCGTTGTAGCTCTGCGTCTACTATTTGTAGCATTTCACAATCAATATCTCCATCTCCACTACCGACACTCAGGACACTGAACTGGTGACCACAACTTGTTTGGAGTATCTGGCTTACAACAGACGGAAGATGAAGCCTTAGAAATTCTTTATTCTTAGCAAATGCTCCAGAGCTTTCCTTAAATGTGTCATGACGTTTGGAATAGCCTTCTTCGCTGGTAAATGCTAAGTTCTTGTTCATTTTTTACAGTTGAAATATGATAGTCCATTAACCTAGCAGTCTCAGCGGCAGGTCTAAAATGCGGACTGGTAAAATGCAGACTACAATCGGCGCCCACTTGCGAAAATATGGTCAAAATTCTACGTTTATGAATTGTGACTTTATCCCCCTCGCCCCCTAAGCAATGTTGTCCACTGGTCAGATTCCAGGGTGGGAGACTTTTCTCACTTCAACATTGAATAGGGGGAGGGGGGAATGACTGAATTAAACAAACTTAGTTGCCAGTGGGGAGCAATTTAGTAAGATAGGTCCTTTTCTTCCACAAATGTGTCATTCAAATAGCCGCCGATTGTAGCTAAATTCTTTTAAAATCAAAATATATTGAATCTTCAAGCTGATTAAGAAAAGGAAGAGTAATATGAATATATCGAATTTCCGTCTTTAGGAGTAAAGTTGTTGCGTTTGAATGGCCATCAATTTTTTTCACAGTATTTCAATTATTATTAGAAATAAAATCTGTTTTTTTTTTTAAATGAAATTCAAGAAATCTAAAGGAGTTTTAAGCACTTTAGACTTATAAATATTACCAGTCTGCATTTTCCAGTCTGCATTTTCTAGTCTGCATTTTAGACCTGCCTTGTGTACAAGTCTAAAATGCAGACTGGAAAATGCAGACTGGTAAAATGCAGATCAGCTAAGTTCTTTTAAAATCAAAATATGTTTATTATTAAGCCGATTCTTCTATCAGCTAGATAACTATCAGATGGCTGCTTTTGCATTGTAATCAGTACTGAGCCGTGTTGTAGATAACTGGGAGCGAAACTCAATATGGATTTCACATATATATTTGCCAGTCGTTATATGTACACAAGATCGACTTTTTCTTTTTCTTTTATATTCCCAACGTATTTGTATATCATATATATTTTTGTATATTAATTACATTTAGCATTAGAAGAGCCACCAAGTGGATTTTGCTAATAAACCATTATTATTATTATAAGCAAACGGTCCCGTCCGCGCGCACGTCAAAAATCAAATTCGTTTGAGAGCCTTGCGCGCGCGATGGCGAAGTTACTAAAAATAGCCTTAGCCACCACGAAATCGCACAGACATCAATACTGAGTTTCGCTCTCTTAGTATTATGGTCTCTTGGTTGAAGTTATTGAGAGAGAAATAGATCTAATGAAATGTAGCAGCGATGCCACTCCTGGTAAAATGGGACTGGGGTTTCATTATGCTGATTTTAACACAGCCTGTTTTTATCTCCGTGCTACAGTGCATTTTACTCGGCTCTATGACCATTTTAGAGTTGCTGTAGACAAGCCATTGAATCATCCCCTAAAACGAGGAAGATATTTTATACTCAAGGCATCTGTAGTTCCTCAGAGGACATTCTCAAGACAAATCAAGGCATGCAACAAGCATACGCCAGACTTGTATCCAAAGACCCACACAACGAAGTCTTTGGTCCCCCAGAAAATTTATTCAGAGTTCTAGACCAAAATGAATATGCAGACGATATGATGCACCTCTCGAAATTGTAAAGTATATTGTTGAAACAGCGGAGGAACTGCTCAGTTGGGTGAGGTTTAGGAAACACATAGTCAGTAAGGTAAATGAGTAAAAGCGTATGAAACAAATCAGAGTTAATTCACCTTGTTACTGAAGTGAAGGACATACGACGATTGCGTGATAACTATTTCAACGTATGTTGTACAAGGGCGGTTCCAGGACTCAGACTGAGGAGTTTCACTTCATATTTTATATTGAGTACAAAACAACAAATACAGGTTATTAGTTGGGTAAGCGAAAAATACGGCTGTGTATTGTTCTTGATATTTTTCTTTCTTGACGTAAAAATGAATGTTTAAGTAAATATTTAAAGATGAGAAAGGGGATTCCCGGGAGCCCAAGGAAAAGTTTACTGTGTTTGCGTGCTTCCTTAAACCGTTTCAATTATCAAAACCGCGCGTGTCAATAAACAAGCTGCTGGTCTGCTTGATTAAGAAGGTAGTCCTCTTTGATTTCATTTCGACTGAATGTAATGATTCCAAGTTTAATAAAGTCCCCTATAATCGTTAGTAAATCCATGGATGCGTCGAGCTTGGGCTACCTGTGGTCCTATTATTGCGCAGTCAGCCCTTTCGCAAATCAAACCACCAATGGCATATATAACTCGTGGATTGGATTTACATCGAGTTCCAGTGATTTACGGCAGCTTCTCAGTTGGGCTTCCTGTGGTGGTCGCGATCTACCCATTATTAGCCCATTCACTAACACCATGCGATTAATTGAATCGGTATCAGAATCAGACATCTTTAAAGCAATATATTTTTATTTTTGTTATTATCAAATTTAAACCGAAAGATTGGACCGACCTGTAAAGCTAGGTTTGTTTGGGAATTTTTTAATAGTCATTTTAAATGATCAAATATTAATAATATGAGTTACTGTAACTTCTTTAGCGAAAAAATGAGACATTAGCTATAAAAGAAGAAAATATAATAATGAGGCAAAAGAAAAAAAGGGAAATATAATCTGAGTAGACTGACCTCACGAATTGAACTTTAGATCACTATGGCGGAAAGCCATAGTACCGTGGCCCATAAGGGACATACAAGATGCAAGATGTAAGATGCAAGATGCAAGATGCACGCAAGATGTAAGATGCAAGACTGTCCAATGCAAGATGTAAAACGTAACGTTTTAACGTGATAACGTAACGTTTTAACGTGTAAGATGTAACGTCAGTGTAACAATCAAAACATTTTTTAGTATTGATGTTGAACTATTTTATTATTAAAGACATTTTCCAGTGGCCTTTAATCAAGTTTAACTTTGTTTCAAATGGAAAGCAGTCACGGCTGGGGTCTGGACACCTCTTCAACGAACATACGACTTGTGGTCATCCATCCAGTGTATGCGTCAGCAAAATTCGGCCTCCCTGGACAGTTTCCGACGTTGAAACCAACACGCACGTGACCTTTGTGGATCTTGTCACAGTGACCTTCAATATGGCGGACGCGGTGGATATTGTTGCTCTTTCCTGTCTGCATGTACAGCGCACCGTCAATGGCTCCAGGGGACTTGCACTCAGTACCATTGAAAGTAAAGAACCATCGTTTACAGCAATCGTTACATGCATGGATCCTGAAGTCTCCGTTCCAGTAGACATGGAGGATGGTGTGGCTGAAGTTCTTGTGGAAAACACAATCCTAAAAAATAAAAAAGATAAAACAAACTGAGAGAATATAGACGACGCTTAATAAGAAGCATAGTCAAGCGAAAATGGCCTTTCATTCCCCTATTCCTCTAGCGCCATGCATTTCAACCTGACAGTAAGAATAGCCAAATTATAATTTTACAAATACATAAAAGTATTTAGGTTAGTCAGATATGACTATTTTTTTTATCAGTACATGAAACTATAATTACACACTTTTATAAGCCCGTTTTCTCTGTCGTCATTAAAAGGTTTCCACGAACATTCCTTCCAGTTTGAATGAGATGAAGGTCCTCTCGGTCCAGGCTCTCCCTTGTCTCCTTTTGGTCCGAATTCTCCTTTTGCTCCCTGGGTTCCCTGAGGACCGGGGTTACCGGTCTCCCCAGGGGATCCGGGGGGTCCTTGTTTTCCTGAAGATCCTTGGACTCCTTGTGGTCCTTGTGGTCCTTGCATACCTTGAGGACCTTCACGTCCATCCCGACCATCTCGTCCAGGAGCTCCGGGTACACCCGGTATACCAGGACGACCCGCCAAGCAGGAAGAATCTGATGACTAGAGAGAAATCATAACATTTTATGAATGATTGGATGTGCATACTCTATATAAAAAAGCTGTCAAATTACAGGGCGAACACTCTCGGAAGTGACCGTGAAGACTTTTGGGAATTACCAACGTAACTGGTCCTTTTCTTTGTTTTCAAGCTGTCTTAAGTGACCATTTATGTACATCTAATGAGATTGTAATTGCATATTTTCCTTTTTCTTTTTTTCTCTGTAGAATGGTGATCCGTACTAATATTCGTGAACGACATTAAGTAGTACTAATTTATGCTCTTTCTGAATACTCTTTCTGATGCTTAATTTATAGTGTTACTCGATCAGACTATTTAGTGAACAAAACGTGAAAAGTATCGCAATTCCCTAATCACTTTCTTTTATTTCGAGACCTCAATATTTTGTAGTATGGACGTCTCAATATGCCTGTGTTTTTTTGTTTTTGTTTATTTGTTTTTTTGTTTGTTTTTTCGGCCAAATTTTTCATTCATTTAATTCTTAATAGACCTTTTTGCTTTACCACTATTTTCGAAATTCGGGCGCTATAAAATGAATAAACAAAAGGTGGCAAGAACGTTTGTGTGGAATGTGAAGTTTCTTTAATTTGTTGGAGCAACAAAACCTAAAACCACATCAATCTATTCCATTGAATTTCATGTAGACAAAGAAACGAACTCACGTGATACACATACGTTATAATTAAGGACGTTCGCGGCAATGATCCTATGGTCAAATTTTGTAAAAAAAAATTGTAGGAAAGTACTTTATAATATTCAGATTTTAAAAAGCATGAAAAAGGGAAGTCACCATATTTGTTCTGAGCTATATACGCTCGACAAAAATGCCGATTAAAAAAACGAGGGCGTATACCGAACAAAGTAGTGTTCTTTTAAATAGAAAAACGTCACTTACAATATTATTAGACTATCGTAAATAAAAATTATAATAAGGAATATATATTAATTATAATAAATAAATAAATAAATAAATGAATAAATAAATAAATAAATAAATAAATAAATAAATAAATAGATAGATAGATAGATAGATACTGTAGATAGATAGATAGATAGATGGCTATTTCCTATGTTAAATATAGTAAGTTTTCCTATGTTAAATATAGTAAGTTTTCCTATGTTGAATATAGTAAGTTATGGACTTACGTGTTTTGCAGGTGAGTTGTTGCACATAGTCTTGGTGATTGGTAAAACAACAAACACGACCAAACACAATACCATCGTGTAGGGCTTCATTTTCTACATGAATTGATAGTAAAAAAATATGCATGAGGAAAAATTGTCATTATTAATTCGGATATCATCAAGAGACCATAATACTAAGAGAGCGAAACTCAGTATTGATGTCTGTGCGATGTTCGTGGCGGCTAAGACTATTTTTAGTAACTTTGCCATCGCGTGCGCAAGGCTCTCAGAATACCGAAAGCAAACCGTCCCGTCCGCGCGCACGTCAAAAATCAAATTCTATTGTTTGAGAGCCTTGCGCGCGCGATGGCCGGCGAAGTTACTAAAAATAGCCTTAGCCTCCACGAACATCGCACAGACATCAATACTAGTGAGTTTCGCTCTCTTAGTATTATTGTTTCTTGATATCATATATATGTTTTTGTGCAATGACTTGTTTTTCATTCCAGTATGCAAACCAGATATGTCTACAGGCCATTTTTTTTCCGAAACGGAGCGAGGCTATTACATAAAAAAAAACATGAGTTTTCTCTCTCGTGGTGTCCATGTGAAATCTTGCACAATGTTAAAGGTTTAGACCCAAAGTAATCCTAGATATGGAGCTACGCCTAAAAACAAGAACTTCCAGTTTTATAGCAATGGAATATATCATTAAAAAATCGAGCACAATAAACCTTTATTTTTAGTTTATAAGCCAGGAAATATAATTCAAAATGTAATAAGCACAAAGCCACGCCCTAACAGAGTACTTACAGAATTTTAGTGGTATAATGGTATAATGTATATCAATGTGTATAAAAAAGTCATGATCAATTACTGAGATAATTAATTCCAAAAATATCGATAAGTAAGTAATTGATTTCTGGGCGTGGCCCAACCTCCAGAATTACTCAGGACATGAACCTCTATCAATGTGCCGAATTTCATGCTTGTTACACAAATTTGAACAATTCTACATCAAAGCTGCACCATTTTCCTGGATTACTAGACTTTCGGGAATAAAGACAGTAGTTCTCTAAATTCGATTGCTTCTGAGTCTAAATCCTGTGTGGAATTTTGCAACAGATAGTAAGGTGTTCTTTGGAATAAATTAACAAACCACTGCATGATGAGAGTTTTACCTTGGCAGCTCAAACGTCGACTCGATGTAGTTGCTTACTTTTGAACACTTACTGAATTACATCTAGTGCAGCAAAGACAACGACACTTGGCAGCAAGGATGTTAATTAACATCTTGTTCTATCCCATACCAGAACATTTCAGGAAACAATTCGACAGAATTTGTAGAAGTCGAGGTAATACAAATTCGCAACGTTCACCTCTGGTCACAACTGAATTACTCCCCGAGTTTGCTTGAGGATAACATTGGCGTTTAGCTTCTCATGTGTCTCCATATTTTGTTTCACAAGTTACAATTAATAGGAAAAAAATTCACCTTAGATTTTAGGATTTATGACCAATTTTTCTCATAAAGCCATTTTTAAATATCGTCTGATATCTCGAAATATTTGATGCAATTCGCAGAAAAATAATTACCGGTACAAAGTTCAAGGCTTAAAGACAAATGGCTGCAAACTAATTCTCATGCAGAAATCGGACAAGATTTTGATGTAAAAAGACGCAATTGACTAAAATTCATGCCTGACAAATCAATAGGTATACGGGCCACCTTAAATGGAGAAAAAATTAAAATGATGGTTTTTGGCTACTGTAACTGAGTCAGTATACGTAATTGCTGGGATCCACGAGGATGGCTGCGACTTGGCTTTATACAAAACTGATGCCTTCTATCATCTATGGGTGTTACTCTGATTCACTTTTGATTTAAAAAAATACATACACCTATTTCAAAAAAGGTTGTCAGAGCTAAAGGCGATAGGCGATAGGAGATAGGTCATTCCACAATTCACGGTTGGGTTTTCTTACCTCTTCGTCAAGTTGTGCGATGATAACTTTGTGGGTTTGATCTCGATCTGAGAGCGCAGTTGTCTCTGGAGTTCCTCTCGATTGAAAGTATCAACGAGAAGTGCGGAACTTGTCCAAACTTACGAGTAGATATGGAATGACATCCTATAGTGCGTGCTAGGACGATCCTAGTAAACACCCCATAAGTAGATTAGATAACTAGAATTTAATTTGTTTGTCAGACGAGCTTTAATAGACCCTTATCACGTTAGTGTGACATTATAAGATCTTTGATGTATGGATAAAAGGAATTCACTATCAGATTTATCATATCAATATTACTAAAATTGCAGAATTTCGCGTAAAGATTGCTCTTAAACTGACGAAGTTATGAATTTTTGAAGCTAGATATTTTTGTGGAATTTTTATAAAGAACTGTACGTGTTTAGCATGATAACGAGGCTGGTCGTGCATGTATGCACGTCCACCATACATTTCTTTGTAAAAATACTAACTTTTGAAAATTCATATCTTCGTCAGTTTAAGAGCAATCTCCCCGAAAATTTGAGTTTTTATTACTATCGATGTGACAAATTTGATAGTGAATTCCCTTTCCGATAAATCAAATAATTTATATGTCATGCTTGCGTGACATGGGCCGGTCTATTTGTTGCTCCAGATGCTCCGGAGCTCTGGGTGGCTTAGTATACTAGTATACTCGTTAGTATACTAAGCCACCCAGAGCTCCGGAGCATCTGGAGCAACAAATTAAAGCTCGTCTGACAAACAAATTAAATTCTAATTATCTAATCTACTTATGGGGTGTTTACTAGGATCGTCCTAGCACGTACTATAGGATCCTAGCAGGCGAACCAACTTTTACGTTCAGTTTACATGCCCGAAGCAGAGTTTAAAGAAATGAGTGATATTGCTCGTCCTAGTATATAGATCACCCGAACTACCACAGTGGCCCCAACATTAGCGTTTCCTAATCCTAGTTGGCAAAGTATCTCTACTTTTTCTGTTTACATGACCGAAAAATACTCCTATAGTGCTAGGATATTCCTACCGGCGAGGCAGGATGATCCTAGTAGTAGGATGATCCTAGTACCCGAAGTGAAGATACAAATTTCCATGTAAACAGAATGCAGTAAATGTATAGCAGGTAGGATGATTCGCCTGCTAGGATGATCCTAGTGCTAGGATGATCCTACCGCCATATGTAAACACCCCCTTAGTTCAATGTGAAATCACGTTTTTACTATCAAATTGCCAATGAAATCAGCGAAAGTCACGAATGCAGGATTTAATACATGGAGATAGAATTTCGTCAGTATGGTAGTGGTCTATATAATTACAGTAGTCACTTTTGCCAGAAGTTAATGAAATTGATGGGTTTAGTTATGAGTAACAAGCCGAAGGGATGGAATCAGAAAGACTTTTCCTAGTTACATTAATTTTTCCTTTATTCAGATTGATAAAAATCCCAATGCAATATGCCGGCCACTGCTGTCGCTACGTGGGAGAGCCCATCGCAATATGTTACCGGAAGTGTCAGGCTTCACTGAAAGTCGCCTGTCTTTAGTTTTCGATTATTATTCTCTCCTCTTGTTTCTTTGTCTGCTTTGCTGGCGATCTGTAGCCGGTAAACAACAATTCTGAGTTATTTTTAATTTGTTTTCTAGATGAGCTGACTGGTTAATCACCCATAGAGTGGGGACTGATGTTATCCTCCCACTCCTTCTTCCCCGAAAACCCGCATTATGAAACCCCTTGTTCTCTAGGGGGTTCTCTCGGCTATTAAAAATGCTCACCATAATACAAGAATAATACGAGCATAAAGAGAAAACGCGTTTTTTCACTTTGTTGTTAAAACAGGCTCATTAATATGCAAGCCAAAGTAGTGTAACGGCTAAGCCTGAAACGAGTGATCGAGCCCAGGTCGGAAATATTTTTCTTTGCCTTCTCTCTTCTCTCTCTCTCTCTCTCTCTCTCTCTCTCTCTCTCTCTCTCTCTATTTTTTCTTCTTTCTTTCGAGTTATCATCAGTTCTTCTGCTAATGTCTGACATTTTGCTAAAGAAATTACAGTAGAATACAAGGTCACGGGCGTGCCTCCAGTGCGGTTGCGTTTGATCTATACAAAGTAAGTACTTCATGGCTGAATGCCATATACTCGTCTTCCTATAGTCGTCTTCCCAATATCAGTTTACAATAAACCTAAGCCTAGCGCTTAGTCATCTACGGTCAGCCTCGCTGTACGTCTTTGTCAATTTCAGTTTTTCATATAGTTAGTTGAGATCATGCTTTGTAACCTTATAACCTCAAAGGTTCGCATCTTAGCATTGGTTGGGGGTACACGGTCCCTTTTTCCACAAAGTGGTTTTTGGGTTTACGCGTCCGGCTATGATGCTTTAGGTTAAGTCATATCATTGTAATCATTCAGTTCTGGAATTCTGTCTGTTGTTTTTCACGAATAAAGATTTTGTGGGTCAGGCTGACCAACCTACCCAAGCGTCAATGGCTGCTATGTTTGTGTGTGCGTGTTATAATGCGTAGTGGAGTCAAAATCAATTTTTTCCAAATTAGTTCTCGTGCCCAGGCCTCTGGCCGCGCGCACAGGTCGAGGTTTGCAGTTTCTAATAATCTATCAATCTCTCGTACGTACGTCGAGAATTTTCAAAACTGTACCCAAAAGCCTTTGGGAACCGCCGTCATTGAGCTTCGCAGTAAGGTGTTTGAAAAACTAGAAATGTGGTCAAGATCGGTCAATATTTGTGTTTGGTTTTGTCCTTGTTCTGTTCGGTTTTGTCCTTGGAACGCTGGATAATAAAAGCAATGAACTACACTGTAAAGTAATGTGATAGAGATTCCACAGACTAAAGAAATATAAGGCTCAATCAAGATAAAATTTAAGCTTCTTCGTTTGAAGTTCAACATGACGGCGCTTTCATGAGTTCAATAATTAAATGTTATTGTCGATCGGCGCCGAAGAGATACTAGCGTGACTAATTCATGGGTAAAGTTTACTGTGTTTGCGTGCTTCCTTAAACTAACCGTTTCAATTATCAGAACCGCGCGTGTCAATAAACAAGCTGCTGGTCAGTCTGCTTGATTAGGAAGGTAGTCCTCTTTGATTTCATTTCGACTGAATGTAATGATTCTAAGTTTAATAAAGTCTCCTATAATTACTGTTCTTACCAAAACTCATTGTTTTCACTCCGCATTATACCAACGAATGCAGAGAGAAAAAGCATAGAGCAGCTGCATTATTGCAAATAATGCCGTCTGTCTAATCTAGCAGACGGCATTATTTTTAATAATGCTGTGTGATTCTGTGATCCCACAGCATTATTAATTATAATGCAGCGTGTTTTGCTTACAGGGGAACCAGATTTGCAGGATGATAAAGTTATGTAACTACTAAGCTAGCAGTCACAGTACTTTTCAGAGCCTTTTCAAAATCCAGCTCCCCATTCAGAATTTAAGTACCGTAGCCTTTCTTTGTTATGACAAACACGGGTATCAAAACGTGTGGGATACAAAATCAGCAGAACTACGCATGCTCAAACAATACTTCAACTTTTAAAAATAAATAAATACCTCAATTTAAACAATTTTGGTGATTTTGGTGGTTATGAAGTTGACCAGTAATTATGAAAGATAATCACTTCGGCACACAGCATTCGTGGGTATAATGCAGGCAGCTTCGGGCTGCGCCCTCAGCTGCCTGCATTATACCCACGAATGCTGCGTGCCTCAGTGATTATCTATTAAATAACTGTTAGCAAATCCATGGATGCGTCGAGCTTGGGCTACCTGTGGTTCTATTATTGCAAAGTCAGCCCTTTCGCAAAAAAAATCAGAGGAAAACATTTTAGGAAGGCCTGAAAGAGGGGAAAAAGAGAAAAGAAAAAATTCGAGGAAATATTTGGAGTAAAAACAAACAAGTAAAAAGAAAAAACAATTTGCTTTGCCGATGCTTGAACACGCGACCCCAAAAGGCAAAAAATCTCGGACAATGCATCCAGACACCATAGGAGCTGAATCATCGCATTGATTTACGGTACGGCTGAAGATTTCGGCCCCAGCCCCGTTATCCTTCGGCAGAACACAAGTTACAACGCTAACGCGGCAAGCCGCGGGCCAGTGAGGGAGAAATTAGCCGGATCCTCTAGTCCATTTGTAGCTAACTCCACGCGTTGCGCCACTGCATCCTACGAATGACGTAGCAGCAAATTAAAATTTTGATACTTATAGTAGTCCAGTCTGAACAATAGCCATTGTTGTGTAGATTTATGTTAAATCGTCCTTTGGGAATCACTGGTACACAGGACGAGAAAGTTGCACAAAAATGAACCCATTCAGAATTCAGTATCATTACATTTTACAAATAAGATTGTGTATTAAGGTCTATTAATGGATGAACATTCGTCTGATTGTGTATTTTTAAATCAAAATGGACTTACTCGTAACTTATATTTTCTCCTCAATATCCGTTTTTTTCACGTGGATGACTTCTCGAATTCATATGAATAAAAAAAAAACTTGACAAAATATTATATTTTTTATCCCGAGAAAATATAATTCATAACGCGTGTAATGTTCTTTTTATTACATCATAATATGGATGACCTTAAGAGCAAACTAAAGTATAAATAAAGCATATAACTTTATTACGAACAGCAGGCAAATGCGACTGCAATCTTATACCTGGGGCCGGTTGTACGAAGAGTGAATAGCGCTATCCAGCGGATAAATCCTTATCCAGCAGATAAAATCTATACAAAATCTATACAGTGGATAAACTCTTATCCGGTGAATAACTTTATCCAACCTTCGTACAACCGGATCTGATCCCTGATCTGAAAACTCTCTGTCGCGGAGAATTGAAACCCCAGTAATTGTTCCTTTTTCAGGTCGCGATCAATGCCGGCTTTGAACAATAGCTCGCACACTTCACCATTTTTTCCTTTACCGCCAAGATGAATTTTAAGATGAATTTAATTTCACTACAATATTTTTAAGCTCGTAAAACGGTAATCAGGTTTCGATGTCGACTGCACGTTATTGCTCGTTTATCGCTACCGGTATTCCATGACGATACCATAGACCATACTCGGTTTTCTTTTTAATTCTGTTTCCGTTTTCATTTTCTTTTGATAATCTATCTAATTGGCGTCCGAACTTCTCTTCGAAAAGTAGAGAAGACGCCAATGTTTGTAAAACAAGCGCGGACAAGATGAAGAGGGAAAGAAGCAAAGGGCGGGAAAAAGCGAGCACGAGCGCACATCCGGGATCTGCGGTAGATAATTATTTTACATTTTACTCAGCCAAAATACATATGAAAAATACGAGTGTTTAGTTTCCGGTAAAACACTGACATCCATATATAATGAAATGAAATATTGCTGTCATTCAAAAATGCATCGTTCTGATTGGCGCACATTTACGTATTTAGCAAAACATTTTTTTTACCGTGGCTAGTGATTTTACTGACTTTGACGTCACGGAAAGATCAGTCTTTTGATTATATTGGCTAAAATGTACATTCATAAACGTATGTGTGCTCAGGAATTGTCTTAACCAATCAAATCACGTCTACTAAGAGCACATTGCATACAAATTTGACAGGCTTTCCTTTCAAAATACATTGATCAGTCTGGCACGAGGTAGACTTAGAAGACGACGTTGTTCAATTTGGTTGTGAACTAAACGACTAGAAATTGAAAATGGAGACGAAAGAAGATATAGTTCAGCCTGTTTTACTCGTCCGAGTGACACCAAGTACAACCCCACTGTTTGATGAAGTAGAAATGCAAACTCCTGCGCCTAATAAAGACAAGGAAGCTAAAGGCAAAGACACCGAATCGACTGAATCAGGAGATTCAACACGAGTTACAGTCGTCGATGAAACTCGAGAAAAATGGGGAGGAAAGGCTGATTTCTTGTTGTCTTGCATTGGGTTTGCTGTTGGTCTAGGAAATGTCTGGCGATTTCCCTACTTGTGCTATGCGAACGGTGGAGGTAAGACCAAATCAATAGACCGCGTACTGTCTTGTCCGCCCATCAAACCAGATTTTCCTGCTTTGTTCGTGTCCATGGTCCATGCGGATCGTCGGCGGCGACTTGACGCGTCTTTTACCCACAGAAACAGAATTGTTTCTTAGTTCAATGTGAAATCATGGTTTTATTATCAAATTGTCGAATTATGAAATCAGCGAAAGTCATGCAGGATTATGGGGATACAATTCCCAATTATGCAATATGCCGGCCACTGCTGTCGCTACGTGGGAGAGCCCATCGCAATGTTACCGGAAGTGGCTTCATTGAAAGTCGCCTGTCTTTAGTTTTCGATTATTATTCTTTCCTCTTGTTTCTTTGTCTGCTCAGTCTGTAGCCGGTAACCAGTACGAGTACGAACTCTTGGACCTAAATGATAATAATAAAAGCCAAGAGAACATCGAGATTCAAAGTCTCTGGTCTCCAGGGTATTTTAATCAGTGTAGACGGAAAGAAGGGCCCTAAATAAAAAGATGCGATTTAGTATATTAATTATCCGGATATTCATAGTTTGAATGTACAATGCAGCCCCTGAGAAAACAGCTCTTTGCTCTGGCTAGTGAACTGATTATCCTGTACAACATTTACACCAACTTAAAAAGCCACCATTTCAGTTTCAGTAGGAACCAGATGTCCCATGCACAGTCATGCAGGGGTTTCTACATGAGAGTGTTGGGAAATCAGTATTCGATCGGTTGTGTGGAGAGGTGGTGCGATCCGGTGCGATTCAACAAGTTCCCTCCCTTACCTCTCCACTCAAAATCTCATTGCAAGACAAGAAGAAGAATACGAAGAAACTGCCATTTATACGTACTTTGTCAGGCTACGCGCCTGCTGAGAGATTGCAATAGCTTGCAATGAAACTTGCAGTTTTTCAAGCAATCCCTTGTTGGAATTGATTATGACTAAATGCTAGATATAGAAAATTGAGAATGTTACTCAAGAATTGGATATCATATTATATCCGGTTATATTTCGTTAGCTTATCTGTGTTTAAAACTATAATGCGGAAAACCCTTCGCCCTTTTTGACTCGTTGGTGATAAAGCCGCTTTGACCTTTTGCTATTTCGGAAACAGTATTGCACAGTAAGTTTCATATAGACACTGACCCCTTTCTTCCATGTATACACGGCCTATAGCTAGTCATGATCATGACCGAATTACACTTATCCCACATGCAAATAATATGCATCCTGGTTAGCGATCATCTTGGGGAAAAACCGTGTAAAACCCAGCTGTGTTGGGTCAGTCCTTAGCCGGGTTTAAATTGTGTCAGAAGCCTAGATACTTTTTTTTTAGGGGGGGGGGCAAAGATTTTTCTTTCGATTCAGAGGGGAATTCGAAACGAAAAAAATATTTGCGATTTGGAAAAATCCCACTGCTGTATACATAAAGAGTGTATCCATAATTTGTCATTTTCTTAGCGGTTTTAAACCTCCCGTAAGCTACACTAAAGTGACATAATCCTCCGTCTCTCACCATTCGAGTTTCACCGCTTTGCTATCATATATTCGGGTGAATGCTTCAGTTTAAAATAGTACTAAGTTACGTATTCTGTTTAACAGTCCTTGTGAGGGATCTGGGGGAGTGAGAGCAAATAACGAGAGCCACTCTGAGCCACTCTTTTCTTCCCCCTCACCCCCACCTCCATATCCCCCGCCTATAAAGAGGGCCGCTACGCGACTACTGGCTATGGAAAACACAGCAGTTATTACGCCGGTAAAATGTACAATGACTCTTTCATGAAAAATTGATGAGAGTAGAGTTCAAACACTAAAAGCGCGCAAAACTTTGTACTGAATAATGCTAATTAAACAATAAAATAAAATGAAATATCATTATTTAATGTAGTCTCCTTTGCAGCTTTTTTGTGTCGTCACGCAAGGCTTAAACTCCCCAAATGATATTAGCATAAAATATCACTATGTTTTACTACCGTGAAATTCCAAAACTAGGGAGGGTCGTTCGGCTCTCGGTTTTTGCAGCTACAACCAGTCGTAACTTTCTGTCATGATTTGGTAGTTGTTATATACTTTCAGGTAGTCGCTACTTGACGTTATCGTACCTTGTACAACTTTTGTACCTTTTTCGAAATACGTGAGACATGACTCTGCGGCCGATACTGGGCCGTTTATACTGGCACAGCCCATAAATAAGCAGTGAAATTCTAGTTAGATCTTTTCAACAATTCAATGATTACTCAATATATACCGTGTTACGTGTACGAATATTGACTGAGTAGACTATAAAACTATTATATTTAGCTCGAGGTCATGCTGTACGGGCTGAGCGCAGCGGTAATACTCAGTATCATGCCGGAGTACTCGCCATGAAAGGAAATCCAGAAACCGCAATCCACGAATTGAATAACTTGATTATGGAAATCCGAAATCCAGCCCTTTAATTTGAATTCGGAATCCAGTCCTTGGAATCCAGAATCCAGCCCTTGGAATCCGGAATCCAGCCATTTGAATCTATACTAATCTATAAAACAGCTCTAGGAATCCGGACTCTTGAATTGCATCATTCCGGATTCCTTTACATAGGGCGACAGAGATCGGTCGTAACTTCGCATGGACACTATTCTCAGTCTGGAACCAGTCTGGTATCTGAGAAAAACTCACGTTATATTATATTACTGTTATAATTTCACATGGTACTTTGTATTTCTCGAATAACGTTTTTATGTCAAGCAAATAAACATAAGAAATCATGGTGCTGTGTTTGTTTAGTCAGTACTATCTTACTGACTGGATGTAGGTGGACTAGGTGCCACGGAATTCAAATATCGTTACTTTCGGGTGGTCGTCACTTTCAGTTGGGGTCATTACCTTCCGAAAACATTTGAAAGGCCCCCCCCCCCCCCCCCCCAAATACTTTACTTTCGGGCAGTCGCTAATTTCAGGGGATTGCTTGCACTTTTGATTATCTGCTGTTTCCGTAGGAGTCGTCAAAATGTAGACCCCCACTTGAGTTGAGTCTGGTAGACGACCACCTCTATCTTGGCTTGACTATTTTGACTTGACATTTTGGGTGGTTGCTCAGGCCATACTTTTGTCGACAACACAATGAAAATATTGATGATATATGAAAATATTAAAAATTATAGCCTTCAGCACTTAATCTCCCCCGCAAGTAAACTATGGACACTAAGTTACAGGGACCGCGGATCATCGCGAATTTCTCTACTTCGGGTCATAGCCTACGTTAGTTTTATCATTACCGTCATCTCTAATTGGATTAGTTTTAATTTGCGGCGGAGGCTAGAAATGGTTTGGGGTAGTGAAATGCCGAGGGCGTCTAGCAGGCATTGGATGTGTCTCAATACCTCTGCCGGTGCTTTTTTTAATACCATACAAGGCGACGTCATAAAAGGCACAATTCTTTCATCAATCTGGCGCGGGAATGCACATCCGGGAACTGCGGTACATAATTTGTTTCATATTTTACTCAGTGAAAATACAGTAACTATAAAAAATACGACTGTTTTAGTTTGCGATAAAAACTGACACCGTGTAATAAAAATGATACAGTATAATAAAATGAAAAAAAAATTAATGGTAGCGCGCTGTACCCTAATTTACCTGTATGGACAGCAGAACAGAATAGAAAATAGTTTTTTTTCCTCTTTTTTTCTCTCTATTTGTACTCATACCGAAATGCTTGTTATGTACACATTACGCATTAGTAAAACATTTTTCACCATGGCTAGTGATTTTACTGGCTTTGACGTCAAGGAAAATCAGTCTTTTGATTGGCTAAAATGTAGGTTCATAAACGTTCTGTGTGCTCAGGACCTTGTCTTAACCAATCAAATCACGTCTACTAAGAGCACATTGCATACAAATTTGACAGGCTTTCAATAAATCACCTTGTATGTATGGCACGAGGTAGACTTTAGAAGACGACGTTGTTCAATTTGGTTGTGAAGTATTAACGACTAGAAATTGAAAATGGAGACGAAAGAAGATATAGTTCAACCTGTTTTACTCGTCCGAGTGACACCAAGATGTCTAACTAACGAAATTAACATAACAGTTTTTTGCGACAAGGCTTTCAATGACAGTTCTTCGTTTGATGGCCATTTTCTGAACAAGTTCAATACATTCTTGACATCCCACTGAGAGCATTGAAATGCTATTTGAAAAGGACTGCATGTCTACGTGGAAAGGAAACCAAGGTTTTTATCACCCACTCAAAACCATACCATGCAGCTAGCAAGGACACATTAAGAAGGTGGATAAAGTCATGCTTAGCAGAGTGAATTTCATTTCATCTTTTGGTTTTCAAAAGTCCACTAAACGTCTGACGAAACCGCCTTTTCATAAATGGAGAATTTGCTTACCATCTCCAAAATGCTCATTTGCTGATCGCAAGAAAAACATCACATTTTTGTCCAAAACATTTTCCATCTCTAACCACCGTCTCACGTTCAATTACTGACATCACCCTCTCAAATTTCTCTTTTTGAACCATGACACGAAAATTGACCGTCGACTGCGTCAAAAAATCAAGCAAAAGATTTCCTTCGATGGAATCTTCGTCAAAGATTTTAGTAACCTCTATCTCGTAATCTTGTGAAAGCCTCTTGTATTTCCACCCATTCTTGAGAATCATATCCGTAACTTCCTTTCCACTTACTTCTCCGTGATCAGCTTCGACCAAGACAGAACGAATCAAATCGTTCTTTTTACCTATTACAATCACTACTTGGCCATTTTCTCGTAATTCTTTCTCAAGACAGTGTTTCAAACTTTGATCGACATCCATGAAATATATGCTGTGGTGAAAAAAGACCAAGTCAAACTTCATTAGTTTGTGTTGGTTGTTGTTGTCTTTGTTGTCGTGTACGTAGTCTTCAAAGGTTCCCGCACGAACATCACAAGTTGTCTTAGCTCTTAATGGCTCTGGTAACTTTTCAATGGCGTCCTTGTAGAGACCGAGCATGTAATGGCTTGGTTCAACAGCTCGAATGAACATTTTTACATTTCAATGCTTGTCATGTCGTTGTAGCTCTGCGTCTACTATTTGTAGCATTTCACAATCAATATCTCCATCTCCACTACCGACACTCAGGACACTGAACTGGTGACCACAACTTGTTTGGAGTATCTGGCTTACAACAGACGGAAGATGAAGCCTTAGAAATTCTTTATTCTTAGCAAATGCTCCAGAGCTTTCCTTAAATGTGTCATGACGTTTGGAATAGCCTTCTTCGCTGGTAAATGCTAAGTTCTTGTTCATTTTTTACAGTTGAAATATGATAGTCCATTAACCTAGCAGTCTCAGCGGCAGGTCTAAAATGCGGACTGGTAAAATGCAGACTACAATCGGCGCCCACTTGCGAAAATATGGTCAAAATTCTACGTTTATGAATTGTGACTTTATCCCCCTCGCCCCCTAAGCAATGTTGTCCACTGGTCAGATTCCAGGGTGGGAGACTTTTCTCACTTCAACATTGAATAGGGGGAGGGGGGAATGACTGAATTAAACAAACTTAGTTGCCAGTGGGGAGCAATTTAGTAAGATAGGTCCTTTTCTTCCACAAATGTGTCATTCAAAAAGCCGCCGATTGTAGCTAAATTCTTTTAAAATCAAAATATATTGAATCTTCAAGCTGATTAAGAAAAGGAAGAGTAATATGAATATATCGAATTTCCGTCTTTAGGAGTAAAGTTGTTGCGTTTGAATGGCCATCAATTTTTTTCACAGTATTTCAATTATTATTAGAAATAAAATCTGTTAAATGAAATTCAAGAAATCTAAAGGAGTTTTAAGCACTTTAGACTTATAAATATTACCAGTCTGCATTGTCCAGTGTGTCCGTGTGTACAAATCTAAAATGCAGACTGGTAAAATACAGATCAGCTAAGTTCTTTTAAAATCAAAATATGTTTATTATTAAGCCGATTCTTCTATCAGCTAGATAACTATCAGATGGCTGCTTTTGCATTGTAATCAGTACTGAGCCGTGTTGTAGATAACTGGGAGCGAAACTCAATATGGATTTCACATATATATTTGCCAGTCGTTATATGTACACAAGATCGACTTTTTCTTTTTCTTTTATATTCCCAACATATTTGTATATCATATATATTTTTGTATATTAATTACATTTAGCATTAGAAGAGCCACCAAGTGGATTTTGCTAATAAACCATTATTATTATTATAAGCAAACGGTCCCGTCCGCGCGCACGTCAAAAATCAAATTCGTTTGAGAGCCTTGCGCGCGCGATGGCGAAGTTACTAAAAATAGCCTTAGCCACCACGAAATCGCACAGACATCAATACTGAGTTTCGCTCTCTTAGTATTATGGTCTCTTGGTTGAAGTTATTGAGAGAGAAATAGATCTAATGAAATGTAGCAGCGATGCCACTCCTGGTAAAATGGGACTGGGGTTTCATTATGCTGATTTTAACACAGCCTGTTTTTATCTCCGTGCTACAGTGCGTTTTACTCGGCTCTATGACCATTTTAGAGTTGCTGTAGACAAGCCATTGAATCATCCCCTAAAACGAGGAAGATATTTTATACTCAAGGCATCTGTAGTTCCTCAGAGGACATTCTCAAGACAAATCAAGGCATGCAACAAGCATACGCCAGACTTGTATCCAAAGACCCACACAACGAAGTCTTTGGTCCCCCAGAAAATTTATTCAGAGTTCTAGACCAAAATGAATATGCAGACGATATGATGCACCTCTCGAAATTGTAAAGTATATTGTTGAAACAGCGGAGGAACTGCTCAGTTGGGTGAGGTTTAGGAAACACATAGTCAGTAAGGTAAATGAGTAAAAGCGTATGAAACAAATCAGAGTTAATTCACCTTGTTACTGAAGTGAAGGACATACGACGATTGCGTGATAACCATTTCAACGTATGTTGTACAAGGGCGGTTCCAGGACTCAGACTGAGGAGTTTCACTTCATATTTTATATTGAGTACAAAACAACAAATACAGGTTATTAGTTGGGTAAGCGAAAAATACGGCTGTGTATTGTTCTTGATATTTTTCTTTCTTGACGTAAAAATGAATGTTTAAGTAAATATTTAAAGATGAGAAAGGGGATTCCCGGGAGCCCAAGGAAAAGTTTACTGTGTTTGCGTGCTTCCTTAAACCGTTTCAATTATCAAAACCGCGCGTGTCAATAAACAAGCTGCTGGTCTGCTTGATTAAGAAGGTAGTCCTCTTTGATTTCATTTCGACTGAATGTAATGATTCCAAGTTTAATAAAGTCCCCTATAATCGTTAGTAAATCCATGGATGCGTCGAGCTTGGGCTACCTGTGGTCCTATTATTGCGCAGTCAGCCCTTTCGCAAATCAAACCACCAATGGCATATATAACTCGTGGATTGGATTTACATCGAGTTCCAGTGATTTACGGCAGCTTCTCAGTTGGGCTTCCTGTGGTGGTCGCGATCTACCCATTATTAGCCCATTCACTAACACCATGCGATTAATTGAATCGGTATCAGAATCAGACATCTTTAAAGCAATATATTTTTATTTTTGTTATTATCAAATTTAAACCGAAAGATTGGACCGACCTGTAAAGCTAGGTTTGTTTGGGAATTTTTTAATAGTCATTTTAAATGATCAAATATTAATAATATGAGTTACTGTAACTTCTTTAGCGAAAAAATGAGACATTAGCTATAAAAGAAGAAAATATAATAATGAGGCAAAAGAAAAAAAGGGAAATATAATCTGAGTAGACTGACCTCACGAATTGAACTTTAGATCACTATGGCGGAAAGCCATAGTACCGTGGCCCATAAGGGACATACAAGATGCAAGATGTAAGATGCAAGATGCAAGATGCACGCAAGATGTAAGATGCAAGACTGTCCAATGCAAGATGTAAAACGTAACGTTTTAACGTGATAACGTAACGTTTTAACGTGTAAGATGTAACGTCAGTGTAACAATCAAAACATTTTTTAGTATTGATGTTGAACTATTTTATTATTAAAGACATTTTCCAGTGGCCTTTAATCAAGTTTAACTTTGTTTCAAATGGAAAGCAGTCACGGCTGGGGTCTGGACACCTCTTCAACGAACATACGACTTGTGGTCATCCATCCAGTGTATGCGTCAGCAAAATTCGGCCTCCCTGGACAGTTTCCGACGTTGAAACCAACACGCACGTGACCTTTGTGGATCTTGTCACAGTGACCTTCAATATGGCGGACGCGGTGGATATTGTTGCTCTTTCCTGTCTGCATGTACAGCGCACCGTCAATGGCTCCAGGGGACTTGCACTCAGTACCATTGAAAGTAAAGAACCATCGTTTACAGCAATCGTTACATGCATGGATCCTGAAGTCTCCGTTCCAGTAGACATGGAGGATGGTGTGGCTGAAGTTCTTGTGGAAAACACAATCCTAAAAAATAAAAAAGATAAAACAAACTGAGAGAATATAGACGACGCTTAATAAGAAGCATAGTCAAGCGAAAATGGCCTTTCATTCCCCTATTCCTCTAGCGCCATGCATTTCAACCTGACAGTAAGAATAGCCAAATTATAATTTTACAAATACATAAAAGTATTTAGGTTAGTCAGATATGACTATTTTTTTATCAGTACATGAAACTATAATTACACACTTTTATAAGCCCGTTTTCTCTGTCGTCATTAAAAGGTTTCCACGAACATTCCTTCCAGTTTGAATGAGATGAAGGTCCTCTCGGTCCAGGCTCTCCCTTGTCTCCTTTTGGTCCGAATTCTCCTTTTGCTCCCTGGGTTCCCTGAGGACCGGGGTTACCGGTCTCCCCAGGGGATCCGGGGGGTCCTTGTTTTCCTGAAGATCCTTGGACTCCTTGTGGTCCTTGTGGTCCTTGCATACCTTGAGGACCTTCACGTCCATCCCGACCATCTCGTCCAGGAGCTCCGGGTACACCCGGTATACCAGGACGACCCGCCAAGCAGGAAGAATCTGATGACTAGAGAGAAATCATAACATTTTATGAATGATTGGATGTGCATACTCTATATAAAAAAGCTGTCAAATTACAGGGCGAACACTCTCGGAAGTGACCGTGAAGACTTTTGGGAATTACCAACGTAACTGGTCCTTTTCTTTGTTTTCAAGCTGTCTTAAGTGACCATTTATGTACATCTAATGAGATTGTAATTGCATATTTTCCTTTTTCTTTTTTTCTCTGTAGAATGGTGATCCGTACTAATATTCGTGAACGACATTAAGTAGTACTAATTTATGCTCTTTCTGAATACTCTTTCTGATGCTTAATTTATAGTGTTACTCGATCAGACTATTTAGTGAACAAAACGTGAAAAGTATCGCAATTCCCTAATCACTTTCTTTTATTTCGAGACCTCAATATTTTGTAGTATGGACGTCTCAATATGCCTGTGTTTTTTTGTTTTTGTTTATTTGTTTTTTTGTTTGTTTTTTCGGCCAAATTTTTCATTCATTTAATTCTTAATAGACCTTTTTGCTTTACCACTATTTTCGAAATTCGGGCGCTATAAAATGAATAAACAAAAGGTGGCAAGAACGTTTGTGTGGAATGTGAAGTTTCTTTAATTTGTTGGAGCAACAAAACCTAAAACCACATCAATCTATTCCATTGAATTTCATGTAGACAAAGAAACGAACTCACGTGATACACATACGTTATAATTAAGGACGTTCGCGGCAATGATCCTATGGTCAAATTTTGTAAAAAAAAATTGTAGGAAAGTACTTTATAATATTCAGATTTTAAAAAGCATGAAAAAGGGAAGTCACCATATTTGTTCTGAGCTATATACGCTCGACAAAAATGCCGATTAAAAAAACGAGGGCGTATACCGAACAAAGTAGCGTTCTTTTAAATAGAAAAACGTCACTTACAATATTATTAGACTATGGTAAATAAAAATTATAATAAGGAATATATATTAATTATAATAAATAAATAAATAAATAAATAAATAAATAAATAAATAAATAAATAAATAAATAAATAAATAAATAAATAAATAAATAGATAGATAGATAGATAGATAGATAGATACTGTAGATAGATAGATAGATAGATGGCTATTTCCTATGTTAAATATAGTAAGTTTTCCTATGTTAAATATAGTAAGTTTTCCTATGTTGAATATAGTAAGTTATGGACTTACGTGTTTTGCAGGTGAGTTGTTGCACATAGTCTTGGTGATTGGTAAAACAACAAACACGACCAAACACAATACCATCGTGTAGGGCTTCATTTTCTACATGAATTGATAGTAAAAAAATATGCATGAGGAAAAATTGTCATTATTAATTCGGATATCATCAAGAGACCATAATACTAAGAGAGCGAAACTCAGTATTGATGTCTGTGCGATGTTCGTGGCGGCTAAGACTATTTTTAGTAACTTTGCCATCGCGTGCGCAAGGCTCTCAGAATACCGAAAGCAAACCGTCCCGTCCGCGCGCACGTCAAAAATCAAATTCTATTGTTTGAGAGCCTTGCGCGCGCGATGGCCGGCGAAGTTACTAAAAATAGCCTTAGCCTCCACGAACATCGCACAGACATCAATACTAGTGAGTTTCGCTCTCTTAGTATTATTGTTTCTTGATATCATATATATGTTTTTGTGCAATGACTTGTTTTTCATTCCAGTATGCAAACCAGATATGTCTACAGGCCATTTTTTTTTCCGAAACGGAGCGAGGCTATTACATAAAAAAAAACATGAGTTTTCTCTCTCGTGGTGTCCATGTGAAATCTTGCACAATGTTAAAGGTTTAGACCCAAAGTAATCCTAGATATGGAGCTACGCCTAAAAACAAGAACTTCCAGTTTTATAGCAATGGAATATATCATTAAAAAATCGAGCACAATAAACCTTTATTTTTAGTTTATAAGCCAGGAAATATAATTCAAAATGTAATAAGCACAAAGCCACGCCCTAACAGAGTACTTACAGAATTTTAGTGGTATAATGGTATAATGTATATCAATGTGTATAAAAAAGTCATGATCAATTACTGAGATAATTAATTCCAAAAATATCGATAAGTAAGTAATTGATTTCTGGGCGTGGCCCAACCTCCAGAATTACTCAGGACATGAACCTCTATCAATGTGCCGAATTTCATGCTTGTTACACAAATTTGAACAATTCTACATCAAAGCTGCACCATTTTCCTGGATTACTAGACTTTCGGGAATAAAGACAGTAGTTCTCTAAATTCGATTGCTTCTGAGTCTAAATCCTGTGTGGAATTTTGCAACAGATAGTAAGGTGTTCTTTGGAATAAATTAACAAACCACTGCATGATGAGAGTTTTACCTTGGCAGCTCAAACGTCGACTCGATGTAGTTGCTTACTTTTGAACACTTACTGAATTACATCTAGTGCAGCAAAGACAACGACACTTGGCAGCAAGGATGTTAATTAACATCTTGTTCTATCCCATACCAGAACATTTCAGGAAACAATTCGACAGAATTTGTAGAAGTCGAGGTAATACAAATTCGCAACGTTCACCCTCTGGTCACAACTGAATTACTCCCCGAGTTTGCTTGAGGATAACATTGGCGTTTAGCTTCTCATGTGTCTCCATATTTTGTTTCACAAGTTACAATTAATAGGAAAAAAATTCACCTTAGATTTTAGGATTTATGACCAATTTTTCTCATAAAGCCATTTTTAAATATCGTCTGATATCTCGAAATATTTGATGCAATTCGCAGAAAAATAATTACCGGTACAAAGTTCAAGGCTTAAAGACAAATGGCTGCAAACTTCTCATGCAGAAATCGGACAAGATTTTGATGTAAAAAGACGCAATTGACTAAAATTCATGCCTGACAAATCAATAGGTATACGGGCCACCTTAAATGGAGAAAAAATTAAAATGATGGTTTTTGGCTACTGTAACTGAGTCAGTATACGTAATTGCTGGGATCCACGAGGATGGCTGCGACTTGGCTTTATACAAAACTGATGCCTTCTATCATCTATGGGTGTTACTCTGATTCACTTTTGATTTAAAAAAATACATACACCTATTTCAAAAAAGGTTGTCAGAGCTAAAGGCGATAGGCGATAGGAGATAGGTCATTCAAATTCCAAAGTAATCAAGAAGTTTTAAAAATTGCTTTGTTATTCCGTTCGTTTTGCTAGCTCCGAACATTGGATTGTATGCATTTTGAGGCCAAACATTTTCTTACCTCTTCGTCAAGTTGTGCGATGATAACTTTGTGGGTTTGATCTCGATCTGAGAGCGCAGTTGTCTCTGGAGTTCCTCTCGATTGAAAGTATCAACGAGAAGTGCGGAACTTGTCCAAACTTACGAGTAGATATGGAATGACATCCTATAGTGCGTGCTAGGACGATCCTAGTAAACACCCCATAAGTAGATTAGATAACTAGAATTTAATTTGTTTGTCAGACGAGCTTTAATAGACCCTTATCACGTTAGTGTGACATTATAAGATCTTTGATGTATGGATAAAAGGAATTCACTATCAGATTTATCATATCAATATTACTAAAATTGCAGAGTTTCGCGTAAAGATTGCTCTTAAACTGACGAAGTTATGAATTTTTAATGTAAGCATTTGGTGAAATTTTTGCAAAGAAATATGTGTCTAGCCTGGATAAACGAGGCTGGAAGGCGTGCTATGCGATGCACAGTCCACAGTAAATTTCTCTGTAAAAAGGCTTACTTTCAAAAATTCTTCTCGTCAGTTGGAGGCCAATCTTTATGAAACTTTGCAATTTTACTATAATCATTGTGAGCAATTTTATAGTTAACTCTTTTTCCCTGATAAATCAAATAATTTATATGTCATGCTTGCGTGACATGGGCCAGTCTATTTGTTGCTCCAGATGCTCCGGAGCTCTGGGTGGCTTAGTATACTAGTATACTCGTTAGTATACTAAGCCACCCAGAGCTCCGGAGCATCTGGAGCGACAAATTAAAGCTCGTCTGACAAACAAATTAAATTCTAATTATCTAATCTACTTATGGGGTGTTTACTAGGATCGTCCTAGCACGTACTATAGGATCCTAGCAGGCGAACCAACTTTTACGTTCAGTTTACATGCCCGAAGCAGAGTTTAAAGAAATGAGTGATATTGCTCGTCCTAGTATATAGATCACCCGAACTACCACAGTGGCCCCAACATTAGCGTTTCCTAATCCTAGTTGGCAAAGTATCTCTACTTTTTCTGTTTACATGACCGAAAAATACTCCTATAGTGCTAGGATATTCCTACCGGCGAGGCAGGATGATCCTAGTAGTAGGATGATCCTAGTACCCGAAGTGAAGATACAAATTTCCATGTAAACAGAATGCAGTAAATGTATAGCAGGTAGGATGATTCGCCTGCTAGGATGATCCTAGTGCTAGGATGATCCTACCGCCATATGTAAACACCCCCTTAGTTCAATGTGAAATCACGTTTTTACTATCAAATTGCCAATGAAATCAGCGAAAGTCACGAATGCAGGATTTAATACATGGAGATAGAATTTCGTCAGTATGGTAGTGGTCTATATAATTACAGTAGTCACTTTTGCCAGAAGTTAATGAAATTGATGGGTTTAGTTATGAGTAACAAGGGATGGAATCAGAAAGACTTTTCCTAGTTACATTAATTTTTCCTTTATTCAGATTGATAAAAATCCCAATGCAATATGCCGGCCACTGCTGTCGCTACGTGGGAGAGCCCATCGCAATATGTTACCGGAAGTTTCAGGCTTCACTGAAAGTCGCCTGTCTTTAGTTTTCGATTATTATTCTCTCCTCTTGTTTCTTTGTCTGCTTTGCTGGCGATCTGTAGCCGGTAAACAACAATTCTGAGTTATTTTTAATTTGTTTTCTAGATGAGCTGACTGGTTAATCACCCATAGAGTGGGGACTGATGTTATCCTCCCACTCCTTCTTCCCCGAAAACCGGAATTATGAAATCCCTTGTTCTCTAGGGGGTTCTCTCGGCTATTAAAAATGCTCACCATAATACAAGAATAATACGAGCATAAAGAGAAAACGCGTTTTTTCACTTTGTTGTTAAAACAGGCTCATTAATATGCAAGCCAAAGTAGTGTAACGGCTAAGCCTGAAACGAGTGATCGAGCCCAGGTCGGAAATATTTTTCTTTGCCTTCTCTCTTTTCTCTCTCTCTCTCTCTCTCTCTCTCTCTCTCTCTCTCTCTCTCTCTATTTTTTCTTCTTCTTTCTTTCGAGTTATCATCAGTTCTTCTGCTAATGTCTGACGTTTTGCTAAAGAAATTACAGTAGAATACAAGGTCACGGGCGTGCCTCCAGTGCGGTTGCGTTTGATCTATACAAAGTAAGTACTTCATGGCTGAATGCCATATACTCGTCTTCCTATAGTCGTCTTCCCAATATCAGTTTACAATAAACCTAAGCCTAGCGCTTAGTCATCTACGGTCAGCCTCGCTGTACGTCTTTGTCAATTTCAGTTTTTCATATAGTTAGTTGAGATCATGCTTTGTAACCTTATAACCTCAAAGGTTCGCATCTTAGCATTGGTTGGAGGTACACGGTCCCTTTTTCCACAAAGTGGTTTTTGGGTTTACGCGTCCGGCTATGATGCTTTAGGTTAAGTCATATCATTGTAATCATTCAGTTCTGGAATTCTGTCTGTTGTTTTTCACGAATAAAGATTTTGTGGGTCAGGCTGACCAACCTACCCAAGCGTCAATGGCTGCTATGTTTGTGTGTGCGTGTTATAATGCGTAGTGGAGTCAAAATCAATTTTTTCCAAATTAGTTCTCGTGCCCAGGCCTCTGGCCGCGCGCACAGGTCGAGGTTTGCAGTTTCTAATAATCTATCAATCTCTCGTACGTACGTCGAGAATTTTCAAAACTGTACCCAAAAGCCTTTGGGAACCGCCGTCATTGAGCTTCGCAGTAAGGTGTTTGAAAAACTAGAAATGTGGTCAAGATCGGTCAATATTTGTGTTTGGTTTTGTCCTTGTTCTGTTCGGTTTTGTCCTTGGAACGCTGGATAATAAAAGCAATGAACTACACTGTAAAGTAATGTGATAGAGATTCCACAGACTAAAGAAATATAAGGTTCAATCAAGATAAAATTTAAGCTTCTTCGTTTGAAGTTCAACATGACGGCGCTTTCATGAGTTCAATAATTAAATGTTATTGTCGATCGGCGCCGAAGAGATACTAGCGTGACTAATTCATGGGTAAAGTTTACTGTGTTTGCGTGCTTCCTTAAACTAACCGTTTCAATTATCAGAACCGCGCGTGTCAATAAACAAGCTGCTGGTCAGTCTGCTTGATTAGGAAGGTAGTCCTCTTTGATTTCATTTCGACTGAATGTAATGATTCTAAGTTTAATAAAGTCTCCTATAATTACTGTTCTTACCAAAACTCATTGTTTTCACTCCGCATTATACCAACGAATGCAGAGAGAAAAAGCATAGAGCAGCTGCATTATTGCAAATAATGCCGTCTGTCTAATCTAGCAGACGGCATTATTTTTAATAATGCTGTGTGATTCTGTGATCCCACAGCATTATTAATTATAATGCAGCGTGTTTTGCTTACAGGGGAACCAGATTTGCAGGATGATAAAGTTATGTAACTACTAAGCTAGCAGTCACAGTACTTTTCAGAGCCTTTTCAAAATCCAGCTCCCCATTCAGAATTTAAGTACCGTAGCCTTTCTTTGTTATGACAAACACGGGTATCAAAACGTGTGGGATACAAAATCAGCAGAACTACGCATGCTCAAACAATACTTCAACTTTTAAAAATAAATAAATACCTCAATTTAAACAATTTTGGTGATTTTGGTGGTTATGAAGTTGACCAGTAATTATGAAAGATAATCACTTCGGCACACAGCATTCGTGGGTATAATGCAGGCAGCTTCGGGCTGCGCCCTCAGCTGCCTGCATTATACCCACGAATGCTGCGTGCCTCAGTGATTATCTATTTTAAAATAACTGTTAGCAAATCCATGGATGCGTCGAGCTTGGGCTACCTGTGGTTCTATTATTGCAAAGTCAGCCCTTTCGCAAAAAAAATCAGAGGAAAACATTTTAGGAAGGCCTGAAAGAGGGGAAAAAGAGAAAAGAAAAAATTCGAGGAAATATTTGGAGTAAAAACAAACAAGTAAAAAGAAAAAACAATTTGCTCTGCCGATGCTTGAACACGCGACCCCAAAAGGCAAAAAATCTCGGACAATGCATCCAGACACCATAGGAGCTGAATCATCGCATTGATTTACGGTACGGCTGAAGATTTCGGCCCCAGCCCCGTTATCCTTCGGCAGAACACAAGTTACAACGCTAACGCGGCAAGCCGCGGGCCAGTGAGGGAGAAATTAATTCGGATCCTATAGTCCATTTGTAGCTAACTCCACGCGTTGCGCCACTGCATCCTACGAATGACGTAGCAGCAAATTAAAATTTTGATACTTATAGTAGTCCAGTCTGAACAATAGCCATTGTTGTGTAGATTTATGTTAAATCGTCCTTTGGGAATCACTGGTACACAGGACGAGAAAGTTGCACAAAAATGAACCCATTCAGAATTCAGTATCATTACATTTTACAAATAAGATTGTGTATTAAGGTCTATTAATGGATGAACATTCGTCTGATTGTGTATTTTTAAATCAAAATGGACTTACTCGTAACTTATATTTTCTCCTCAATATCCGTTTTTTTCACGTGGATGACTTCTCGAATTCATATGAATAAAAAAAAAACTTGACAAAATATTATATTTTTTATCCCGAGAAAATATAATTCATAACGCGTGTAATGTTCTTTTTATTACATCATAATATGGATGACCTTAAGAGCAAACTAAAATATAAATAAAGCATATAACTTTATTACGAACAAGGAGGCAAATACGACTGCAATCTTATACCTGGGGCCGGTTGTACGAAGAGTGAATAGCGCTATCCAGCGGATAAATCCTTATCCAGCAGATAAAATTTATACAAAATCTATACAGTGGATAAACTCTTATCCGGTGAATAACTTTATCCAACCTTCGTACAACCGGATCTGATCCCTGATCTGAAAACTCTCTGTCGCGGAGAATTGAAACCCCAGTAATTGTTTCTTTTTCAGGTCGCGATCAATGCCGGCTTTGAACAATAGCTCGCACACTTCACCATTTTTTCCTTTACCAGATGAATTTTAAGATGAATCAGTCACTACGATATTTTTAAGCTCGTAAAACGGTAATCAGGTTTCGATGTCGACTGCACGTTATTGCTCGTTTATCGCTACCGGTATTCCATGACGATACCATAGACCATACTCGGTTTTCTTTTTAATTCTGTTTCCGTTTTCATTTTCTTTTGATAATCTATCTAATTGGCGTCCGAAACCTTCTCTTCGAAAAGTAGAGAAGCCGCCAATGTTTGTAAAACAAGCGCGGACAAGATGAAGAGGGAAAGAAGCAAAGGGCGGGAAAAAGCGAGCACGAGCGCACATCCGGGATCTGCGGTAGATAATTATTTTACATTTTACTCAGCCAAAATACATATGAAAAATACGAGTGTTTAGTTTCCGGTAAAACACTGACATCCATATATAATGAAATGAAATATTGCTGTCATTCAAAAATGCATCGTTCTGATTGGCGCACATTTACGTATTTAGCAAAACATTTTTTTTACCGTGGCTAGTGATTTTACTGACTTTGACGTCACGGAAAGATCAGTCTTTTGATTATATTGGCTAAAATGTACATTCATAAACGTATGTGTGCTCAGGAATTGTCTTAACCAATCAAATCACGTCTACTAAGAGCACATTGCATACAAATTTGACAGGCTTTCCTTTCAAAATACATTGATCAGTCTGGCACGAGGTAGACTTAGAAGACGACGTTGTTCAATTTGGTTGTGAACTAAACGACTAGAAATTGAAAATGGAGACGAAAGAAGATATAGTTCAGCCTGTTTTACTCGTCCGAGTGACACCAAGTACAACCCCACTGTTTGATGAAGTAGAAATGCAAACTCCTGCGCCTAATAAAGACAAGGAAGCTAAAGGCAAAGACACCGAATCGACTGAATCAGGAGATTCAACACGAGTTACAGTCGTCGATGAAACTCGAGAAAAATGGGGAGGAAAGGCTGATTTCTTGTTGTCTTGCATTGGGTTTGCTGTTGGTCTAGGGAATGTCTGGCGATTTCCCTACTTGTGCTATGCGAACGGTGGAGGTAAGACCAAATCAATAGACCGCGTACTGTCCCGACTCATGCGCACTAGGAAAGATACTATCACCTTGCGGGATATCATCTTTCCTAAACTCACCGAAGTCTTAGGACGTACATTCTCGAGCTCCCTGAAAAAGCATCACAAGAAACCTTATAAATGAGTCAAACCCCCTCGTTGCCGGCGACGACCGTTGGAACTGTCTTAGATGGGACACCTACCGATACCGCTAGTGGCCCGTCGAATTCTGAGAGTACAACAACAGCGACTCCGCCCGGGGACACTGAAGTCCAAGTCACTGAACAAGCCACGTGCACAGGGGCCACAGGGGAAATAAGCCCCTCAAAAACGTCCTACAAGGTTAGTATGAGTTTCATGCAGCGTGGAGTGGAGTTTTATCTCTATTTTTTAGACACATGTGTATGTCGTGAAGAATCTGAGCTCTCTTCTTGCATTCTTATCATAACGACTAAGCGCGGGAACTCTAGCACTGTGTTGTCTATGAACCTTCCATGTTTATTGCTAAACTAGAGGTAGTTATTAAACTCTATCAGTATACCACAATGGTATATGTATATATGTAAAAATCTTATCCATGTGTATTTACCAAATGGTCGAGGACATCATTGTTCCTTTGCTCTAATGTGTATTTCGTATTGTCCTTTCTTGGTAATTTAAAACCATACAGCCAACATAGCTTGCTTTCGCCTGTATTGGCGCGCAATGTGTGTGGATATAGTACCCTTATTCAACTATTCACTACTATTGTAACCAACTCTGTAAACTTGCGAGTGGTTTTCGTGCGAATATGGTTTGAGCACCGGGATTTCGTCATTGGTGCGACCTTACTGAATAAGCAATTGTTTGTGTAGATACACACTGCACTGAGTCAATTGTTTCATTGCACGTGCGACAAACACAGTAAACTGGGGGGCGATCTGAGTGTGAAAACGTATGGTGGCTCCATTGTTCCTTATAAGTGCGACCATCACGGTAAACTGGCGTATATTCATTTGGATGTGGCTTTTTAGCAACCGTTCATCTTTGCTGCGACCATGCACGAATAAACAGGTGGAGGACGTGGGTGTACTGGTATATGATGTCAGTTGTCTATATTATTAGTGCGACCAGCACGGTAAACTGACGGGTGATCTGGGTGTGTCATTTGTTCATTATTAGTGCGACCAACACGGTAAACTGGCGTGTATTCGAGAGGGTACGATTTTAGCGACTGTCAGTATCACTAGTGCGACCAACACGGTAAACTGGCGGACGACCTGTGTGTGTAGATATACGTTTTGCCATTTGTTCATGGTATTAGTGCGACCAACACGGTAAACTGGCGCGTATTCAGGCGGATACTTGATGTTAGCGACTGTTTATATTTGGTGCGACCAACACGGTAAACTGGCGGACGCTATGTGCGTGTGCGGATATAAGTTTAGTAAATTGTTCATTATTAGTGCGACCAACACGGTAAACTGGTGTGTATTCATGTGGATATGATTTTCCGCAATGGTTCGATATTTGTCACTGCTTATGCATATAGTGGGGCGCCAATTAGTCTGGACTTCATATCAGTATGTTTAATGGATTTTGTTATCGGTTGAGATTACAAGGCTCATTAGTATAGAATCGTAGAAGCACAACAGATAATAATACTTTCAAGTATTCGAATACAAGTTGTAATTTCGAATGCTTCGGCGTATCTTATGCCATTTTCGAGAATGAGAGTACAAAGTTCGTTACATACTATATATATATATATATACTATAAGAAATGATTGACAGATAATACGATACAATTAATTGTGGTTATAAGATAAAGTTAAAAGCTAATAGCAATAACAAAGACAAACTAAGAGATAAAATAACCAAATACTACAGAAATAATGAGGTATATGTCAACATCAATCAATAACCTGTTGAATTGCGATATGATTAACATTGAGTCCTGTTTATACACAGGAATTGGTGACGCTTGTGAAAACACTGAAAAATGACCTGAATGATCTGAAGGGAAATGATCATGCTCGTACCTTCCAGAAAATGCGTGACGAGCTGAAGTCGTATTGTCACGCTATCGACTTTAATGATACTGTGGCCCTCAATAAGCTACGGGGAACCCTAGAGGAGGCCAAAAAATCTCAGGCGAAGGAGTCAGCAAAACTCACCGCACTGTGGGACAGGCTCACTTACACGAGACAGGCTGGTCGGCAAGTTGATCTACGCTCCACCATTTTTGGCTGCCTTGCCTCGGAGGAGGAGTTGGCGGCCGACAAACTTGTTCGTCGTTACGAGCAGAAGGGAAGTTCAAAACCGTCATACCAGGTTCACCGTGGGGAGTACCGTGGAGAGCGTCAATGGCCACGCAATTCCTATGGGTCTAGACGGGAGACTGATGACCGGAAGCGCGTGTACAATAAATGTTATGCGTGTGGCGAGCACGGTCATTTCGCTCGAGATTGCAACAAGCACTCGCGCAAGGATCAAGACCAGACCCACGCGCCTACAAAAAAACCGCGATTGTAATAGGGAAAGTAAACAACACGTATCAAAGCTAATAAAGAGTAGTTGAGACTATATTTCCGAGCGTGTTGCACTATTAGTCTTATCACTTGTCAAGTGTTTTTTTTTCTCTACTCCCTCGCCGTATTTGTGACATCGGTAGGCACCGCTCGACCGATTCATCCGGGGTTAGATTCACAGTTCTAGTGTTTCATACCTTAAGCTGCTTGTATTCAAGCCGCGGGATGAGTCGGTCCTCCCTTTCCGAGGTAGCCTAACCATATGGTCTCTCACTTGCTCGTAGATTCCAAAGATTCCACAATGGGAGTTGGATTGTGAATTTCATCCCTTAGAGGCGGAACAGAAATTTCATCGGCGTATGGTGCAGTTTACTCGGTGGCCCATCGGAACGGGAGGACCGGAGGACTCATCCCGCGCGGCACCGCATATCGATGAGGTGTCGTTAGGCACTGTTTGTGCTTCTGCCAAAGATGCATGGGTACGAGACCCAGACAGCTTTTTAGCCGGCGAACCCCACCGCCATTTCCAATCTTGGGAACGCAGGGCAGAAAATCACCCGCAAAAAGAGCAGATTCTTAGCTGGATTCGCGACGGGATTGACATACGGAAATTCATTGTTCCCTTTCATGGCACTTATCGGGGGGAAAAGTTTAACGACATCTTTCCGCCTAATAGATATTTCAAGAACAATAACAAGTGCAAATTCTATAAAGATGTCATCTCGGGTGAAATTGAGAGCAAAATAGCAATGGGGGCCCTGAAGGTATGGGGAAGAGTTGGCGAGGTCCATCCGCCTGCTATCGTCATGCCCTTTAGCATTGAACCTTCAAAACCACGCCTCGTACACGACCAGCAGTACCTCAACTGTTTTATGCGACAATGCCCATTTTCCCTGGATCAGGTGATAAATCTACCGCGCTATCTTTCTCAAGACTCGTTTCACACAAAATTAGACGACAAGTCTGGTTTCGATCATTTTCTGATATCTGAGCATAGTCAGCCGTTTATGGGCGCAGAATGGGGCGGATGGTGGCTAGTCTGGCGCACGCTCCCACAGGGATGGCGCGAAAGTCCTTATATATACCAAACGCTAGGTTCAGTAGCGACCAACGCCATAAGGGAACTTGGCATTCCCTGTTCCCAATACATTGATGATAGGCATATTGGCGAATTATGGGGATCACAGTTGAAGCGGGCCTCCAGCTTAGATGCGGCTTCTTGCGCCTTTTATGTCGCTGCTACTATTCTGTCCGAGTTGGGATACTTCCTACATATCGCAAAATGCGTTCCAGTTCCCACACAACGTCTTGTATTCCTCGGACACCTTGTTGACACGACCCGCCAAACCTTCTCTATTCCGGAGGAGAAAAAGAAGAAATTCGGTGAGTTGCGAGAAGAAATTTTGTCTTACAAGCACGTGACTTTGAACATGCTTCAGCGTTTTCAAGGCAAATGCATATCTCTAACCCTGATGGTCCCCGCAGCTCAGTTATACACCAGGGAGATTGCACACGCGATATCATTTTGCCAGAGAACTGGAAAACCTGCAAATCTTGACGGTGATTTACGAAGCGAAATCCTACACTGGCGTTTTGTGGATAGTTGGACTGGGTGTGTCCCTTGGCGCACCGAGGATCATAAAGTCATCAATTGCCTTGCTTCTGACGCCTCTCAGTCCCGTTGGGGTGCCACGATACCCCTCCTCTCAGGAACAGTGGAGGCAGGCGATTACTTCGGAGAAGATCTCATAGACAAGGATATCGCAACTAAGGAGGCTTATGGCTTATTATATGCTCTCAGATCCTTCTCTTCACACCTTGAGAACACGCGCGTAGACGCTCAAGTCGACAACAAAGTTCTGTATCACGCGTGGCACCGAGAGGGCTGTAAAAACCAGGGGGTCAATAAAGCACTTAAGGAGATTTTCGAATTTACCTTACGCTTCAACATTACTCTTTCCCTCCAATGGATTCCAAGCGCTGAAAATCCTGCAGATCTGCCTTCTCGGGAGTGGTCAGATGCCGATGTGATGCTATCTTCACGATTGTGGGATCAGGTTCAGACGTTTGCCGGACCCCACACCATCGACCTAATGGCGTTGGATTCAAACACCCAATGCAATCGTCACTATACACCCTTCCCGACGCCACGATCCGCCGGAGTAAACTTTTTTGCTCACAACCCACGCCTCGACCCCCAAAAGCAGATCGAGAACGGATATATTTTCCCGCCCATACATCTCATTGGCCCAGTGCTTAAGCATATTAGCACCTCCATGGCAGAGGTCACCTTGATTGTTCCAAATATCATTCCACGGCCCTATTGGTGGCCCATATTGCTGGGTTGCGCAAGTAAAAAGTGTCTTTTAGCTAATAAGGGGGACTCGACGGCTCTAATATGGCCAACGAAGAAGAACGGTTTTAACCGACCACACCCCAGACCGATTCCCTGGGATTTGCTGGCCTTCCATGTAGAGAGCAACCATAAGTGACTGTTTTTTATCCATTAATGTATAGGTTAAGCCATCGCGATTTACAACTTGGAAGCCCACTATCCAAACAAGCTGTCATGAGTGTTTCGCCCTAAATGACTTACACTACCGGTTTTGCCAAATGTGCGGAGTGGCCAGGGCAGTTAACATTGGCAAGGACAACCCAACAGCCATTGATACTCAACCCTTGGAATCACGATGGCAAGAAATAGAGCACCAACTTGCTTCTTCAAAATACAGGAAAAAGAAAGATGCGTTAGAAATTGAGTTCGTCACTTTCTTGGGGAGATCGTTTCCACCGAAAACATTAGATAATGTCTCACCAAGAGACATTATCTATTTTCTTATATGGAAAGACAAGGACTCTAGAACACAGGTGCATCGAGAAACTTGCAGCCATCAGGGCTCGCAATCAAAGCAACGTCAGTCGTGCGACTGCCCCCGACGACTCGCGTTTAAGACTGTGGACTCCTACATAGGCCAGATAAGGGCCATCTTACGCGACCATCTGGAGGGTACCACGGCAATTACTTCTGATAGTCCGCTGCCAAACCCGGCAGCTCACTCGTCAGTAAAACGCTACTTGAAAGGAGTGACGGAGGAACAACTTAAAGCACGTGCCATCCCGAAACAGGCTGAACCACTCTTTGTTAGTGATTTGATATCCCTCTGCCAAACCATCCGAAGCAAACTACGGACACTAGGTCTGGATCCAATCCACATCTACATTTATGCGAGGGATCTAGCGTACTTTACATTACATTTCTTTTCAGGAGATCGTCCATCCGACCTCGCCCATATTAAGACGTCCGAAATCTTACGTTTCCCCAATGATAAAGGACTATTGTTTAATCACGTCTTCGGAAAGACACTTCGTGCTGGTCAATCGAATGTGTTCGCAGTAGCAAGACACCCAAACCAGCTCATCTGTCCGGTAAAAGCGTTGGATGATTATATCGCCTTATGTTCAGCAATCAATATCTCGGTCAATTCCGGACCGTTATTCCGAGCAACACGCGGAAATACAGTTCTATTGGATGCCTTCTCAACAGACGCGGCAGAGGCTCGACTAAAAGGATATCTAACTGCTACAGGTCTTTCCAATAAGACCTTATACAGCTTCAGGTGTGGAGGCGCTATCACCATGGCTCTGACCGGCAGTACACTCGATGATATTGTCGATCATGTGGGTTGGAGATCTCACCGAATGGCTAAATATTATTTGCAACTTCACAAGTCTCTCCAACCGGACTCAGCAGCTGCCAAGATGGCACAAGCCACCCCTCAAACCTCATCGAGATACGAGGAACTAGATCAACTGGTGGGATTTGAGCCTGCATTTCCGACAACCCATTTCACCAGGGATGTAGCACAGGCTCGAACTTCACCCAGAAAGCGAACTCTAGACCATAACTGAACAGAAACTATACCTAGGAACCGAAATGGGAATGGGATTGGGATTGGGTGATAGGAATGGGTGTAGAATAGGATATATAGAGAAAACTGGACTCATTCCGACGTGTACCTATAGGGCAAAGACAATACGAGTTTAGCCCTATCTTTCATGTAAGCATGGGTCGGGATATATAACTGTCCCGACTCATGCGCACTAGGAAAGATACTATCACCTTGCGGGATATCATCTTTCCTAAACTCACCGAAGCCACTAGGGGTTCAGTCAGAGCACCTTCTGATATTTAGGCGGCGGGAGAATTACGGAGAACCTCGCGGGTGGAGGGAAGGAAAATGGAAGATCCCACCCACCCACACCTGTATATTCTCGTCCCATGCCTTACTCTTCCCACAGCTCTGTAGACAATACGAGTTTAGCCCTATCTTTCATGTAAGCATGGGTCGGGATATATAACTGTCTTGTCCGCCCATCAAACCAGATTTTCCTGCTTTGTTCGTGTCCATGGTCCATGCGGATCGTCGGCGGCGACTTGACGCGTCTTTTACCCACAGAAACAGAATTGTTTCTTAGTTCAATGTGAAATCATGGTTTTATTATCAAATTGTCGAATTATGAAATCAGCGAAAGTCATGCAGGATTATGGGGATACAATTCCCAATTATGCAATATGCCGGCCACTGCTGTCGCTACGTGGGAGAGCCCATCGCAATGTTACCGGAAGTGGCTTCATTGAAAGTCGCCTGTCTTTAGTTTTCGATTATTATTCTTTCCTCTTGTTTCTTTGTCTGCTCAGTCTGTAGCCGGTAACCAGTACGAGTACGAATTAACTCTTGGACCTAAATGATAATAATAAAAGCCAAGAGAACATCGAGATTCAAAGCCTCTGGTCTCCAGGGTATTTTAATGTAGACGGAAAGAAGGGCCCCAAATAAAAAGATGCGATGTTGTGAATTAATTATCCGGATTCATAGTTTGAACGTACAATGTAGCCTCTGAGAAATCAGCTGTTTGCTCTGGCTAGTGAACTGATTATCCTGTACAACAATTACACCAACTTATAAAGCCGCCATTTCAGTTTCGGTAGGAACAGATGCCCCATGCACAGTCATGCAGGGGTTTCTACACGAGAGTGTTGGGAAATATTCGATCGGTTGTTTTTGTGCGGAGAGCTGATGCGATCCGGTTCAACGTACAAGTTCCCTCCCTTAGCTCTCCACTCAAAATCTCATTGCAAGACAAGAAGAAGAATACGAAGAAGCTGCCATTTATACGTACTTTGTCAGGCTGAGAGATTGCATTGCAATGAAACTTGCAGTTTTTCAAGCAATCCCTTGTTGGAATTGATTATGACTAAATGCTAGATATAGAAAATTGAGAATGTTACTCAAGAATTGGATATCATATTATATCCGGTTATATTTCGTTAGCTTATCTGTGTTTAAAACTATAATGCGGAAAACCCTTCGCCCTTTTTGACTCGTTGGTGATAAAGCCGCTTTGACCTTTTGCTATTTCGGAAACAGTATTGCACAGTAAACTTCATATAGACACTGGCCCCTTTCTTCCATGTACACGGCCTATAGCTAGTCATGACCGAATTACACTTATCCCACATGCAAATAATATGTATACTGGTTGGCGATCTTCTTGGGGAGAAACCGTGTAAAACCCAGCTGTGGGTCAGTCCCTAGTTTTAAATTGTGTCAGAAGCCTAGATACTTTTTTTTTTTGGGGGGGGGGGGGGGGGGGGGGGCAAAGATTTTTCTTTTGATTCAGAGGGGAAACGAAAAGAATAATTGCGATTTGGACGCACTGCTGTATTTGTCATTTTCTTAGCGGTTTTAAACCTCCCGTAAGCTACACTAAAGTGACATAATCCTCCGTCTCTCACCATTCGAGTTTCACCGCTTTGCTATCATATATTCGGATGAATGCTTCAGTTTAAAATAGTACTAAGTTACGTATTCTGTTTAACAGTCCTTGTGAGGGATCTGGGGGAGTGAGAGCAAATAACGAGAGCCACTCTGAGCCACTCTTTTCTTCCCCCTCACCCCCACCTCCATATCCCCCGCCTATAAAGAGGGCCGCTACGCGACTATTGGCTATGGAAAACACAGCAGTTATTACGCCGGTAAAATGTACAATGACTCTTTCATGAAAAATTGATGAGAGTAGAGTTCAAACACTAAAAGCGCGCAAAACTTTGTACTGAATAATGCTAATTAAACAATAAAATGAAATGAAATATCACTATTTAATGATATTAGCATAAAATATCACTATGTTTTACTACCGTGAAATTCCAAAACTAGGGAGGGTAGGTCGTTTGGCTCTCGGTTTTTGCAGCTACAACCAGTCGTAACTTTCTGTCATGATTTGGTAGTTGTTATATACTTTCGGGTAGTCGCTACTTGACGTTATCGTACCTTGTACAACTTTTGTATCTTTTTCGAAATACGTGAGACATGACTCTGCGGCCGATACTGGGCCGTTTATACTGGCACAGCCCATAAATAAGCAGTGAAATTCTAGTTAGATCTTTTCAACAATTCAATGATTACTCAATATATACCGTGTTACGTGTACGAATATTGACTGAGTAGACTATAAAACTATTATATTTAGCTCGAGGTCATGCTGTACGGGCTGAGCGCAGCGGTAATACTCAGTATCATGCCGGAGTACTCGCCATGAAAGGAAATCCAGAAACCGCAATCCACGAATTGAATAACTTGATTATGGAAATCCGAAATCCAGCCCTTTAATTTGAATTTGGAATCCAGTCCTTGGAATCCAGAATCCAGCCCTTGGAATCCGGAATCCAGCCATTTGAATCTATACTAATCTATAAAACAGCTCTAGGAATCCGGACTCTTGAATTGCATCATTCCGGATTCCCTTACATAGGGCGACAGAGATCGGTCGTAACCTCGCATGGACACTATTCTCAGCTGTCTGGAATCAGTCTGGTATCTGAGAAAAACTCACGTTATATTATATTACTGTTATAATTTCACATGGTACTTTGTATTTCTCGAATAACGTTTTTATGTTAAGCAAATAAACATAAGAAATCATGGTGCTGTGTTTGTTTAGTCAGTACTATCTTACTGACTGGATGTAGGTGGACTAGGTGCCACGGAATTCAAATATCGTTACTTTCGGGTGGTCGTCACTTTCGGTTGGGGTCATTACCTTCCGAAAACATTTGAAAGGCCCCCCCCCCCCAAAAATACTTTACTTTCGGGCAGTCGCTAATTTCAGGGGATTGCTTGCACTTTTGATTATCTGCTGTTTCCGTAGGAGTCGTCAAAATGTAGACCCCCACTTGAGTTGAGTCTGGTAGACGACCACCTCTATCTTGGCTTGACTATTTTGACTTGACATTTTGGGTGGTTGCTCAGGCCATACTTTTGTCGACAACACAATGAAAATATTGATGATATATGAAAATATTAAAAATTATAGCCTTCAGCACTTAATCTCCCCCGCAAGTAAACTATGGACACTAAGTTACAGGGACCGCGGATCATCGCGAATTTCTCTACTTCGGGTAGCCTACGTTAGTTTTATCATTACCGTCATCTCTAATTGGATTAGTTTTAATTTGCGGCGGAGGCTAGAAATGGTTTGGGGTAGTGAAATGCCGAGGGCGTCTAGCAGGCATTGATTGGTATGTGTCTCAATACCTCTGCCGGTGCTTTTTTTAATACCATACAAGGCGACGTCATAAAAGGCACAATTCTTTCATCAATCTGTTTAGTAAAGCGACAAGAAGAAGGAAGAAACAGAAACTAAAAGGCGCTGGAATGCACATCCGGGAACTGTGGTACATAATTTGTTTCATATTTTACTCAGTGAAAATACAGTAACTATAAAAAATACGACTGTTTTAGTTTGCGATAAAAACTGACACCGTGTAATAAAAATGATACAGTATAATAAAATGAAAAAAAAAATAATGGTAGCGCGCTGTACCCTAATTTACCTGTATGGACAGCAGAACAGAATAGAAAATAGTTTTTTTTCCTCTTTTTTTCTCTCTATTTGTACTCATACCGAAATGCTTGTTATGTACACATTACGCATTAGTAAAACATTTTTCACCATGGCTAGTGATTTTACTGGCTTTGACGTCAAGGAAAATCAGTCTTTTGATTGGCTAAAATGTAGGTTCATAAACGTTCTGTGTGCTCAGGACCTTGTCTTAACCAATCAAATCACGTCTACTAAGAGCACATTGCATACAAATTTGACAGGCTTTCAATAAATCACCTTGTATGTATGGCACGAGGTAGACTTTAGAAGACGACGTTGTTCAATTTGGTTGTGAAGTATTAACGACTAGAAATTGAAAATGGAGACGAAAGAAGATATAGTTCAACCTGTTTTACTCGTCCGAGTGACACCAAGTACAACCCCACTGTTTGATGAAGTAGAAATGCAAACTCCTGCGCCTAATAAGCTTAAAGACAAGGAAGCTAAAGGCAAAGACACCGAATCGACTGAATCAGGAGATTCAACACGAGTTACAGTCGTCGATGAAACTCGAGAAAAATGGGGAGGAAAGGCTGATTTCTTGTTGTCTTGCATTGGGTTTGCTGTTGGTCTAGGGAACGTCTGGCGGTTTCCCTACTTGTGCTATGCGAACGGTGGAGGTAAGACCAAATCAATAGACCGTGCCGGCTCGGTAACCGTACTTTCTTGTCCGCCCATCAAACCAGATTTTCCTGCTTTGTTCGTGTCCCTACGGTGATGGACGTTGGTGGCTTGACACGTCTTTTACCATAGAAACAGAATTGTTTCAGTAATCTTCTTAGCTTAGTTCAGTGTGAAATGAGTTCAATGTGAAATGATCATCTCTTTTACTAATAAGTTCTCGATTTAATGGTGTCGATGCTTTACCCGGCATTTCATGAATATTTATATTCTGTTGAGTATATATAAACTTAATCTGTGGAATTTTACCGTGATACAGCTTGCATTTGAAATTGAATCTACAGTACTATCTGGTAATTTTGGAAAGTCAATAGAAGGGTAATCGAAAACGACTCGATGAAAAACGTACTCACGGACAAACATTGAGGCGGTGAAGGAAAATAAGCTTGTTTCTGATTTCGTAATGATAACCCGATGAACCCTCTTGCGTCTTTTACGTTTATCCGTCATGTGAGAAAATTCAAGAACCACAAGAGATTCCTGTGGATCAATGAACTACAAGGTCATATTTGCATAATTTTATATCCGTACTGAAAGGACCAGACAGAATCAACAATCAAAAGCCCATTGTAAAATTCATCCTACACCGATAAAACGATACTCGTTCTTCGACGTAAGCAATAAGTAATATACTGTAAAGACGTTTCAGATTTCCTTACATTTCGTTTCCGGTCAACAGGCACGAGTCGGCTTACGTTATTTCCCGCCCAAATTTTGGCGGCATATTAAACGATTCAAAACTGTCCAAAACTGATTGGTATGCACGAGTCTTTATTTACATTTGACCACAGAGGGCTTAGAGTTTATCGCTTAAGGGTCTGTGGTGCATATTTTTGAGAATGTTTGAGAATTTTTGAGTTTTTAAGAACCAATATGTTCAAATGACAAATCAGACAAATGGTAAAGTGACAGGAGTCCTAGGTTATCTCTTATCGCCATGGTGTGTTGCGGTACTCGAACGTCGATGATCCGTGCGTTTGCTTGACCTCTTTCAAGCAAAAATAAATACCGGTTCTAGCTAGAGTCTATAAGCATTGCTGTAAGAAGGAAAATTATGGTAGACAAGACAAGTCCATTTATGGTAAAACTAATTATAGTTAAGGCATAGAAATATTTATACAGTGTGTATTGTAACAACATTATGGTCAGCCGAATGTTTTATCCAGATCTTCACGAATTTATTTACACAGTGAGGTTAAAAAATATCAATATTTTAGCATGGACGTGGGTAAATAGTGATTGAGCAATCCTAAAGATTTGAACTGAAGGAACTTCAATCACGTTTTCTGGTTTTAAGTCACGTTTTCTTAAAGGCCCGGTAATACGAGCAACAAAATCGTGCAACTTGTCGCGCAACATTGTTGCGTTGCAAGTTGCAGAGTAAAATTTTGCTCGTATTACACTCCGCGTCAATAAATTTTCTTGTTTGCGAAGAGTAGAGATGGCGTTCTACTTCGTCGCAACAAAGAAAATTTGTTGCGCGCGGGGTGGTAATACGAGCAACATTTCCTCTGCAACTTGCAACGCAACAATGTTGCACGACAAGTTGCACGATTTTGTTGCTCGTATTACCGGGTCTTAAGAAACATGAGAAACATCTCGGAAATAATACCTACTGTTTTTGGATCCCCTCCCCTCTTCCCTAAAAACTCTTTTGTTCATTCTTTTCCCTGGGGACACTATCTGAATAATAAATAAATTAATAATTAATAAATAAATTTGGGGTAGCTCATCACCCTTCCTCGCAGCCAAGTGCTGAATTATGAAGGGCGCAGCTCAACGTGATCGAGTCGAAGGTTTACAAGGGCGCTTTCATTATGAGACAATTGAACAATCACACATTTACATACAAATTTACATACACGTACATGTAGCAGCCACCATACGACTCATGTCTGATCACGGAGCACAGCTTAGATTGAAACTAGTTCGTTTTTACTGAGGGAAGAAAAACTGGAGAACCTGGAGAAAAAACCCTCGAAGCAAGGGAGAGAACGAACAAGAAACTCAAGCCACATGTGATGCCTCGTCCGGGGATTGAACGAGGGACCACAGCTGGTGACAGACCGGCGCTCTCACCGCTCGGCCACCCTTGCTTCCCTGAAGACCTTCATCCACTATATAGTTGTTATAGCTCGATTGCCTCAGCTAACATATTCAAATTACTAGGTAGCAGAAATTCCAGACAACCTTAATCTACTTTGAATTATTTCTTATAATTGTATTTTAATAGCTATCTCATATGACAAAAAGAATGTACAACATTTCCTTGGTAATTATTGTGTGATATACAAAGTATGTATGTGTGCATGCATGGTCACATTTGTGAGTCAAATTAGTTGTGGAGTATCCAAATGATTGTTTCATGCCATTAGCTTTTAAACAAATGTCTGTTTTAAGTGCTTATTTGAATGATAATTCTGAATTTTGAATAAGCCAACCTTAGCTTTGAACAATGCCCCATTCACCAATGCAGCTTAGGGGATTATTAAGGTTTGTTTCTGTGCTCAGTTCCGTCAACCCCCATATTAAAAGCTAGTATCTGACAGGTCATTCTCTCCGATGTAAATGATGTAGTTACATGTAATGGTCTGTTCGAAAAACTAAATGACCTTGTGTCAGCGTACAGCACCCTTGCAAAATAATTCTTAGGATTTTAAGAATTTCTTAGTATATTCTAGATTAAATTAGTCAGAATTCTTAGGAATTTTCTTCAAAAGTAATATTGGAATTAAGTCCAGCTGTGAGATATACTTCACCTGCCAGATACAAAGGACTCACAACAAGGCTATATGCTAAAAACTGTTGTCTTGTTACAAATGACTGAGCTTTGTGCATGCAGCCTCTTCCTGATACTTTTGTATGTGGTAAGTGAAGTGTAACTTGGAAGTCTGCTATTAAGTCCTAAATAAATAATATCATTCATAATTATAATGAATCTATATGTATAGATTCAGTGACTATGAATGATTTTACTTATAAGGGCATGGATATAGCACATTATATGATTATGTCAGGAATTTCAAATGTTTTCATAGACAACAAGGAACTGACAGTCTTGGTACAGTGAGGTTAAAGATTCACACATACCAGAACTACTCTATTTCCTTACAGAATGCCTAGATAGTCATAAGAATTCACTCTATTTGTGTTGCTTGTTTAAACTGATGGTGTATAATGCATAGACATTATGTTGGGTCAGTCAGCAAATATAGCAGAGAGGGTAAATATAATAGGGCGGGGCACTCCAATATTGGCCAGGGGCCCTCAGCAGTGTATTTATAGCTTTATTTGTCTTTTTGACTTTTTGGGCTGGGGTAGTTTATATGGGTCAGAGTATAAAAACACCATTTTTCTAAAGAAGAATTGCATATTTTTACAATGTTTTCACTCATAAAAAAATAAGGGACCATTATAGAGCAGATTTTGTATGACTGTGAAATGGACCATACCATGCCGTCGCTGTGTCTGCAGTGCCGTGTTGTCTATAAAAACATTCGAAATTCCTGCTGTAACTGTGCCGTGACTGTGTGGTGTCATTTTCACAGTCATACAAAATCTATTCTAGATGTTTTTCATAGTAATTTTTAATGTGTCTGGAAGGGGGTCCCTGTCCCCACCCCAGGGCTAAAAATAACGGCTGGTCAGTGGCCGGACACAATGTCCGGCCAAATCAATTTTAGCTCGGTCATACCCTGTTTTTGTCCGGACAAACTTTTTTCCCAAAAATTGTGCATTTCAAACACTTCATTCACTGGGAGTCTATTTTTTGTGTTTTCGTTTTTTGGGGGGTTTCTGTTTCTTTGTTTGTTGTTCTGAGGCTTTGTGTAGCCTTGATGAACTTTACTCAGTGGTAAATTCTTGCTGTAGACCCGATTCCATGTACTTGCATTTCGTCAGTCATACAGCATTGTATATATTATTATCATGATTTTACTCTGATGGTTTAGGCTACTCTTTTGTATTTAAAAGATGAAGTGAAGAGTCAAGACCACACGATCGTATTCAGCATGCCACCATATTGAAACAACGGAACTCAATCGATAAAACACAGGAAACCCACATTATGTCACAGTGTACTGTACGATTGATAAAACGTTTAAAGCAAACTGGAATTGTTGATTTTATTTCCATTGGCATTTCTTGTATATATCTGGGAAACTGGAATGTTATGCGAAGAAGTTGTCGAAACAATTAACGAATTAAAACAGGCGATCATGCTGTTGTTTTTGTGAGACCATGAATTTTAATTTAAAGCCGTTGACATACTTTGTCAATGTTTATTACTGCGATAGAATCAATTCATTGTAATATAATTACCACATTAAGCTCTCACAGCTATTAAAGCTTAGTTTCACAAGCTGTGTGTTATCTGAGCATTTGAGGAAACCCTTTTGAAACAATTACGTTTCTGTCTAAAAACCGTTCAATGTCTGCTAAAGAGTGACCGGTCACAATGACCGGTAATGCAAAGATTTGACCGGTCAAGTTGCAATCCTGGCCGGACATTGTCCGATGACCGGCCGTTATTTTTAGCCCTGCACCCACTCCTCCCCCCTCCCCAGTTTGCTATTAATGTGTGAATGAATAAATGAGTGATTGAATTGATTAAGAATTTATTTTATTATCTTCAATTAGCCACATTCCTTATTCCATACTTTCTTGCTTTGGTGTTCAATGGAATCCCATTGTTTTACATGGAGCTTGCTATTGGTCAATATCTTAGTCTTGGAACTATTGGAGTATGGACAGCAATTTGTCCCATGTCAAGAGGTAGGGTCAATTATTTGTGTCTATTGTAATAATTAATTGGTCTTTCAAAATTAAGTCATTTTTTTAAACTCATTTGTTATATGTAATTCAATGTGTATTACATGTATACAGAAAGGAGAGAGGGGGGTTGGGGAATTATAAGGAGCTAGTAATTGTTTTCTTATTTTTTAGTAGACTTTTGAATAGAAAACATTTGTTTGTGATCCAGTTAGAATCCATAGATTGATTGAAACAAGTTAGTTGACAGACAGTTGATCAAACTTAACTTTAACTCTTATTCTATAGATAGGTATATGCATGGTTACTTTCATTTCAATTGCTAGGGAGTGACCCCTACCCAACATTTCAATATACAAAGGGGAGCCAGAGTGGGCATTGGAGTGAAGGGAGAGGGAGAAGCGTACAGAGGAATTTATTTACCATTTTCCATACATCGGTTCAGTTGTCACACAAAGCATTGAAGTGAGGCTCCAGGGTACACAAAGGATTATTCCAATTTGTACCCTGAAGCCTCGCTTGGGTGCTTTGTGTGTGACCACTGAACTGATGTATGGAAATTGGTGCATTGAAAATTTATTTGCAACTTACCGGTTCTAAAAAAATTTACGACTCCACCCATTCCTTTTCATTTTTTCTTCTCTGTTTTCTGATTATTACTTCATCAAGCTGCACATGTATGTATGTAACTATGTATACTAAACACTAATTATATTTCCACTCTGGTTTTGTTTGTTTTAGGGATTGGTTTTGCAATGATAATGATCTCATTCCTGGTCAGCATCTATTATAATGTCATTATTGCCTGGTGTCTCCTATTTCTATGGAACTCATTCCGTGCTGAAGTACCTTGGAAAAGTTGTGACAATGATTGGAATACAGACTTCTGCAGGTAAGTACATGTAGTATATTCAGGAGGTTTCTCAATAGTGTGCTGACTGGGTTTATCACCTTATAGGGGTGGCAAATGGTCCCTGAATAAATAATGAATCTTATGAAATTCAGCCTCAGAGTCTCAGAATCTCAGATATCTAAAATGTGCATCTTGGAATCTCTTTTTTTGTAGGTAAAATTAATGATCTCGGAATCCAAAAATATGCTGATAAATGGTCATGAAATCTCAGAATTAATAAGTAAAGATATCTCGAAATTTGCAAGCAATGATCTCGGATCAGTCTGTCATTGCGCTTAATATAATCTTGTCTGTATATCAATGGCGCATTAGATCATATATACATGTATTTTGCGCTTTAGGAATATTAAATTATTATTATTATTATAATGGCAAAAGCATCTACTTGGTTTGTAATCTTTCTTAAAAAAAAGGAAAGAAAAAGAACTTCAAAAAAGAGTCTTGGGCTCAAATTGTAAAACATTCACAGAATCTTGGGCTCATTTTTTAGAGCCTGTGCCTCGCATCTCGGAAAGTCTCGGCTGACCATTTGCCACCCCTACTCATGGATATAGAGCAGATTTCGTATGGGTGTGAAAAACTATGGCATGGTTACGGCGCGGCATGGACACGGCACTGGAACCTCGCCTGATGATTTCTTTACAAATTTACAAAGACATCAGCAGGCGAGGTTCGGTGGTGTGTCCATGTTGCACCGTAACCATGCCAAAGTTTTTCACACTCATACGAAATCTGCACTACATCCTGACCTCAGTGATGCTTTTTTGAACAGCACTGATATACATTAATATGTTGTTGTTTACAGAGCATCTAGATTTAAAGGTAATGAATCAATCAACTGTACAGCTCTGGGAATGGCAGCAAACTGTACACCTGCTTTCAAATCTCCAACAGATGAGTTTTTCAAGTAAGTCATACAAACTGTAGCATTTATTGTTTAATCTATATTTTAAAGTAGAAAGTACACAATTTGCAGAATACAGCCAGCACTTTCTCCATTGAGATTGTGCTGGCTAGTATACTTACAAATTTTTGGTGAAAGCCAATTTAAGGAGATGTTCAGATTATAGTGGATTATGAACTCAATAATCTGTTTTTCTATGGGTAATATTATAATATACAGTTTAGGTGTGAGTCAGACATGCCAAATTTTAGTTGGCATCTATTATTAGTAATGGTTGTTGACCAGACAGATAGACTGTCAGACAGCCACAAACATTTACTGTATTTTTATTAGTTTTAAAACTATTCATTCCATGTTCTTTACTTGGCCATATATTTCTATTCAGCAATAAGATTCTACACATCAGTGACGGTATCAACAACCTTGGTGAAATACGCTGGGATATTGCTCTGGCTCTTATTATTTCTTGGCTCTTTGTATATTTTTGTCTTGTGAAAGGGGTCCAGTCTTCTGGAAAAGTGAGTACATTGTTGCAATCTGTCCCATTGTCCACACTGCATCATCATCATCATCATCATTACCATCAGCCTGGGTGCAAATTAATTATCATCATTTCATTATGAGCTATCATCATTATCATCATCAGTAGCATTACAAATCTTAGATGTGTCTTTGATTCAGTATGTTAAGTGCAGTCACTTGTTTCTTACCAGGTCGTGTACTTTACTGCTACGTTCCCCTATATCGTCCTGGTCATCCTGTTTTTCCGTGGTGTAACTCTTGATGGAGCACTGGATGGGGTGTTGTTCTATGTAAAACCAGATTTAAAGACACTCGCTGACCCAGAAGTTTGGGTACGTGCAGCAACACAGATTTTCTACTCACTTGGTGTTGGATTTGGCTCACTCGTGACATTTAGCAGCTACAACAAATTTCACAACAATGTCCAAAGGTTAGTAATTCCTCCTTCCTGATTTTATAATTTGATCTTTGGGTGTCTTCTACAGTCAGAATCACAGATGCACATACAGAAGGCTGGGTATATATCAGGGTTTTCCTTTTTGCCGGTGATCAATGATTTTTGCCACTCATATAAACAGCTGACTCATTTAACGACAACTGAAAGAATCCTTTCTGTCAAGAATTTTTTGTTAAAAATAGATGTTACATACATTCATGATTGTCTCCACCTGGTATAGTTCAATTGACTTCCACTTTATTTGCAAAGGAAACCCTGATGCATATATACAGTGGGTGAGTGTGAGGGTAAAGTAGGGGAAACATGCATGGAAGGCTAGGGGATATGAAGGGATGCATGGTAAAGGGTAAGGTAGGGTAAGGGATGCATATTTGACACTTGGGTAACAGGTGTACCATAGAGGGTGAGTTAAGGAGTGCACCATAGAGGGTGTGTCTAGGCATGCATATAGGATAGAGGGTGCATCTATAGGTAGAAGTTTGGTTACAGGGTGCATTATTGTGGAGATACCAGGGGTTGCACAGTAGGGTGTTGGATACAAAGTAGTGTGCAGTTGGGGGTGAGTTACAAGGGTGTATATGATAGGGTGGGCTACCAGGGGTGCATATAATAGTTGGTGCAGTGTGATAAGATGCATATGAGGGGTACTGAACATAGTGGAGTACAAGGGGGGGATGATGGTAGGAGTTGGGGCACAAGGGGGTGCTTATTGGTGGAGTATGAATTGGCACACAGTATGAACAGGTGCATAGTAGAGGGTGGAGTACAATTTTCCATAATCTTATTTCTATAATAATATTTTTCCCCTTCTCTGCTAGCGATGCTCTACTGGTTTCACTCATCAACTGTGGTACCAGTTTCTTTGCTGGTTTTGTGATATTCAGTGTAATGGGATTTATGGCCTTTATCCTTGGGACATCTGTGGACAAAGTAGCTGCCAGTGGTATGGTTCTCTTTCTCTCTCTCTCTCTCTTTGCAGGCAGGCACAGGCAGGCAGGTAGAAAAAAAGAGAGACAGACAGACACAGAAAGACAGACAGACATGTAGATAGGCAGGCAAGCAAGTGGGCAGGCAGATACACAGACAGACAGTTGAAGAGTCAGTTAAACTAGTACTGTGCATATTAGCCATCTAACCAATTTATAGCCAGTCAGACAAATTATGGCACAGCCTCAACCAATGAGCTGCAAGTCTATCAGTTCATCGTTCATCCAGTCACTATAAAGCCATTTAAAAGGGTGCACATGAAAATGGCGGAAGTGACTTTTTGATTTATTTTTCTGGTTTTCTCAAATGGTCTATTATTGTAAATGGACTTAATTATAACTGCACATAAAAAAGGTCGTTTTCATAAGCAACCCCTTCAGTTGGAAATTTACCATGCTGTGCTGTGACCATGTCAGTGCCATAATGTATAAAAGAATATATTTGAAAAATCTGCTGTAACTCTACTGTGTAGTGACCATTTCCATTTTCCCAGTCATACGAAATTGATTCTAACTGATTGACTTTATACAACCTCTCTGTTTTTAAGGTCCTGGATTGACCTTCATTGCCTATCCAGAAGCCATTGCTCAGATGCCTGTGTCAACATTGTGGGCCATCTTGTTCTTCTGTATGATTCTGACCCTTGGCCTAGATAGCCAGGTAATGTGTGCATTCAGAAATTTAATATAGTTATAACCTATCATCCACTTCATGACCAGCTAGAAATCATGCCTTTTTGATTAGCTGTTGTGCACACACAATTTCAGTGAAGTGGATGATATATCAAATTGCAGGGTTAAGCCCAGGTAAAGGACCAGGGGTGGAATAGGAGCTGTTCACAGAATGTGTGGATGAAAGGCTGCATGTATGACAAATATCTGTTAGAGAGGTTTTAAAGATATGAAACTTTAATCCACTGGGCCATTTTCTCAGGCTATAGTTTCCAAGAAATGACGAAAAATAAATGTTCATTTTTCAAGAGGCCAGGGTGTGGTCCTGATACTTTAGGATGTAGGGGAGGGGAGGGGAGGAGAGGGGAAAGCAGAGGAGGAGGGGTAAAGGGAGGAGTGATACAGGGCTTCTGATAGGATGCAGAAAAAAAATAAGCAGAAATTTCAGGGCATATTATGTGAAAAAATATCGCCAATTATGCATGAAAATATGTCAAATTATGTGGAAATATTAAATTCTCAAATGGACCTTTTCAACATGTCTTTGTTGTTCATTTGTGCAGAAAATGATAACCACAAAACTAAGGAATTAAGTTACTTTTACAATGAAATTGAGTCAAACAAACTGTTTTTGTGTGAAGAGACAAAGGTAAAAGTGGGGCATGCACAAAGAATACCTGAGTGATTTTTTTTGCTATGGAAAATCGTGTTGCCAACAAAGTTGCATTTTTTGTGATATTCTTGCAATCTTGAAGAAAACAATGTTCCAAACTAAATAAATGCAAATTTTTGGATTTTATCTTTATAAAGAGAAAATATTGGATTTTACATCACTTGAGCAAAATCTTGTAATTTGGTTGAAAGCCATTCTCAGTGAGAGTTCAGACAAAGTTGCTGACATGTTCCATTGTGCCTACTTGTTCTAGTTGTTACCCTGTTTGATGAGGATGTTTGCCTTTTATCACAAATAATACAAATTGCAAGCAATTTTTCATTGTCTGTATTCTTATTGACAATGGATTTGATGTCACAAAATGTTTAAAACTTAGCAGTGATACCACTCACTGCACTCATGTAATGTTTCTTCTTGAGTTTTGAACATTTTGTGACATCAAATCCATTGTCAATTAAAGAATACAGACAATGGAAAACTGCTCGCAATTTGTTTGATTTTAGTGATGATATTGAACAATTTACCATTATTATGGAGACAAATCTGCTTATCCTATCAGAAGCCCTGGTGATATTAGAGCTCCAAGAATAGAAAGGAGTTGTTTATTTTGTTATAAAAATATATCAACTCAGGTCAAAAACTATCAGCAAGATCAAAATTATTCTGAAAGAATTTAAAAATATTCACTGTAAAAAAAAAACTGTTTTAACAGTTAAAATAATTAAATAAATGTGTTACATAAAATTGTTTGCTAACAAATAAAAACTATTTGGTTGATTGATGGCACTGATAATATTTATGACCAAAAATTGTACTTTTTATGTACTTGCATAAAGATTAATTTTTGAGAGAATTTCTGATCAAGTTAATGTTCATTTCTCTAGTTTTGTTTGCAACAAAGTATTTTCTTTCTGTGTGCTGATTTTGATTTATCTTTAGTTAGTTTACTTACATAATCTTAATTAATGTTCTGCAATTCCTCTATTCATTATTCGATGTAGTACAGGTTCGACCAGGCACCAACCACGCCCTCTCATTAGCGGCACTATGTTCTAGTGGGGGTAAGCTGGGCCGCAATATTACAAAGTTATACTTTTACTTATCCATTCATTTGTTAACTGTCATTAATTAGAGTTATATATATGGTACCCTTATGCAGACTTTCTATACTACAATGTGCAGGCTCAAAATATCCTGATTTTGTTTAATTTTTTAAAGCTTGAGGTTTGGTTAATTAAGCTGTCTAAGAGGGGGCTAGGTCTAAGAGGTACAAAGGCTATTATTAAGCTGATTTTAGGATTGGGCAAAATTGGGGGTGGGGTTGGGGGGGGGGTGGACTTTAAGTGGTCATTTCCACATTCATCAAGAACGGGTGGGGATAGTAAGTACTTCCTTTCCCAAACCCAGGATCTGGTTTTCCCAAAGGGTATGATAGCTTTGTTATTTGGCTAGATTTTTTAAATGAAATAAATGAATAATGTAAAATTGAAAGAGAATTAATGACAATTACAGACATTAAAAACAAAATGACAGCTAAGGGTGTACTGACATAAATTATAAAAATTGCTTGTTGCTAGGGAAATTCGAAAATGCTTGAAAAGAATGGTCTTCAAATAAATTTAATAATGATGTTTTGAATGTCAAAATTGAATGAATAATGCAAATATCTTCGTATTTCTTAATTTTATACCAATCCCATGCTTGGCTCTGAAGAAAAGACTGCAAATGAAATAAATATTGAAGAAACACTTAGTTTTGACAAAAACCGCTGAAGATTATAGCTTTTTGAAAACACTGGAAGTAAAGTGCCCCATGCATGGGCAATAAGAATGAAAATGAGTCCTTTTTGTCACGTGTGTGTCGCTCTACTGGAAGTCAAATGATTCCTGCCAAAAAAGCATGTGCTTGCGTCTGTTCAATTTTGCCAACCAAAACAAGATCCTATTTTGCATAGCAACTGTTGCATAGCAACTGTTGCATAGCAACTATATATGATTGTCAGTACACCCTTAAAAACCATTCCTCCAGCATGCACATTATGGTATGGTTTGTATGTGTAAGTCTAAACCCTTTTTCAGCTATTCTTGTGTTTTCCCATTTAATTCCAATGTGGAAAATGATTATTTATTTGAATTAAGCATTCCTTCTTCAAATCTTTTCCCCAAAGGAATTTATATGGGCAAACACTGAGGCAAGCTAAAGAGATCATTATAGTAGCATATGCGCACGTAGGGAAACAACTTGTTCAACTTTCATATGGTGGATATACACTATACACTAATAAGACTACTGGCTCTCTGACTTTTAATTTATTGCCCCATAACAGTAAACAAACCAGAGGTACTCAGTGGACAAACTTCCTAAAATAAATTAAGATACTTTTACAATAATTTTAGGAACTCTTCAAAACCATTTATAAGCATCTATACTTACAGTTATTCTAGTTATGCGCTGCCCAAGTGCTGTACTTCATTGCTGTACAGTTAACGTGACGGAAATGTTTGATGGGTTTTGGAAATGTCTTTAGGGTACCTCTGGCTCTTAATAATCCACAAATTAACACAATTTCACAGCTTTAACAAGTTCTTAAAGGTTCAGGGTTTTCTCAGTAAACATAGAGCAGAAGATTAGTGTGATTGTCAGATGGGCTGAGATGGTTTATTGCATTAATGAATCATCTTCATTCGTCTAATAATCAGGTTAAGAGGTGACACAAATGAAATATTTTCCTTGTGGCCTTTTGTCCTAATCTTCTTTATATATCATAATGAAGGCATAGCGAGAATCAACCATTATACAGTTCATTTTCACAAGAACAACACTATAGCCAGTAATTAGCAGGATCTGCTCTATTAAAGCTAAGAAAAACATTACGTTAAAAAATCCTATGTTTACTGCTAGCCCTGGACCATAATTAACTTTACCCCTACCAAAGATTAAATTTAAAAATACCTAGCGTTTTAACCCAGGATTTGCACTAACCCTCTTTCGAACAAGTGGGCCCAGGTTTTTATCTCAGTTACTTGGTCATGCCATGCTATTGACACTTTTATTTATATTGACCACTAAATTAAAACATTTGTTTTTTAGTTTGCCATGGTAGAATGTGTGATCACAGGACTTACAGATGAGTACCCCAAGTATTTAAAGAAAATTAAGTGGATTATCTTGATAGTCATCTGTGGTTTGATGTTTCTATTGGCAATCCCAATGTGTGCCGAGGTAACTGTTTCCCCTTATACAGTATTGGTTACTCCCTCTGTTTAGATATGATCTTCATAATTCTCTCTCTGGTTCTCTCCTCTGTTCCTCATTTAAAATCTTTGTTTCTTCCCATCTTCCTCCCTCCCTTCCCTCCCTTCCTCCCTCCCTTCCTTCCTCCCTCCCTCTTCCTCCTTTCCTTTTCTTCCTTCTTACCTACCCTCCCTCCCCACTTTCTTCAATCCCCACTTCTCCCTTCCTTTTCTCCCTTTCCTTCTTCCCTTCCTTTCTGCTTTCTTTCCCTCTTCCTTTCTTATCTGGCTTCTTTCTCTCCTTTCATCATTCCTCTCCTTTCCTTCATTCGTCATTCTTCCATGCATTTAATCCCATTCTTTTTCATTCATCTGGTTTTTCCATATATTTTCCTATCAGGGTGGTATGTACGTGTTTAACCTATTTGACTACCAGTCAGGTGGAATTTCTCTGTTGATCATTGGGTTCTGTGAAATCATGTTTATTGGATGGGGAGTTGGTGAGTTCAATATTCAAAAACATCACCGTTTGTACCGTGTGTCCACCCCTGCAATGTTGCGCGCAATGTTGTAGAAAACGTTGCAAAAGTAGAACTCAGTAGTAGAACACAAGTTACCATTAAGCAAAAGTTGACTTTGCATTATCTTTGTATCAATTTGCATTATCGTTTGAACGAACTTTTTTATGGCGCTGGAGACACGTTCTTTTCATGCCCACGTCATTTCTTTTCTTCTTTTTTCTTCCAACGTTTTATGAAAAAGGTGTACAAAAACGTGCCATTCCAAAAGACTGAAATATTTCCATGTGTAAATCATTTTCTTCGATAAAACCTGAAGTTTAGCGAAAATTTCGATTATCAGTCTTATCGAAGAGCACTTGTAAAAACCACAAGATGTTAGCGCAATTTCCTTAATTTCATTTCGTTTTGTTTTAGGCACTGAGAGGTTGAGTATTATGATTGAAAACATGATAGGCAAGAAACCCAACTATTTCTTCATCCTTTGCTGGAAGTATATCTCACCGTTGTTCTGCATGGTAAGATTGGCACTGGTCAAGAGACCACAATACTAAGATAGCGAAACTTAGTATTGATGTCTGTGAGATGTTTGTGGTGACTAAAGCTCTTTTTAGTAACTTCGCCATCGCGCGCGCAAGGCTTTCAAACAACAGAATTTGATTTTGACGTGCGCGCGGACGGGACCATTTGATATCGGCATTTGAATTCTGTTGTTTAATTAAGAGCCTCGCGCGCGCGATGGCGAAATTACTAAAAGTAGCCTTAGTTTCCGCGAACATCACATAGACATCAATACCGAGTTTCGCTCTCTTAGTATTATGGTTTCTTGCATAGGTTTGTTATTAGAAACTCTTCTGTATATGCCACTTTGCTCTGGGATAAAATTAGCGCATACCAGTATAGTGTATGACGAGTTGTAAATGTACTTCTATGGCGGAGAGATTTGATAGGTTCCCTGTATCAGGGAATTTGATTCGACGGTGTAAGGGTTAATAAAATGATGTTATCGAGAATCTCATGACAAAATAAAAAGGGTTTTGATCAGGGGACAAAAGCGTACTAGACCAAGAGGAGTCTCTTGTCTAGACTGATATTCCCTAAGTCGGGGATTTCGCTGTTTTTGTATCGGAAGCACCAGTTGGCACAAAGAGCGAACCGAGGACTTAGGATCTCAGTCCAGAAAACTAAAAATGCTTAAATATATTCTGGGGGGGAGAGGGCCGGTATATAACAGTTCCTTCGTTTCATGTGTGTGTGTGTACAAGTTATAAAATGGACCTGTCAAGTCGTGAAAACTCACAATATTCAAGAAAAGCGGACCTTTGTTAAAAATAAGAAAACGATTAAATCAGAATGTGTTCAGTTTTAAAATGTTGATTCTAGTCTAATAATTAATTTAATATAAATGTCTTATTTACGTAACTCGAAAATTTAAGACGATATGTTTTAGTTCGAGTTGTGCGCTCATCGCGTAACTCGAAGTATTAACCTTTCCTAAAGACATCGAGTTACGCGCTGGGTGTGGCACAGGCAAAAATGGGTGTGGCACAGCGCGTAACTCGAAAAGCGCGTAACTCGAAGCGCGTAACTCGAAGCGCATAACTCGAACATTACCCGATCCCTTTTGAGACTGCACGACTTGATTTCTCTGCACTTAAATCAAATTACGCACTTTAAGTTCTGAATATGTGTCAAGAGACATAGACGAGGTTCCCGTTCTTGCTGAAACGTCAGTTGAGGCTTTCTCACGTTCTAGATTTCATGTATGACGGCGCGCGTACGAACAAAAACGTACGCGTGACGTCCGGGTTGAAAACACGTCTTGTGCTTAAAGGCCCGGTAATACGAGCAACAAAAGCGTGCAACTTGTCGCGCAACATTGTTGCGTTGCAAGTTGCAGAGCAAATGTTGCAGGTATCACCACTTTGTTGCAAAAAGTTGAGAGTGCTTCTACTTCGTGCAACAAAGAAAATTTGTTGCGCGCGGGGTGGTAATACGAGCAACATTTGCTCTGCAACTTGCAACGCAACAATGTTGCGCGACAGGTTGCACGCTTTTGTTGCTCGTATTACTGTACTTAAGCTCCAAATTGTGGTCTCTTGTACGTGTTTCATTTTGTATTTTTCCTTCGATACAGTTTATCATCATCTCACAGTTAGTTCTATGGAATGGAGTAAGCTATAGCGGTCAGTCATACCCTGTCTGGGCCGAGATCGTTGGCTGGGTTCTCGCTTTTATGTCTATGACGTTCATCCCCGTCTTTGCGGTTATCGAATTTTACAAGGCTAAAGGAGCAACATTTAAAGAGGTACTGTTACAAACATAGATGAGTGAGTGAATGAATGAAAGAATGGATGAATAAATGAATAAGCGAACGAATAGATCAACGAGTAAATAATTGATTGAGTGATGAGAGAACGTGCGAATGAACGAATGAGTAACGGAATAAGTAAATGAATGTATGAACAAACGAACAGATTTGCGCTAAGAGCGATTAAGGAGAAGGAGGGAAGAAAGAGTAACGGGGAAAATGTTTTAGACGAATGAATTACTAAGGGAGAGAGGAGTAGGGATAGTGATTGCTAAGTCTTGCTTGTGAGAATGGAAGCTTCTCTTATCAATATATTATCCCCAATTTTCTGATTGTTTTTTGTTTTTCCTCTGATAACAGAAGTGGCGAAATGCCCTAGCACCAAATGCCTAAGATTTTCCGTGAAGTCGAAGAACAACAAGGAGTTAGTTCTAAAGATGAAAGAATAGCCTTAAACAATAATGGTGAGTGGTCAAGTCATTATTTTGGCTTGCAAGCAACAAAACCTGGCATAGATATGATTTTTTATGCTTTTGAGCTTACGGTTTGGGTGGGTGGGTGGTGGTGGTGGTGGTAGGGGGGGGGGGGGGGAATGGAGTGAGGCGATTTTTTGGGGTGGAGGAGAGGGAGGAAAAGTGACACTGGTTAGCATTGTTTGTGAGTAGGCGTATCCATATAATCGTTCTAAATGGCTCTGTTTTGTAGAGTCTAATCCATTCCATTTTTTATAGATCTATATGAAAAGGACCAATATGTCCCCAGAAAGACTATAAAAGCGGTCCGCTCTGCCATGAGAATCATCTCCAAGGCAAAGCTGAGTCACATTATTTATAGTACTATATATATATAGTTTTAGTTTATAGTACTATATATATGTAAAGTTTTAATTTAAAGTACTATATATATATATATAAAGTTTTAAAAGAGTGCGTTTAGTCTCACTGTTGAATAGTTGGATAAATTTAGTAAATTTTGATATTTATATATTTAGATTTAGATATTTAGGTGACGTCACCTAAAATAGTAAAAGCCCGCCAAAGCAACGGTCAAGCAAATCAGGGGGCTCCACTAATCGATAGGCGAACATATTTACAAGAGAAAGAACACAGAAACAAGGCATTCTACCTTATCGCTCTCCCCCGGAAGAAACAAACTGCATGTTTTCGCGTGAATTCAAATTTAGGTGACGTCACCTAAAATAGGTAAATAACTTATCTCTGTAATTTAGTTGACGTCAACTATTCAACGGTGAGACTAAACGCACTCTAAAACGTATAGGGTTGCCAAAAACAATTGATGTACGCAGGAAAATTTTCTAAAGCAGGCGAGTTTGGTCGCACCAAATAGCCTCCCCTTCCCCTCCCCGCTCCCTCTCCCCAATCCCCTTACCGCCAGTTACGCAGGCTACACCAAAAAGGCCTTCTAAAATCAAATTGAATCAACTCTTTTTGTCAACCCTGTAGACGAAAGTGCTGGATATATTGAACACAAATATTGACGGCACAAATTGGAATGATCATAAGTGATTTACGTAATTTTTGTGACATTACGGGAAATGACGTAGTCACTATGTAACGTATATACTGGTATATACCCAACTAACTCTCACTATATATATACACATGTAAAGTGGACGTTTTTTAATATGATTTAATATTGACTTAAAAAAGAAATGATTTATATTTAAAAATATTTTATCTTTTGCTAATATGATACTGATATGAGAAATTCTCATGTCCCTACCCCTACCCTCCTTAGTGTATTACACGAGACAATGTGTAATGGGGTCGGGGGTCAAGGGGCTGGTGCAAGACAGAATTCATTCTCAATCAATCACTATATAACTCAACAATGTATTATTATTTTTTAATCAAAGTGAATGTATATCTCAAACTCATCAATGTGAGAGTTTTCAAAAAGGAGCACTTGGATCAAAATCAATCAAACTAAATTGAAAATGACTTAAAACTCAGTGAAACCTATGTATACGGCACCAATAATCACCATGAAACAACATTTTCTTCACATCCAAAAGAGACACACAGAGAGATAGAAATTGTCAAGTTATTTAGCATCTAAACCTGTGAGTAAATGATGTAATTTACTCAAACCTATTGTTCTTTTAGGTTTTAAACCAAAATCTCTGTGATGATGAGTTTAAAATGTAGATTTTTGGCAGAGAGTAGCTATATTCATTTTTATATAGAAATAATCAGCTTCCAATTTTTACCGATTTTCATCCAAGTGGGCCTTTAACCTTCTTTCAAGGAGCTTTCGCTTTCGGGATCTCTGTGGAAATTCGCTGGCGAGAAGGACTTGAGACGAAATAGCAATGAGTCTTCTTCCCAAATATTCCACAGGGAACCCACATTCGAGGGGCTGTCTTCGGAGGAGGCTAGTCTTCTAATTACAGTAGGACAGAGCCTCAATACGACCATCTAGTTAAACTGACAACCAAGCGTAGTTCTTTCCTATTCTTGTTGATCCAAGATCAGTCTCATTATAACGACCTATTTAACCAAACTTTGGAATGGTCGTCATAGAGGAACTTAGTTCCTAGACTCAGATATGAAGAAAGACTGTATCGAAAAGAACTCTCGCTAGCACGGATGCCGGCGTCTTTGCTAACACGGACCCCAAATTGTGGACCCAGTGGTGTCTGCAGTGTCGACAGCTGACTACATCTTCAGGGTGTGGTAAGACCGGTGCAAAAAGTGTCCGTAAGAACATAATTCAATTATGTTCGTCCTCGACAATATAATGCATCTTCGATCATGACTGTCTGCAGTTTGACCGCTACGAAAATATTGTCAGTAGAGTCTAAACGCCGATTTACACGACAGCATTTTATTGCAGGGCATCCCTAATTCTGGGCACGCGGGTCAATCTTTTTTGGCACGGCACCTGTGATTGAAGGGCTTGCTGTGAAAATGACCTAAGTGACTTTTTGATGGATGTCCTGAGATTGATTTTTCCAGCATAGGAAAGTTAATTATACCATTTTATACCATTGAAAAAATATCATCAAAAAGTCACTTAGGCCGTTTTCACATTGAACCCTTCATTATTATCATCGTGTGAGGGGTGCCGTACCCAAAATAATCGGCTGCACGCCAAGATTTAAGGGCGCGTGTCATAAAAATCGGTCAAAGATTTCTGAATCGTCCGATGAGCAAGGTGGCCGTCTGTAAGAGGTTCTGTTGTAGCCGTAGAGAGGTAGCGGTTTCTCAGTTACACTGTGATTTCCTTCTTTACTTTATGGTATTGTAGCCAGATTAGAGTCGTTTTCGTATGAGTGGGAAACTTACCGTACCGTATCGTAACTGTACAAGTATCATAGTTTCTATAAAAAAATTTGAAATTCCTGCTGTAACCGTATCGTATCGTAACCGTACAGTGTTCCCACTCATACGAAAACCACTCTATTAGATGGTCGCAAGTGTAACGAACGATCTCCGACCGTCTGATAATCAGGCTAATGGTATTGAGGTTTTATTTGAAGGAATTGAATAAAATAATGAATGGAATGAGAAGAGAGAAGTCAGTGTAGTTTGGTATCCTTAGAGTCACACAGTTCGTGTCGTGTTCAGCGTTTTGAATGAGTGCGACTTCAACGTTGACTGCAAAATCAGTTAAAAATCCTGCGAGACGGAACGGCACGCCACCAACTTTAACATTGACGAAATCTGCTCTATTGGCATTCTTCCCCAATAAGAACAGTGCATGCTGCGACCGTAATTTCGTGGTGAAAAAAATAGTATTTTGCGTCGGTGGTCTCCCAGGAAGCCAACGGTGCGCTCTACCTCGACTCTCCGTTTTAGAATGGAAAGAAGTCGAAACAAGTGTGAGGTGATTGAGGATGGAATTTAATTGGGACCCCGCTTAGAAAACCGCCAATGCACCAACCAACTGGCTGAGTTCTACTTCATCATTGCAAACTGCTTCTATATTTCTGCATCAGTGCGAAGAATTTAACAGATTTGTTAAACCGCATTAAAAAACGATTCCTCAAAAGGTGTCCTTTTCAAATGAAAACATCCATCCAGTTGGTGTTTTATAGACTATTTCTTTTCCCTTCAATCATGGATAATCTCATCCAACTGCTGAGTGCTCTAAGGGTAATGAAAACCTTAGCATTATGTCTGTTATTGTAATTACTTGACCATAATACGGTATATACGGTATACAGCTATTTCAAAAAACGTTGAATACTGCATTCTGCATACTGAATAGTGCATTCAAAGACCAAAATGCCTTGTAGTTCAGTTTGTTTTGGAGATGACATAGTGAAAATCCTCTATAACACTGATAACTAGGCAAATAAGTGGCAAAACGACAACGGAAATGATCACAAATGCTATTTGTAAGTCTTGGAATGCACTATTCAGTGTGCAGAATTCAGTATTCAACGTTTTTTGAAATAGCTGTAATCGGATTTGTTACGCCGAGGGTTGTCCAAAATACCGATTACTGTCGGTGACTGGGCAGCGTCGTAAGTTTATAATGTAGCACGGTTTACCAAAGGGTGACCAACTTTACCATAGGGTGACCAGTTCTATAAATTCATGCGCGTGTTTGAATTTAATGACCTTGATAATGAAGTCAGATTTTGCATACTAATTACTTTCACCATCTGTAAAACTAATGTACCGTTCGTATTAGTTCGTCTATTTTGGACGTGTGGTTACGCCCCGGGTGAAAGATAATTTAACCCGGTTTAGCCTTTTTATGGTATGACAATACCCTAATTCTGAGCCGCGATCCCATCATTTTTGGCACGGCTACCGTAATTATCTTAGTTTGAACAGAAAATTTGTTGGCCTTACAGGGGTGCCTTTACCAAACAAATTGGTCCGCGAAAGTGGGACTCTATTAAGCCCGAATTCTTGGGTTGCATGTGACGTCACGGTAGCCATCTTGGATGAACTTCAACAAAAGATTTCTCATTAGCGTCACTTGTTTGTTCATCCAAAATGGCTACCGCTCTATTGTCTTCTGAATTCCCAAAGGAATGGATGAAACCCAGCAATTACACGAAAACCTTTTTATGGTACGCGGCGCCTCTAAATCTTGGCACGCGGACCAATTTGTTTGGTTAAGGCACCCCTGTAAGACCTGTAAGGCCAACAAATTTTCTGTTCAAACGAAGATAATTACGATAGAAACGTTTTGAGCAAGAACGATTGGAAAGTTGAATACTTATGTTAGTAAAACAATATTTTTCCATAACTAACATTAAATTGTATATTAAATTCCGTGCAAATCATATCAAATTTCGTATTCGTACTCGTACTTTGTGCTTGAGCTCCCTAGTGAAACCGGTCCTTAACAGCTTTAATTAGTTGTTTCCCTATAAAGTTACTCGGTGAGCGTGAAATATAGTCAGTCAGTCACTGAACGAGCGAAAACACGTAAGAACGAAAGAATGAATCAACGAATAATGTGTCTGAATGTACTTGAGTCAACGGCATTACCGTTCCGTGCGCGACGTGTGAATGACTTTTCGAATTGCTAATCCCTCAGTTCAATCAAGATGGCTACCGTGACGTCACAAGCCACTATAAAGTTACTCGGTGAGCGTGAAATATAGTCAGTCATTGAACGAGCGAAAGCACGTAAGAACGAATCGACGAATAATGTATCCGAATGTACTTGAGTCAACGGCATTGCCGTGTCGTGCGCGACGTGTGAATGACTTTTCGAATTGCTAATCCCTCAGCTCATCCAAGATGGCTACCGTGACGTCACATGCAACCCAAGAATTCGGACTTAATAGTCCCCCTTTTCGTCGATGACTAAATGAGTAGACTGAACCGAAGTCTTAATACGCATGTGTACGTCCGTTGAATGGGTAATTAGTGACTAATCGAACCGTTCGGTAATCGAACGTAGCCGAATCCAATCGAACTTGCTGGAAATAGTACTGGCTTATTTGAGTATATAGATGTGAGATTTAAAAAAAAGTTCAACAGAGTTTGCTTACAATGCCCAGTAACGATCTGCACAACATCCTTATAATAAACTTAATTAAGTAGTAATAATAATAATTATAATAATGATGATGATGGTGGTAATAATGTTTATTAGAGTGCATTTCATAGAGTGATTTTCATCGGACTGTGAAACAATTACTAATAGTCAGTGTTTAATAGTGTCTAATAGTTGTATTGCAACAAAAGAAAACAATGGGTGCAGAGTCTATTAGTGTCTATTAGCTTAGTAACTATTTCACAGTCCGGTGAAAATCACTCTGTCTGTGAAATAGAGTGGTTTTCATAAACCCGTGAAATAAATACTAGCAGTTAATGTGTAATAGTCAAATATGAACAAAAGAAAACAACAGAATTAGACTGTGTACCTAGACCTACCTAAATTCCGAGCCAGGATCCGAGCCAGGATAAAAGTTAGACTTTCTACACATTCAGTGTATTGCTATTATAAGAAAGGTCTGCTTCAATGCTAGTGACTCAATAGCAACGAAATAGCAACTAAATAGGCACAAATAACTTGATCTTATTTCACAGACATATGAAATGCACTCTACTTATAACGCGCAATTTTAACACATGATCAAATGCGCACTTACGCAATCGAACATAATCGAGCCCAATCCAACGTCCGATTTGCGTCGCTGATCGATTGCTCCGTATTTTTAGTGGGTTTAGGAGAGAGTTAACCAAAAATGTGGTTAGCTAGATTAAGGTCGATTAGGTTTTATTAATCGAACATTCGATTTGAATCGATTCGTGATCACACTTGAACTTGTTAAAGTTTCACAGTTTTCGGGAGTGCCCTATTCCCAAGACGAAGCAAATAATTGTTAAACAGACTAAACAATTCTCCATCCTAGCTAAGCGAAAAAGTACATGGCAAATAAACCAAAAAGTGCTGGCAAAAAGCCAACTTCTCTACAGGTTACTAAGTTTTTCGCTCCATGTTGTCTTTATTGTCTCAGATGTTTTAGCACTAAGCTCAGACAACAATGCATTAGGGATTTAGAAAAGTCGTTCACACGTCGCGCACGGAACGGTAATGCCAATATTCGTTGATTCGTTCTTTCGCTTGTTCAGTGACTAATTGACCGTATTTCGCTTGGACAACTCGATAGGGTACGCTTACCGAGTGATTATAGCAAAGCTGTTAAATACTTTCCAGTTTCATTAGGGAGCTTAAGCACAACACAGGGGTTCCCAGACCTTAAAGGCTGGTCAGTCACACTAGCGTCGGATTCGGAATCGGAAGCAGAAAACAAAGGAGAAGACAAAAGAGTTAAGTCAAGCGTGTGACATAAGACATCGACATAAGCATCGCAAGAAGCATAAGACCAAGCATAAGCATAATCAAAGACAAAGGAAGGAACAAAGAAAAACACCTTTCTTTTGTATTCTAATCCCTAAATTCTTTGTTGTTTTCTTACGATTCCGATTCTGATTCCGACGCTAGTGTGAACCAGCCTTAACAGTTTTGGTTTCCTACGTAGCTTCCTCGGTATGAAGCCTTCTAAAAAGATCTAAACATAACCGTTTCTAAAACGCTTCTTAAAACCTTAAAAAGCTTTTAAACTCATTTATTCATTTACGTTTTCTTATGTTTGGTTATGCTTTTGAAGCAATTTACAAAAACGAAATTTATGCAGATCTCTCACACAAATTTATCCATTCTGGAGAAATAGAAAGGATTTTTTCCCATTAAAACTCAGCTCCAAGTCAACTGATGCTTTTTTCGTAAGATTTTTGACTTGAAAATCGCTCATTGCTTTGAATCGAAGGCTACGTAGGAAACCCAAACTGTTAAGGTCTGGGAAACCCTGTGAAGCACAAAGTATGAGTACGAATACGAAATTTGATATGATTTGCACGAAATTTGAAATACAATTTAATATTAGTTATGATAAATATCATGTTTTAATATCTTATAAGTGTTTAACCTTTCCAATCTATCTTGCTCAAAACGTTTCTCAAATCGAAGAAAGGCCGATCTCGGTTTGCATAATTGGCACGGTTGCGAAACAAGTTGTAAGAACCATTATGTAGCATGTAACACTCTGACCCTACTCTGCAGTGTGCAAAATTATTGCTAGAATATGATTGCAGCAACGTTTTTTCGATATTGCGATGTGCAACATGTGCAGCTAATTTTGCAACGGCATTGCGAGAATGCCTCGCAGAATAATCTGCATCATGTAAGAATGTCTTTAAGTCGGTTCTTCTGCTGATCAAAATGTCACCTCTTCCAAAGTACAGCAATTCAGATACGCATACACCAAGCTTGGGTGTCCTTATTGTAAGTGGCCAATAATCCGGATATATTTGAAAACGCAACCTTTTTTACTCCGTTCCTGCCATCCACACTGAAACAATGTTTTCTTGGTACGGTAGAGATACACCTATTTCAATCTCACCTGAAAGGAATCGTGCATGAGTAGAAATTACTAAAGCTATTGCTGGGTTTCAAACAGCTGGTGAATCTCATTATATGCTTCAAATGGTGGTCACTGTTTGACCACCATGTGCTCTCAACTAGAGAATATCCTATATTGAAAACTTGTCTTTCAGCTGATGAAAATTCCAACGAGATGACGTCATATGAAACCTAAGAATATCAAATTTTTGCTTAGTTTGCTCTGACCTTATACACCAAAGCTTTCTATCCATACTTCTTTTCGGTCTGCTCCCAGGGCTTGTGGCCTCTCGAACGACAACCTTTTCAGAAACAGATACCCGCCGCACCGAGTTGTCCCTGGTAGCCGGGATGACTCTTGTGTTTTCTTTTCCCTACGACCCAAATCAATGAAACATAGCTAGCCACTTTAGCTAGAAAAAAAGCTTGCTTTTGGTCCTGGACCTACTCATCTCAGGGTCCCCTATTTGCAAATTAAAAAAAAAAAATCACGTTAAAATATTTGGTCTTTTCACGCGTCACGGATAATTCAAAAATCTCACGTTCACGAAAAAATAATCAAAAGTTGCTTTCACGTGGACGCAAAAGAGAACTTAAATCACGTTTCACTCGTCAAAATAAATTTGCCATTTCACGTTTCACACAGTCAGGGTAGTAACGAGGTATATAGTTTTTTCAGTGATCCCGATCCCAGGGCTAAAAATCTGATCCTTGATCCCCAAAATAAGGACAATTTTGATCACTGATCCCGTAAAAAGTGATCCCTGAAAAATGGTGATCCCGATTCCAAAGACAGTGATCCCGATCCCAAGGCTAAAAATCTAATCCCTGAGACCAAAAAATAACGTTCATGTGATCCCTGAGCCCCAAAATAACGCTGATCCCTGATCCCATATACCTCGTTACTACCCTGAAATGTATAGGGGACCCTGTCATCTGGATACTAGCTGTATTCTGTCCAAATCCCAAATGTCTCACAACAGTCGTTGGAAGTCACTAAATAAAATAATTTCACAAATACGTGAGTCAAACATACGTGGTATGCTGGCATAAAATATGACTTTACGTAATTACCATAGAAAAAGTAGATAATTTCAGACACTTTCTGTCACCGCTGTGGTCCCTCGTTCGATCCCCGGACGGGGCATTACATGTGGCTTGAGTTTCTTGTTCGTTCTCTCCCTTGCTTCGAGGGTTTTTCCTCCCTCAGTAAAATCGAACTAGTTTCGATCTAAGCTGTGCTCCGTGATCAGACATGGGTCGTATGGTGGCTGCTACGTGTATGTGTACAGGCTCGTAACATGGTATATTTTCGTCTCACTGATCCCGGGTTTTTATAGTCTCCCTTAGAAATTTTTGATCCCTGATCCTTGGTGCAAAAAACTGAGCTGATCCCTGATCCTGACCTAATGTCCCTGATCCTTGATCCCACCCATTTGATCCCTGATCCTGGCCATAATTTGGGGCTTCATCCCTGATCCCATATACCATGTTACGAGCCTGATGTGTACTGATGTAAATTTGTATGTAGAGTGCTTGCAATATATCCGTGAAAAACTTTGTAAGAAACGGCACTAATTTGTACTAATTAAACAATAGAAAACAAAGGATTTCGCGCTATTTAGTACAATTGAGTTCGCTAACTTTTTCACGGATATATTGTAAGCACTCTAAATGTGTGATTGTTCAATTGTCTCGTAATGAAAGCGCCTTTCGTTTGTAAACCTTCGACTCGATCACGTTGAGCTGCGCCCTTCGTAATTCAGTAATTCTGCAAGGAAGGGCGATGAGCTACTCCTAATTAATTAATTAATTTGACGTCGGTTCTAAACACTCTGACGGAGTATCTATTGTGTAAAAAGACAAAGACTTTTGTTATTTTGTTAAACTGGGATTAGTTTCTGGTTCAGTGGCAATAACTTTGGGAAGGCCGTCTGAAACATTAACAACTGGGTTAAGAGATCAAACACCCAATTCTCCTAATATACCGTGCACCGCATTGACCGCGCCGAAGGGTGCAAGTTGTTGTGACGGTATCTTTCACGGCATATTGAGCTATTCCAGATCATTTGTTATCATGGAGGGTGAAAAAGCTGAAATTGAACTCAAAGACGAGGAAGCCAACAAGCCTCTATTTAGAGCTAATTCTGGAAGCGAGGAAGAGAGCAACGTGCAAGTCCACAACGAACACGCTCGCGAAAAATGGGCCAGTAAAGCCGAGTTTATGTTGTCTTCGTTGGGTTATTGTGTTGGTTTTGGCAATATTTGGCGTTTTCCTTACCTTTGCTATAAAAACGGAGGAGGTAGGTTCGCAATTTTGTTTATTTTTTACGTTGTTGATAACAGATAACTTAAACTTAGTTAAGCTTACTCAAACATTTAACAAGTGAACAGCTAATTTCGACGTCCACTTCTGATATGACCTGTCAAAGTTTATTGTCTTTTAACTACGTCTCAACAGTTGTTTTTGGTGTATTTGGTGTATGCAAGTATGTTATTTATTCGAATCTACAGTAACTTATATCAAGTTTCTGGTGTAGCGCCTAAGCGCCTCATAGTACGATTAATATATCTGTCGTTGAGCTTGAGCTTTGACCTTTTTTATTTCGTGAGGGTCTTCTTTAAGCTGGTAAAATGTGTGTTGTGTGTGTTTTGTTTTTGGTTGCAAACATTTGCTTGATATATGAGGCTTTGTTTTACGCTTCGGTGGCGCGGAGGCGAAGATAACTTGCTTTGCGTGTTGAATTTGAATCTTGCTTCTCAGAACGTCCACTTAATATTGTCTGCCAGAATAAATTGTTTTTTTTTTTTTGACTTGAAATTCAAAGTAGAGGTTGTTCATGGTTTAATGGTTTTGGTGTCAAACTTGGCTAAAAGATCAGTAAACTTATGATTATTATAAAATACGCAAATGGAAGTTTATAATTCAACCACAGATTGAAGTATAGTCATATGTTCTTGCGTTGCGGTTTTGAATCTTTTCCTTTCTCTTTTATTCTATTTAGTTATTTACTTATCTATTTTTGGACCACATCAAATAAGCATTCTAGCTAGTACAGCTTGTTAATGTACTGCAGTAAGAAAGAAACGAAGAAAGAATTACAGATGAAATTTAAATACAGCGTATATGTAATGTATGCATATATATATATATATATATATATATATATATGTGTACGTTTATAAATCTTAAGGTATAGATACATTGTTAGAACAAAAAAAGCAGTGCTTTGCTACACATATTGGAAATATGGTGATTATATTTTCACCCATGAAAGAAAGATCACTAGTTTGTATTAGTTGCAGATAAAGGACAAAAGTAAACAATGCATGTAGGTTTAGAGTCTACTACTATAACCATTACTTAAATATACTATCTTTTCATGGGTTAAATAAAATCACTATACTTATACATACATAACACAGGTTATAATTTATTAGGATGCTATTAAGCTTTCATGGAAAAGATCCTTTCAAAATTATGAATGAATAATAATCCCCCAGGGTCTAATCAACATATATGCATATATTTACAATGCACATAGTCATTATTATTAATTATTACTATTAAAATTTATGAATGTAGCTTTATACAGCTCATTGCTCTTATAATACAAACGGTGTTCAATGTTTGTCATGCAATACCCTCAACCACCAACTGTGGTCAAACATTCCATTCATTGTAAAATAAAAGCTTATAATTAACACAATGAATAAACATCAGTACCTTCTTTTTGTAATACAAATTCTTGCCCTACTGTAATTTTCATTGACAAAATGTTTACTTTTCAAGAATTTGTAGCAGCAATCATGGCAAATGCTTGTTATTACCTCATAAATTTTAGCACAAAACTGTTGGTTCTAGACTCAAGCTGTGATCCATTGAGTCACAGTAGGGAATATTTGGCCTTTGTATGCCAACACTTGCAGCTAGAGAGTGTTATATCATGATTCATAAAGGAAACTTTTAGACTCACAAAAGCTGACCAGAATTTGGCAAGACTCAAGGGGACTAGAGTGATTTTCACCGGACTGTGAAATAGTTACTAAGCTAATTATATCCATTTTGAAATCATTGGTGATTTCTGCAATCTGATTGGTTAAAAAGTGTGCGATTAATTCCTAAATTGCATCCTTTTGCTTCATTAATCGCATCTTTTTTTCCAACCAATCACAAAACAGTGTCTTTTATTATCAGCCAATCATATACAAGAATCAAAAAAGCCATTTGATTGCTGTCAAGCTGTGGGATCTTTTTCCTTGAACCTGTTTTCACATTTTTGTTAAAAAAGTAGAGCAAAAAAGTTAAGATTTCAAAATGGATATAATTAAGTGGTAATTAAACTTCGTGTCATGCAATTTTGGGCCAGAAATCATACTTGTGATTATCAAACTGCACTCCCGCTACGCGGTCGTGCAGTTTTGTAATCACTCGTATGATTTCGGCCCAAATTGCACTCCACTCAGTTTAATTACCATTATTAATAGACACTAGTAGACTCTGCACCCATTGTTTTCTTTTGTTACAATAGAACTATTAGACACTATTAAACACTGACTATTAGTAATTGTTTCACAGTCCGATGAAAATCACTCTATTGGACACCCCTTACCAATATTCATCATAATATTTTGTAATTTTATGAGATAATGAAAGTGAAATTCAACTACTAACGAACACAAAAATAGCATAGTTTGGTGATCACTAAATATGGTGTAGTATGACTAATTTCAGCCACATTGTTAATATCGACATTGCTATAATTGTGCAATTTAGTAATTAAACTCCCTTTTATATTGGTCCTAGTGATATCCATTTTGTGATGGGGCCTACTGTATTAAGTTAGTGCTTGGGGTTTGTGAATAGTTGGTAATGGGATAAATATTGGTTGTGGGAAAATTCACATGAATAAATTGGCTAAAGCAGCCAATTCTTGCTTTGAAGATGTGTTGTCTGGCAATACACCTTTAGGCTATGTGACTTGTGTGAGAGGTAGAAATACTTGATAAAATGGAATTCTGGTCAATAATGATTTTACTAAAGTTCATTGAAGTTAAATGTGTTTAATAACTTTTATTATACAACTGTGGAGTAAATTTATCAAATAAGGTATTGTTTGAGGGCCAATATGGGGCGGTAATACCCTCTAGAAATCCGGTTTGTGTATTCGGCCCTGTATGATGTCAATTAAGGCTTCAAACTGGCTTCTTTTTCCCATGCATGCGGTGCTGGTTTGCAAAAAGGACTGTTTAGACATCTGGTTTGTGTATTTGGCCCTGTATGACGTCAAGGCTTTGAATCGGTTTGGAGTGTGCGTGCAATGGTTTTCAAAAAGGACTGTTTGGATAATAAAAATACTGTTAAAAACAAAGCGAAAAAGCAATTGTATAATAAATCCTTTATTAGATATTTTCTTGTGTATAATTTACGGGCTGACATTTTACTAATAACTAATGACTCATAAAATATCAGCCCGTAATACACAAGAAAATATCTAATAAGTGGTATTTAATGGCATTTTCATGGTATGGCAAAACTATAGAGTACCCCATGAAAACATCTAGATCCAAAAGGTACATATTTTTAATGGCCATGAAAATGCTAGAGAAAAGAGCCATGAAAATTTTCATTGCCATTAAGAATGACCACTTCACAGGTTATTCATAAGAAAGTTTTCACTGAATTCCATAGAAATACAACTGGATTTGGAGGAGGAGAAGTTGTCAGATGGTTTCATAATGTCAACCTTTAGTTGTATCAGTATAATTAAGCTTGTCCAAAAACTTCACCAAAAAATTATTATACATTCTTTGATTATAAATTCACAAAAAAAGACAATCATGAGGAAACATAATGGAGTGATTTTGCTATTAGTAATGTATTAGTTGAACATACCAAATTTCGCAACGGCTACACACGCACAATCGATTTCATCTTCTTGCAAGCTTAAATTGTATCCTCAAAAAACACAAAAATGCCTTGATTTAAACTTATGCTACTTAAACATCATTTTGGATCCAGTTGGGCAGCAGTAAACCTGGATAAATCGCACAAAATAGACTATATTGCAACACAAAATACCAAACGCCTCCAAAAAACTGTACAACATGGCGCCTGGCTTTTGAATATTGTCACATGACCAAATGCCACACTTTCATTGGTTGATTGACTCTGTACCAGTGCTTCTCGAAGTAAAAGCTTGTGTTAGTAGACCAGGTTTTGCTTGCTAAAATGGTTCACTTTGAACCAGTTTTATACGTCTGCGGTTGCTCTCTAAGATCAAGAAGGCTTTAAGAACCACAACAGAATGGGATGTTATATTTTTAAGGACATTGAAGCTTTGAAAGATGAGAGAAATATGGACTACGCGTCTACGTTCATTCGAAGATCCGGATAGACGTGCATGTCAATCAAACTGTTTATAGTTTATAATTCTGCTTAGCAATGAAATCTTTGGTAACCATGAGGGAGCACTGCTGTCAGGACTGTCCCCTGAAGCATGCCTCAGTAGCAAAACCCTTGCCTAATAGGTAAGGGAAGGCTGGGAAAGAAGTGCCATCAAACCGGGCATCAAAGTATCAGAGAGGATCTCTGAGAGAGGATAGAATTTTTAAGAGCAGTGATTGATTGATTTGTCTCTGTCTTCATTTCTTCACAGCATCCTTCCTCATTCCATACTTTCTCATGCTATTTCTGAATGGAATACCATTGTTCTTCCTGGAATTAGCCATTGGTCAGTGGTTCAGTGCTGGTGTTATTGGTGTCTGGAAGTCCATTTGTCCACTTTTTAAAGGTACTGCAATTGTTGTATTTTAGAAAATGTTTAAGCCATCCAAACCACAGTGTGCTGGAACTTAATATTTTAATTTATACTGACATGTAAGTAATGAAATTATGTCATGTTCAAAAAGATGATATAAATCACCAAATTATATGAGACTGCGAAGTGTTTTGGATAAAGAATGTTTATTGGGAATCACTAGGTGACATATAACTTACTTCAAACCCCTTAAATAAAACAGAAGTATAGCAAAGTGAATTTCAGAAATGAAAAAAATAATGTGCAGGCCTCTGTCAATATTTGTAAGGAAACAAAGCTCTAGGAGATGATCTACCAACAAAAACAACAACAACAACAACAACAAAAAAAAACGTTTCCATAAGATATCTTACTAAGAAAAATAATGGCATTACTTATTACAGTATAAGCCTTAAAACTGTCTTACTGATATTGAGGTGCTCTTTTCATTTCTGAAATTCATTATACCACGACTTAATTGCTATTCTGTTTGGTTTAAGGAAGGGGTCACATGACATTTTAGAGCAATTCTCCAATTCCTTGTATACAGAACTGATTTGCTGATCGAGACTTATTTCCTCATACATGTAGAGGAAAATAATGATAAACATTTTTGGGCCTATGAAGGCAAATATTCTTTGACAAATACCTCCAGCACACTGCATTCTTGAACCTATTTGTTATTGAATTGGATGGTTTATTGACAATATTAAATGTTGTTACATGTATTTGTATATTGATATATGTACGTTACACTGTACACTACACCACCATGTGCATTTGAATAATACTGTATTTGGAAACAGGAGCCAGTTGCATAAAATGTAACGTCGAATGTAACTGCTATCGTTAGACATTACTAACAGTGGTTTAACCGGGATGAACATGCGATGTAACCAGTTACATCCAATATTAAGTTTTATGCAACTGCCCCAGGTAATATCTAAAGTATACAAGGATTAAAGGAACAACCAGGGGGAGACACCTGGGGCGGGGGGGGGGGGGGGGGGTGATTGACACCTTGGGGGGGGGGAATTGCCAATTGGGAGGAGGGGAGATTGATGACAGAGTATTCATGATCATGTATCAGGCATAATGTGACAGGAAGATGTAAAGCCATTTACTCAGGGTCCTCTATACCCTTTCACAAAATTCATTCACCTAAAAATATTTGGCCTTTTCACAAATCATGTTAAAAACTGAAATCATATTACATCAGAAAAGATATAGCCCCAATCACAATTTACGAAAATTGTATAGGTGGACCCTGTTTTAATTTTGGGTGGAGGTGGGGTATCAATTGACACTTCCCTTGAAAGGGAGGTGTCATTTGGTGGAGATTTGACTGTACCTTCAATGTGAGAAAACCAATGAGATCACTCAGGCCTTTTGTTGATTGCTTCATGGACAGACAGCCTATAATTTTGGGCAGTTGGTCTAATGTGATATAGTGCTCAGCATTGACCTGTTTTTTGGGGGTCCATCAATTTAGCTTTATTTGTACCTTCCTGTCAGTATGATGTCTGCATAACCCCTGGGAGGGAGCTGTCAGTAGGGAGGGAGGGGGACTTTGGAGTGGGTGGGTGGGGGATATGATGGATGAATTCTTTACAGTGTACAATCATGTATCTGTGGAGGAATGCTTACAGTATATAACTGACAAAAACTTAGACATGCACTTGTCAGTGATTATACATCCAGATCAATACTGCTTAATATTTTCCTTTTTTCAAGTTATGTTCTACAGTATATCTCTCTCTTATTTGCACCATTGCATGTTTCTGTACATTTTACTTTATAATTTTGGATAACACTTCACCTAGCAAGCTCATGCATTTAATAGCTTTAAACTAACATTTATTAGAACATCTTTGAGTTCAACCTTTTCCATTTTAAATGCATGACTTTTTGTATAAAAATGCAGTTTTACGCAAGAAAAACACTTACATTCTTAACTTCTTAAAAATATCCTCAGAAGCCTTTCTGTTTGGCACTCTGTTTTTGTTCTAACATTTATGATGAATCTTCGAGTTTGTCTAACATACAGAGCATTTCTCCATGTAGCCTAACTGATCATGGTGACAACCCTGACGATGTCTTCACAAGAGCGTGCACGTAGTCCAGTGTAACTGGTAAACTAGCTTATAATAAGCTCTTATAAGTACTTGACATAAATTATTACGTATATATATTCATTTTAATTCTGATCAATAATCACCAATTGTTATTTTAGCTAATCTATAGGGCTTTTATATAGATCTTTCACTGTTGATGTGGTAAATTATCAACTGAAGATTTTTTGTGTTGTTCATTGTGTGCCAAAATAATGCAGTCTGTGGTTTAATAAATTGCTTCATTTGTATCCTGTCTACATTCAGTATATGGTGTTCACAACCACACCCCTATTAAAAGCTATAACCTCTACTGAATTGTGGCTTGTGAGTCCTCCAATTGGTCTTGATATATAGGTCCACCATCCACCAACTGGCTGTTTTTTGTGTGTTTTGTTTTTGTTTTTGTGTTTGTTTTTTTTTTGTGTTTTTTTTGACAGCGAAAAACATTATTTTTCCAAAACAACATTGCATTGTACTGAATAATTATCTCATGGAATGAAAGTATATGGTTTTGTTATGTTATTGAACTTCAAATGTTTGAGTGCCTTTAGCTTTTAAAGCAATTAAATGTACCTTCAATTATATCATCATTAATAGTTCTACAGCTTTCAGATGATATTTAAATTATTTTGTTAATATGCCTTAAATCAGTCTGGTAAAATATGAGCACTTTTATTTACAGATGACAACTGTACACTGTGAACTTTAACATTCATGTCAACTGTTATACACTGAAGTCTTTAAACATGCACTGCTGAGGGAATTTTGATTAAAACATAATTATCAATCAACATTGAGCTTTTATTTAAACATTTTCTTTCTTTCTTTGAGTAAAAAACATCCGCAATTTGCTTCTGCTCAAAAGGCTCCTTTCCTTCCGTTTTTTTTTAATTTTTTACTAAATTACTGTTGCGAGTTATTGACGTTAAATATGGTTGCTTTACTTTACTTTACTTTAACCTAGCTAGTTAACTTGCTATTAAAAAAAAACAGTTACATAATTAAAGCGACAGATATCTAGGAGTGTTCATAGGATGGGCAATACAGGCTCTATCTATCAGGAGAGAAGTCCAAATTAATGTTCATTATACTTATACAGTACATTAAGTAATAAGTCCTTTAACACATATATCAAATTTTGAGTGTTAGTCAATTTGCTTGTAGTATTACAGGCACTCGATCTGAGTGTACACATGCACAGTGATTGTAAGTACATGTACACATGCCATGTATCATAGTGAAGTAGCTCACTATTGATTGTTATGCAGAAACTACAGCGGCCTGAATGTAATTAGCAAAAACAGTGTTGAATCTAGGTTTTTTCGGAATATCTACTTTAAGTTAGACATCAAACCATTCTGGAAAAAAAATTCCTAACAGGTTTTAAATAGAACTATGTCATTAACCTGTTCTGTGATTATAATTCCCCAGAGCAAAAAATAAATGGAACACAAATAATAACTGTTCATTATGTACATGTATGTACTGTCTTGTACATTATGTATGCAAAAATTGTGTTCACATAGTTTGTCATTTTGAGCCTCAAAGGTCAATTAATATTGATCATCATTTTGGTAATGTATAATTATTCGTTATTATAATTAGCTACAATTTATTTATTGTTGAAGTGATAACTGAATAATTTTTTATAGTCAACAGGAAGCTAGTGATAATTATATCATCTTTACATTACCATTTGTTATGTTGAAAGCCATCTTATGATAAAGATCTAAATTCTCCCTATACATGTATAATTATCTTTGCTTTGTTATTACGAGAATCACTTGGCAGTGAAATGAAATATTATCCTGAAATATGATAGATGCACCATACCAACCAGATCCTTTAAACAGATGAACTGATTTCATCTACTCTGAATTTAGTTTCAACACAACTTAAATGATATATACATCTGTACATGTACATGTATGCTAATCAATCAGTCAAAATATATCATTCCCTCTTGAGACTAGTCTAAGTATTCTTTTTAGTTTTCTTTCAATTTATGATAATGAGCTTATTCATAAAAGAGCCTTAGGATATCATGGTATTGCTTAAATTAAAAAAGGAATTGAATTTGAATTTGTGGTACATCTGGATTGAAACTTTAAGATTCAATTTAAAGATGCCAATTCAAACTACAGTCAAAACTCTTTTTGCAATCACTCTCATAAGCGACTAACTCTAAGTATTTACTTAGCCACCACTGACTGACTGTAAATTGAAGCATTTGAATATTGTATGTCACTCATGCTCTGTTGAATCTCAACGACCACTCTCTAAGTGATAGCAACTATCAATCAATTTATACTCGAAATAAAGGTAGCAATACAAATGTACTAATATCTCCAAGTGATAAATAAAAAATTGAACTAAATCCTAAAAACTATGAAACTGCAGGCCTTTTTGCTTTGTTTCCAAGCTCTTGAAAGGGACCATTAGCCCTGATGTATGTAGTTAAGTTTGTGGTTATCAAGTAATTACATTTATAATATGACCCTTATTTCCCAGCTTGCATGCTCTTTATAAATCCTTTGGAAAAAGTGACACAATCAGCTAGGGCTGGACAGCTTTGCTTGAGCAGGCAAAAAAACAAAAAAAAAATGTACACCCCACTCATTTCCACGTACTAAGTTTTATTTGTATTACAGATATTTTTAGCAGTTTTTATAACAGGAAAAAAAACCCAGATCATATGATAAAATGCTTACACATTGGCTGAGTTAGGTTGGGCCACTGTGCAGTGCTTATTCTGTATGACATATTACCTCAAGCCAAGTACTTTCCTGTCTCGCCCTCCCAATCAGTCAATAAGTACTTAGTACTGTGTTGAAATCCCAAACACATGAATAATGAATTTGAAGTGTATTTCATGCAATCCCTTATTCTTAAAAACAGTAATTTGTGTACTCGTAGGCCTCTTCCATGACAGGCTATAAGTCATGTAACTGCAACCTTTTACCCAAGATCAAGCTAAAAGCTCTTCATAAATGTTAAACAACCATGCAGTCTCTATATTGTTCCTATGCCTGGTTGCTTACAAGAGCATAAGTCATAAGTCATGCAGACCAACTCTAGTTGTTACCACTTTCTCAAATTCCTGAGGTGATCGATTACGAGTCAGAGCTCTTTGACATACTGTATACTGTAGTTCCTCTGTGTGACTTTAAGTTTTTGTCACTCCTAGCTCCTACTTCTAAATTCCCACTCTTCACAATTACAATTTGCCTCTGGCAGAGTTTGTCATTCTTATACTCATATATGTAATAATGTATCAATTTATTGTAAAGTTGTATACATTACAGAACACTGCTAGTTGGAATATACTGAACTATTTATGCTAGAGGGCATTAACATTAATCCATATATGCTCAAAATGAGTTGTACTGTACTTGGATGTATGTGTGTTATTTTATACTTGAGCCATGCATGTTTTTATATTTCATATTGTTTTAAGTTTCTGATGCAGAATTGTTGATTGTACTGCCAGAGTACATGATTAATATGTACTGTATAAAAGTTGGTGCTCAACAACCCTAAATGTTTCTTGAGATTGAAGAGGTTGTCACCTACCAGCATAATTAGTTAACTAGGAGGACGTTTTACAATTCCTGATTGCACAGTGTACCCTCCCCACCACTAACTATGGAAGGAGTGGAGACAGTGCAGCTCCATGATGTCCACATTGTTGCAGAACAAGCTACAGGAAACTTGTCGCATCAATGATGTGTCTAGGACTGATTTAAGCATCTGTATACACAGGAGTATAAATACGTAAATTATGGTTAAAATATGAAATTAAGTTCCCTCAGCAGCTCAAGACATTTTAGTGTCTACTTGTATTGTGTATGTAATTTCACTTTCTTTAAGAAAGTCTACTTCTAAACAAACACTTACCTTGAATTTGTACTTGGTGGTTGGCTGTATAAGAATGGGTCTTCATGTTTCATCAGTTAGCTTTTTTATGTGGGTTGGCAGGGGATGGAAGGAGCAGGGGGAGGGGGGGGGGGTGGAAATGGCCCAGTCCATTGAACACCAATATAGTGTGATTTAGCTGGAATTGTGATCATTGCATGCATTGTTATTGTGCTGTATGTTTTTCCCTACTGCTGTTTTCATTGGACTGTGAAAAGTCCATGTGATGCTGTATTGTCCTGTGCATGTTGCAGCACTTTAATTGGATAACACATTGATCAACATTGACAAATGCTAAGATACAGTTTGGAACACTGAACATTTGGCTAGACACAAACATTTCCACACTGTTTACTTACTGACTGATGGATGGGGCAGATGGATGGAATGGAGAAAAAGACCAATCAGTTGACTGACTGACTGACCAAACAACTGACCAACTCACTAATACTTAAACTTTCTTACTTATTTATTTATTTGTTTGTTTGTTTGTTTGTTAATTTGTTTGTTTGATTGTTCTGTATTCAACTGGACTTCACTTTTGCATTGAAGACATTAATATGATTTTTGCATGTTGATGTTGCTAATTGTACATTTAATACTTAATTACAACTTTTGATGTCTTAACAAAATTATGATTATCTTTCCATCAACTTCGAATCTTGTAACTTATGTGCAATAGCTGTTTTATGCTATCATAGAGGCTTGCTTCTGTGAATAGGATGATGATTATAGCAGCTATATTTGCACATACATTGACCTTTCACAGGGGGCGGATCTAGAGGGTGTCCATAGGTGTACTGGACACTCCCTAGTGCCATGCGAGATGACGTCATCAGACTCCATTGTTAAGAGGCCGTCATCTTGGATGTGACAGTCATCTCTAAAGAGGCCTATTTGGGACACCCCCTTTGCAAAATCCTGGATCCGCCCCTGTTTCAAGTCATTCAAAACAGAAGCCTAGACCAAAATAAACAAAGATGGCTTTAAAGAACTTCCTAATTATACAAGGATGCTTCAAACTGCGACAGACTGAGACATCTTTTGGTACTAATAAGGCCACTGTGCAGCACATTCAAGATAAATCATATCAAAATCCAATTATTAAGTATAGCCTGGAGCCGTTTGGGTATCAGCTTCTATATACATGCATGTTTGATATGATTTTGAAGGAAGGGTCAGTGTTTGTACAATTTGCTAACAGTATAATATGTCAGCTGTCTCCCTTGCCTGAAAATGATCTTCCATCAGGGTCCCCTATAGGCCTTTGTAAAATGAAATCACGCAAAAATATTTGGTCTTTTCATGCGTCACGGATAATTGAAAAATCTCTTTCACATTCACTAAAAATCCAAAAGTTGCTTTCGTGTGGATGCAAAAATATTTTAGATCAAGACCTTAAATCACATTTCACATCAAAATAAATCGGCCATTCATGTTTCACACAAAAGGTATAGGGGACCCTGTTCCATGTCGTACCATCATCTCTGCACTCTACAAGTATCTCCTAGTTTTCACAATGATATGTGTAACCCCATTTAACCTCATACGTACAATGATGTAGGACTGTGCTGTTTTCCTTGTTTTAAGCAGTTTTCAGCTATTCATAATGTTTGTCTGGACATCATGGCTGATCTGGCTCAGCCACTTAGCACAGTGGCCACTCATACAAAAAAAGTCTAGATACTCTGGCTTCATACCCTTGGGACAACTTTAGCACTAGCCTGGTAAAGTGAGGGATAATAGTCCAGTTGTGAGATACATGTATGCTTCACCTGCCACATATGAAAGACTCAGAAGTATGAGGCTATGTGCTAAACCTTTTGTCTTGTTACAATTAAGACTGCAGAACTTTATGCATGTAGCCTCGTCTTGATACTTTTGTATTTGGCAAGTGAAGTGTAATTCGGAAGTTGGCTATTAGGTCAGTGCTTAGTACACTCACTGGAAGATGACTTTTGGGCAAATTGAGACAGGGATGTTAAATGATCATGAAGACACCCATGCAAAATCAGAGGAAGAGACTTTTGATTAAACCCTCAATTTTCCTTTAGAATTGACTAATTTTTGAGGAGAAATTTGATTTTGATCAGATTGATATTACTTACTCTGTTTTTGCAGGTGACTTTTCAAATGTGCAACTACGTTTGCTCAATGTACAGCACATTATAATTATATAAATTTATACATCGATCATCTGCATTAATTGTATGCGCACTGAACTGTGAACCAGTTTGCTGCTAATTTCAATAAAACCTGGTCACACTCAACTGATGGTTTTAGTTTGGACCTTGCATTAAAGATGACTACAATGTAACAATCAACAGAGTACAGCTGAATCTTTTCAAAGGCATACAATGTATATTACCTCCCGTAAGCAGACCTCTTTTATAACTAGACAGCAACTCCTCAGACTCTTCTATATAGCTGACAAACTAAATTCTTGACCTCTCTTAAGTGGATATATACCTCTCATGATAAGTGAACATCAGTTCCTGGTCCCATGGTTCAAATGTAAATTTGATTGCCATCAGATTAAAAAAGCCGAACTTGTATTAATAATTTCTTAGATTTTGTAGTCAAGAACAGTTCTTAATATGCAAAGTTCAAACATCACTTTCAAAATCTAGGTACTATTTATTTAATAGTTGTGTATTATCTCACACTCCATTGAAAATGATAGTACTGATTCATTAGGGTACATGTAATTCTGTAGAATAGTGTACCAAATCAATTGTCAGGTGACAGTTACCAATTCACCTATTGTTGCCAAACAGTTCAAGGTACTTGTTGCCTGCCAGTTGCCCAACAGGTGATTTGGTATATGTTAATTGTATTCTACATAATTACCATATGATTCTACTACTCTGCTCTCATCAGTGATTGTACGTTTATAGGGATTGGATATGCCATTTGTGTTATCTCCTACCTGTGTTGTATCTACTACATTGTGATTTTAGCCTGGACATTTTACTTCTTATTCATGTCCTTTACCTCAACTGTTCCATGGAGTACATGTGATAATGAATGGAACACTGACTACTGCAGGTAATCTTAGCTGTAGATGTTTGTTCATAATCATTATCATCATCATCATAATATCATCATCTGGGTTGGCTTGGGTTGGGTTGAGTGCATGTGGTAATAGTAAGAGTGATTTAATTATCAAATGTGGTGCGATGCTAGGACAGGATGTGAGATGACAAAGATATCACATTCATCTGTTACGTTGCACGACTAAGTGTGACAATGTTGTGACACCATGTTCAGTACTTCATTTCACTTGTTCTCACATCCTCTTCTTTGCACTGGCAATATTAATGGTCATTTCGAACAATATTTGTCAGCAGACACTACAACCTAGCTCTTTCACATAACTGTCACGTCCCAAACAAGACTGTGCCCTACTCTTCCTGGATGCGGTTTGGATTCTTTTACATTCCTTAGGGTAGTGTGCAGTGTATAGATATGTGGAGGGATATTTGCACCTTAGTAGTAGCACACAGTTATCATTATCCAAGAAGATGTGAGGATCTAGCCATTGCACACATATGTAATCACAGAGGCACCCGTTAATTGCTAACAGTTAAAAAGATCTTAAGTTAGTTGGTCTAACGATGGCTTTAGAATCCTTTACTCAAAAGACCAGTAGATGCTTTGAATCAACCTATAGCCAATCAAACAGTGATTAAGATGATTGTAATGATGATGGTGATGACACAGTTTGTATAATGGATATAAAAGAGTTCTAGCTGAAAGGCAGGGTTATTATATCTATAAACACCAGCCATTAATTGAAGGACTGACATTGAAAATGACCCAAGTGACTTTTTGTGCAAGTGTTGATATTTTACCACAGAAAAGTCAAGTGATACCATTTTGGACCATTTGTGAAAATTTAAAAAAAATCAAAAAGTCACTTTAGCCATTTTCATTGGTCCCTTCAATTTCAGCATACTGAATTGCAAAATGTGGACTTATTTCATCATAGTTATATATGTACTGCCCGGCTTCTGACATTGTCCTTATTGATGATATAACAGGACAGAGAGAAAAGGAGGGGCATTGATCAACTGCACTGAAAATGGCATGGTAATCCCAAACTGTACACATAAACCAACTTCGCCAAGTGCCGAGTTCTGGAGGTAAGATCTTCATGAATATGTATATCAACAAATATATCATATCAACAAATAAAGATACATTCCTACATGTAATATTTAGCTAAATATATATGGGCGTGCAACATGATGGGATCTGTTTTTTAGGCTCACAAAATTGAAGGGCTGTTCATAAAAATTGCCAAAGTGACATTTCTTTGATGTTCATGCAGATACAATGTATCTTACCATAGCAAAGTCCAGCAATGGATTTTGGACCATTTGAGAAAACTCAAAAAATCATTTAAAGTCTCTTAAGTCATTTTTACGTGCAACCCTTCAATTGGTAAATCCAGTTTTGAAGTAAAATAAATGAATTTTCTGTTGTCAAGAAAAAAAAAATTCCCATTGCAAATTATTCAGTATTTTGGAGCCTCTGGTGACTGCAGAGCTGCGTCACTGCACATACTTTACCTAAAAATTTTCTGCTTGCACCTTATACACCTAGGTATATGGCAAATCTTGTTTGGTCTTGTATAAATGACCCTATCGATCTTCATTTGTTCTAGCTAAAAGTTGTCATATTATATATTTCAGCAACAATGTTCTTGAGGTTACCAGTTCAATTGAAGTAACAGGATATGTGCGTTGGCCAATCTTTGGTACTCTCTTGCTGTCATGGCTCGTTGTGTATTTCTGCCTTTTCAAAGGAATTAAGTCATCAGGCAAGGTAATGATTTATTATACTGCTGTGCAAGGACCAAATAAATGACTGCAAAAATGCCAAAGTGACATTTTTGATATGCAGGAACATTATAACCAATTTTGACATTGGTTTACACCTGCAGCTACATGAGTGATTTTTTGCTTGCACAAGTTGACATGATTTTTTGAAATCACTAACATTACAATTTTGTTCCCCATGTTTGTTTATTTGTAACCCAATCCTGGCCTTTATTACCAGTATTTAAATGCTGACAAATTTGTTACTTGTGTAATATATAGTTACCATTGCTGGATTTCATATTGTGGGAGACTGGCTACAAGTCCCTAAATTTTGACAATCGCAACACAACACTCACATGACCAGAAAGAGCACATTGAGTTATACAAAATCCTGAAAGTGCTAGAATGTACAAAAAAATGTATGGTTTTCTGGACAACTTGAAGAAATTGTGGCATTTAAAGAGCATTTACAGTAAAATTAATATATACTTTAGTGCAAACTGTGATCATAAAAATTATGATGGTGACAGCCTGTTCTTTGCTGCATCAAAATTTCGTGTTACATACATGTGGGTGGTGAAGACATGATCTGTGAGTGTACTTTCCATAATATATAGTAAGGTTATGGAAACAGCAATTTGGTTACTGTAAGCAGTCTTACCGTTGATAATATTGTAGATTAGTCATTTGATACATGTACATTTATTACTGATGATTACTGTGAAATAAATATTACAGTCCATCCTATCCATTTATTTCTTGAAGGTGGTGTACTTCACAGCTACTTTTCCCTTCGTTGTTCTGTTTATTCTCATGGTCCGTGGTGCTACTCTTGAAGGGTCTTTGGATGGGGTTATCTTCTACCTTAATCCTGATTTTGCCAAACTTGCTGATCCCCAGGTAGGCATGCTTTCTCTTTCTCTCTTTTCCCCCTCTTATACTTTCCTTGTTGAGCAAGGAATATTTGGCTTGAGGTCATGACCCTATGGATCAAGCACAGCAACCTAACTCAGGCACTAAGCAGTTTATCATATGGCTCTTTTTTATAATTTTGTTTATAGTTTTGGACATGTGCGCAGGTCTGGGCCAGATATGGGTTTTTCCAGACCACTGTTAGTTAATGTGCCCCGGTGCCTGTCAAGTGACTATTTTCAAAGGTTTTCTTAAGAGCACACATGGGTCCAAATACGAGTCATATGATAAAATTTATTACAGACTGTGGTGTGGCTGGCATTAAGGCGGGGTTCCACATGTACATGTAGTGATGACTCCCCAATAGTTCAACTGAAGGGCTGCCCATAAAAATGGCTTGAGTAACTTTTTTGATGATTTTTTCACTTTTTTTTACTTCCCATAGTAAAATGTCAACACCTGCACTAGTCACTTAGGCCATTTTCATGGATATCCCTTCAGTTATTCTAGCAGTTCAACTAAAATTTCTTAGAAATTGCACTAACTGATCCATATATAAAGAAATTTATCACTTTACTCCATCAGCTTAACTAGCAGGCAATAGGTTGAATACCATAGATAGCATTGTGCTTAACAGACAGATTAGTGACAGGTAACAGATGTGATAAATCTATCATGTTAGACCAGGAATATCAATGTACTACAGTGAATGCCACATGATGCTCCCAGATCTACAATATACATCATCCCAGATCTACTGGCTACATGTATACTCATACAATTTTGTTATTGTGGTTATACATTGTGTAGTAAGGGCAGATTTGGGGGCATCGTGTCATGGCATTGGGGTGACATGACAAGTTACATGTACTTTTAGAATTATTATATAGGAAGTAATGTTAGGCTGTACCTGTATGACTGTATCCCCTTGTTGCCACAATCAAAGGTCAGCTGAGATGCCAAAAGCTAATTAACAAATTAAAGATGGTTTTGAGTTGTCTGTCTTCCTATTGACACACTCTTGACATCATAAAATGTCCAAAACTCAAGTGGAATCACAAGCGCAGCAATTTTTTACAATAGTTATTTGAAATAAAAGTTAAAAAATCCTTATGAAACAGGTCAAAAGAATGAGCGTGCGTGCCGAAACGCGTCAGCAGTGTGACAGTCCTCTTATTGACACACTCTAATTGGCCAAACAGATTGTGAGATTAGTATCAAGTGTTATAAAAATTCAAATGGTCATTGAGCTCTTGTGGCTGATGGGTCATTTGACAGTCCATAATAAAAGGTTGTCTGTCAGGTGCAATACCACTAGTGCCTCATTGTCTATAATGAGCTGTAGGTTACTTTGTCTACGGTGTTGCAGCCAATCCCATGTCACAAACTTGATTTAAATATTTTTCCTTTTACTACATGACTCATGAGGGTAAATCCCATTTTTCATGACATTTTCTGTGACGTCTGATATACATTTTAGGTGTGGATCTATGCTGCTACTCAAATCTACTGGTCTCTTGGTGTTGGCTTTGGTACACTTATTACATTTGGCAGTTACAACAAGTTTAACAACAATGTCCACAAGTGAGATTTTGAAAATGATAAATTGTAAAGCTAATTACTGTCAGAATGATTGTGATGAGCGGAGAGGAACGGTTTAGGGAGGAGGGAGAAATAGCCCCCCAAAAAGTAGGAGGAGGGAGAAAAGAGGCAGAAAAATCGGTTTGGGAGGAGGGAGGAAAACAATTATGAAATGTAGTGAAGGAGAAATGGCCGAAAAAAGTAGGGATGAGGGAGAAATAGGCTCAAAAAGTAGGGAGGAGGGAGATTTAGACTCCTGTTCCTCTCCGTTCTGTGATGGCGCAGTGTGACAGAAATGATGTGATGAAGATGAAACATGTTAACCTGCTGATGATCTATGATGATTGTCATGGTGATGATGATGTCATTGAATATACAATTACAGTAGGGTTTCACTTGCTTGGAATGTATTTTCCCATTGGTTCGAATCCAACAAAAGAATCGACTAGTTTTATTATTGCCAGTTGTTTTATTTCTTTTGTTTAGATTCTAGGGTAATAAACCATTTTAAACCAATTGGATGGCATTTTCCGGGACAGTACGACCTTACCCCACAATAAATGTACATTTTAGTCTTACAGTACTGTCATATTTATTTCAGGGATGCAATGATCATCTCTCTCACCAACTGCAGTACAAGTTTCTTTGCTGGGTTTGTAGTGTTCAGCGTTCTGGGTTTCATGGCCTATGTGTTAGAGACAACTGTTGCTGAAGTCGCTACTTCTGGTAAACATCATATATTACGCGCGCTCTGATTGGTTGAGAACCATGTGTAATTACAGTACACACGATGTCATTGAATCTTACGTGCACTCTGATTGGTTGAAATGTTTTGATGGATATTATATAAAACAATTAGGTTCCATTTTTCAGTGGATCTGTACTCTAATGGTGCAGAGAAGACATCAAAGTGAGTTAAGAACAACAGTCACATACTTTTTTGTTCTCACCACATTGTGATGTCATCTCAGCATCTTTTAGAGTTCAGACACACGGTAAAATGGAATCTATTCGTTACATTGAATTGAATTTGTTAGCCATTAAATAGGAGTTGTAGAGATTGCTGCATCACTTCTAACACAACTTTCATCAAGTCATGATTAGTGCTTCGAGGGGAATTCATTTTATGTACTAAGCTTGCAATTCTTAGGCAACATCAATACAACTCTAGATAAATTCAATTTCTTTTCTTTTCTTTTGTCCAAGAAATGTTTCAGTGTGGATCGATAGCAAAAAATGGATGAGAAAAAGATGCATTTTGAAATTTATGCAGCTTAAAGCCACGGATAGACAAGCAATTTTTTGCTTGCAAAAATCAGCAACGCCCGTGTAGCCACGCCCCTACAAAGGAAGCACAACAGCTGACAGATGGAAATGAAATGAGTGGAATTTTTTTTTGTAACAAAGTCAGATGTCGCTCGTGTAGCCACTGCAACGTTTTCCTTGCTCTCACGACATGACTAAAGTTTATCTAACCAATAATGTGCAAGAATGAAATTAAGGCTTGGATCTTTTTCAAAATGGCGGAACAAATGAATGATGTCGCTAGCATTTGTGCCAGCATGTCACTCGTGTAGCCACCCCGCGCGTTGGTGATTTCCAAAAATTGTGTCGCTTGTGCAAGCGTGTAGCTGCGGGTTAATTACAGTGGACTAACATTTAAACTTTGTTATTAGGACCTGGTCTTGCATTTGTGGCCTACCCAGAGGCCATTGCACAAATGCCTATTTCAACTTTGTGGGCCATCTTGTTCTTCTTTATGCTGATAACATTGGGACTTGACAGCCAGGTAATTATACCATATTTTCACTGGAAACTGGTTGACAGTGTAGACAGCCAAATTTTTCATAATATGTACTGTAGATTGTCAATAGAGTTTTGGTATGTTATTGGTACTTATCAAGTCCTTGCTTGCTTGCTTGCTCGCTCGCTCGCTTGCTTGCTTGCTTGCTTGCTTGCTTGCTTGCTTGCTTGCTTGCTTGCTTGCTTGCTTGCTTGCTTGCTTGCTTGCTTGCTTGCTTGCTTGCTCGCTCGCTTGCTTGCTTGCTTGCCTGCTTGCTTCAGTGATCGTTCTTTCAATAACTGAATTGATACTTTAAACTTCAGTTTGCAACTATTGAAGCCGTTATCACTGGGATTGTAGATGAATACCCATGGCTAAAAACAACTAAGTGGCATAAACCCATATTTGTTGCAGTGTTATGTTTCAGTATGTTCGTACTGGGATTTCCATGTCTCATGCAGGTATGATTAACACTGTACACTCTCCTCCATCTTAAAGCATTTAAAAAAATACACTTTGAAAAACACATAAAAAGCTTGGAAAAGCTAAAAATATTTTTGAAAATGCTTTGACACCTAAAATATGCCTGACACACTAAGGGGATGTTTACATGGCACTAGGATCATCCTAGCAGGCGAATCATCCTACCTATTTACTTCATTCTGTTTAGCAGGATGATCCTAATACCCGAAGTGAAGACACAAATTTAAATGTATAGCAGGTAGGATGATTCGCCTGCTAGGATGATCCCAGTGCCATGTAAACACCCCCTAAAGGTGCTGGTTCTATCTTGCAACTTGTTTTGTAATGCCAATGCGAGAAGCATTCAAAAAGAATTGCGTGATGTAACAGAGCCGTAAGAATTAACCTTAGTTTGTAATGAAAACAAGTGTTGTAGAATTCAGAGAGCTTAAAGCAGATTTCGTATGACTGTGAAAACGGCACCGCACGGTTACTTCACGGTTACGGCAGGAATTTCGACTGTTTTTATAGACATCACGGCATTGACACGGTCACGGTACGGTGCGGTCCGTATCGCACTCATACGAAATCTGCTCTAAGCTTTACGTGCAAGAGAAACAGCAGACAGCAGAGAGGATCGCATGACCTGTTTGGTGATTCTTTTCGTGTTTGCTGTAAACGTGAAAAGTATGCCTAACGTTTACGTGCAAAACGCACAATGCCAGCCGCGAAAAAAGGTAGACCGCGTGGTCTACTTTGCCGTCTGCCGTTTCCCGTGTATCTGAAGCTTACATTCTCTATTGTTTGCTGACATACGGTTGTATCGTGTAAGCAGCCAATTGTAAAGTCATACATAGCTGAACAGTGGGCATTATTATTCCACAGTCTGGTATGTGGTGGTTTAATCTAATGGACTATCAAACTGCTGGCCTGTCTCTGCTTATTGTTGCATTATTTGAGATAATCACTATTGGATGGGTGTATGGTATGTTGACATAACTCTGTAAGGGTGTATTGTTTACATGAGCAACTTTGTCCCGGGCTGAGTTCGTCACTGGGCAAGTTTCACGAAATGCCATTCATGAAAACGTACAATTTTTCACTTCTAGACTAAGGGTGCATATACATGGATGATTTCGTCAAGGGCTGAGTTCATCACGGGGATGATGAAAAGGCCTTCATGTCGCTCCTCGGTAGAAAACATGATGTTCATATGACACTTCATCATATGGTTTTATTGATTGATTGATTTATTTTTTAGGTGTGGACCAGTTTTCTGATGATGTTGAACTGATGACTGGTCGGAGACCCTTTTTGTGGTTCCGTGTTTGCTGGAAATACGTTTCCCCTACCATCACAATTGTAAGTAGTTCTGTAATCACAGATTAACTAAGTTTGACTTGGACACGAATTTACAACCGTAAATTGCTCGTACCATCTTGAAGCCAATCATTCTTGCTAATATGATCCAATGGGATGGTACAACAATCAGCCTTACCTTGACTGGGCTGAGTTCCTGGGCTGGTGTCTGTTCTAAACTGGGTTTTATTTTCCAGGCAATCATTCTTGCTAATGTGATCCAATGGGGTGGTGTTAAGTACAACAACAAGGCTTACCCTGATTGGGCTGAGTTCCTGGGTTGGTGTATGTTTCTGGCTTCTGTCTTGTTTCTGCCTGGAATGGCCATCCATGAGATTTACAAGACGCCTGGACCATTATTAGAGGTACGCCAGTATGTCCATTATGATAAATGATAATGGTGATCATGATGACTATGATGATGATGACGATGATGTTGTTAATGGTGATTGTTATGATGATGATGGTAATTGTTATGTTGGTGATGATGATAATGGTGATAAACTTTATTTATTTATTAACCACAAAATCCCATCAGTTGACACTGGTTTCCATGGGAGATTTGATTATGATGATGATGTGAAGATGATGGTGATGACTGTAAAGGTAATGATGTTATGATGATGGTGATGGTGATGATTTTCGTGTTAGATTTTCTATGAAAGATGGTTTCGAAATATTGTATTTTACATCGCTCGTCGTTCAATAACCCAAAATTTGAATTTTGAGCACACGATGATAAGCTTTCTCGGACTCGGACTCTGGATTCTATACTTTAAAATGTGGGATTTCTCTGGGTTTTTTTTTCCTCAAGACTGTTTGTGGTTATCATCACTGATGAAGATGATCCTAGATAACATATTGTTATGATAATTGATGGTTATGAAACTTTAGCTAAAACAACTGCCACTTCCAACTGCCTGAAAAAGTCCTAAGGGTTTTAATGTGTTGTTTAAGATTCTTTGTATTCTCACCTCACTTACATAAATGTTAAGACTTCAAAATATTACTTTTCAGCGTATAAGAATTCTGCTCAGACCAGACAGTGAAGCCATGTCAAAGATCCAGCGAGAGAACGTCAAGGGCAGGCATCAAACAGTTTTTGTGAGTTGACAAAAGTCATCTTGTAATGTGTTGTGCTGTTTTTATTGTGCTGTGCTGTGTTGTTTTGCGTTGTGCTGAGCTGTGCTGAGCTGTGTTGTGCTCTTCCTTGCTCTGCTCTGCTCTGCTCTGCTGTGCTCAGCTTTGCTGTGCTGTGTTGAGCTGTATTGTGCTCTGCTTTGCTTTGCTTTGCTCTGTTCTGTCTACTCTGCTCTGCTCTACTCTGCTTTGCTGTGCTCAGCTTTGCTGTGCTATGCTATACTGTGCTGTGTTAAGCTGTATTGTGCTCTGCTGTTCTGTGCTGTGCTCGGCTGTGCTATGCTATGCTATACTGTGCTCCGCTGTACTATTTGTTCTGTAGCGTGACCTGCTCTACTGTGCTGTGCTGTGCTTTTTGCAAACACCAAGCTTTCCTCGGATAATTTGTTTGTTTGTTTATTTGTTTGTTTGTTTGTTTGTTTATCATTTATTTATTTGTTTATTTATTTATATTTATATATATACATTTATTTTTTTGATTAATTAATTAATTAATTAATTAATTTGTTTGTTTGTTTATTTGTTTTGACTCGTTTCAGCTCTAACCGTAAGGAAGTCCTTTTTCTGCGTGCATTATCCATCATCTACAACATCAAATGTATTGAGAAACGTCTTTGTCATGGAATTGTTAATTTAGAAGTGTGGTAATATCCTTTTCCTTAGGCCTGGTTTTCCCTAGTCACATAAGCATAAGTAAATCAACATACGCAGAGTCAGTAATGTACTGCTCATTAGCAGTGCTTATCTTTTGTCACAGCGGTGATAGGTTCGGTACCGAGTCTGCGTATGTTGCTTACACTTATGCTTGCACCTCTAGTGAGAGCCAGGCCTTAGAGAAATTCCCTGCTTTTCATATCCACAATGTCTTGTGCCTTTGGGGAAACCAACATTTAGAGAGTCGCTTTTCTGTCAATAAACTTTCAAAATAAATGAAGCTAAAAATGGGTTTATAGACTTCATCTTAGCTTTGGTTTTGTCAATTTGCAGACATATATTCTTAGGAGTTTTGAAACTGCTTCGTCATCGAACTCATTTTGTTTGTATTCAAAAAAACAACTATCCCCACCCCCACCCCCCCCCCAAAAAGGCATTGTGGTTGAAAATAGATAGGATTTTTTTTCTTCGCCCAAAAGTAACAAGCGTCAAGAAGAGATCTTGGTGAATGTTTGCTCGAAGGGTATTTAATTTGAAGCTTGCTGCTTTCACGCCTGCATTCGTTGAACACAGACTGTAAGGTCTAGCATATATTAATGACTAAATAATTCAATTATCATGTATTATATGATATTCTCAATATCTTAGAGTACAAATAATATACTTTAAAATTGCACATGTGAGTGTATAGGTAAGAAAAATGGCATTGCTTCTGTAATGCAGAAAATAATACCCTCAAAAATTGGATAAACCAAAATGGAGCAACTTAAAAGTTTTTAATGAATTATTCCGTAAATCTTAAATTTGTACAAGAACTGTACTAATATTTTTTGTATAACATAAATTGGCCCAGAAATACTACAATTTGTGCACCATCGAATATGTGGTGACGAGGCAGCTGCAGAGGGGACTGTCTCTATCCCAATCAGTGTCTTCGAACTGGATGGTCAATATATTCAAAACTCTTTCAAGTAGTTTGTTGACTAGCGCGAATCGCTGTGTTGAGCAAAGATGTAACTTTTCAGAGCCGGTTGAGCTGAGTTTCCACCCCTGCAATCAGTTGCGCGAAACGTTAGCGTTGCACCGTGTTTCCACCCCTGCAACCAGTTGTACGAAACGTTAGCGTTGCACCGTGTTTCCACCCCTGCAACCAGTTGTACGAAACGTTAGCGTTGCACCGTGTTTCCACCCCTGCAACCAGTTGTACGAAACGTTAGCGTTGCACCGTGTTTCCACCCCTGCAACCAGTTTTACAAAACGTTAGCGTTGCACCGTGTTTCCACCCCTGCAACCAGTTGTACGAAACGTTAGCGTTGCACCGTGTTTCCACCCCTGCAACCAGTTGTACGAAACGTTAGCGTTGCACCGTGTTTCCACTCCTGCAAGTAATTGCGCGAAACTGTTGCAAGGACGGATATGATTTAGAACAACAACTTGTTGCAGAAAAAAGCCAGCGATGTAGAGAAAAATGCTCGATTTTAAAATCAAAAGATCGACAATTTGACAATTGTCAACAAATTTTTTAAATTTAGGAAAAGCATTATATAATTTTATAACACTGGACGCTGTAAACTATTCATAAGCACACACTCTATAATATCCATATATGTGTAAGCCGGGTAAAATAAATTTATCTTTAAAGTTATTTGTGAAATTGTATAATTGCGCATGCGCAGTAAATGAAGAAGAAAGCAACCATGACAACGGCGGCAGGGAAGACGGGGCGTACAAAAAGGTTTAAGTGAAATACTCCATGCTATGTTTTGCTTTTTCATTTTCATTTGCCATTCACAATGAAAGAGAAACTCTGGCTGAACGAAAAATAAACTGGGTTTCCGTCCTCAGCATAGCGTGGAATCTTGACTTTTCACGTTGATTTCTTTGTAATTAGGGCCATTGTCGCATGTCGTCGTCGTCCTGGCAACGTCTAATGCTGCTTGTAAAGGCCCGCACACACGATGCAACATTTTCTGCAACTGCACGTAACAGCTAGTGTTGCAAGGTATACCTTGCATACTCGCAGCACTTCACTTTCTATTAGAAATGGCTAGTAAAACAAGCTGGATTTGATTGTGCGTGCAGAGTGGATGCAGTGTTGCTTGTTTGTACGGCTTGTTTTGGCCAATTCATCCTGATTCACTAGTTATCTCACTAATTTCTCGAACTTTCAAGTAGTAGCCAACATTAATTCGACATATTAATGAAAGTAATTGATAAGTGAGAAAATGGCGTTTTAGTAGCAATTGCTGGCTTTCAATTGACGTCACGGCGGCCATCTTGGTTGAACTTCAACAAAAGATTGTTCATTAGTGTCTCTTGTTCGTTCAACCAACATGGCTGCCACTCTTTTATATTTTGACTCTCAAGGGAATGATTGAAAACCAGCAATTCAGTAAAGGCCGTGTAATACTTGGCAACGTTTCTTGCAAATTGCATTATAAATGCCGATGAAAGCAGAACATTGCAAATTTCTTGCTAGAGGTTAAACGCTCACAAATTGCAGCAAATCTTTCTTGGTCTTCAATAAAACCAGATATATCGGCGGACACTAGTAATGCTAGCTCTGATTGGCTGATTGGCCATTTGCGGCATTAATTCGCCATTCCGAAATTAGAGTTCCAGTTGAAATATGAGACGGTTTTGTGGGACGCCACTTAATTTTAATTAATTGGAGCAAAGTGTTTGTAAACAATCGTAAACACCTGATCCTGGTAGCTTTCTCTCTTATATATGCTCTCTTGACTGTCTCATATTTGGTGAACTGTACCTCATTTCTTCGTGAATTTTGAAATTTTGTGTCCCCAAAAACAGTCCCATAATTCAACTGGAACTATAATTTCGGAATAGGATGTTACACGATGCAACTTGCTTCACGACGTTGCGAAAAGGAGAAGTTTGTACAATTTTCTGCAACGCATTTCAAGCTGCAGAGAAGACGTGTTAAGCTGCATCAATACAATATGTAGAGCAAGTTTTTCTTAACAAGTTTTTTCCTTGACAAGCCTTCTGCATTTTGAAACGCAATGGCGTGTAGCAGGGCCTTGGGGAGAGTTTAATCTTGTTGCAGAAAAAGATTGCAAAAAAGTAGTGGTTGTTTGTTCGTTTGTCTGTCTGCCTGTCTGTTAATTGGCTGGTTGGTTTGTTTTGAGTGTAGGGTTGTTTGTAATAGAAAAATATGACACTGATGACGATCTGTCCCAGTAAAACTTTCTATTCACGGAACAATATGGACACAATTCGCGGTGGAGTAAACAAAATATAGCAAATTAATAATTTAGACTTGAATGATCGCACTCACATGGCTAGTCTAACACATATAACATGCATGTTTCGTTCCGGCTAGAGACCTCATTATTTCTAAAATGAAAGTGAAAAAATCATATTCCATATTATCCTTTTTTCCCGGCCCAAATGTTTCACAATACTGCTTGTAAAATTCCAATATACGAATTCCGAATTTCCTTTTAAGGTTTGAATTCATTTTCCACATGATCAACAAGGCGAATAATATATTCACTACATTAACTGTTACTTTACACTCGATCAACTATAAATTCATCAACTTGGCGAACAGCAACTATGTCCACTAAAAAAGACCCCCAGTTTTACCCCAGAGATGTACACAGTCGAACTCAACTCGCCGAGGCGATCGAGACGGAGCCGGTTGAACCGCCAGTGACTGTAGAGCTCGAGGAGCGAGAAAACTGGTCGAATAAGCTTGACTTTCTGCTGTCATGTATTGGCTATGCTGTAGGCCTGGGAAATGTTTGGCGTTTTCCATACCTTTGCTACAAAAATGGCGGAGGTAGGGAATTCTGTTGTAGCTAGCTATTTCTTGACTAAAATATACGAAATATCTTATATAATGTAGTTGAATTTTAGGCATCGTAGGCCATTCAACTTTAAAAAATTTGTGACCGTTTCTTCCGAAAAATTAAATCATTTTGTACATCATGATCAATACTGTTTGAAGACTAAATTTTTAAAGTGGGTTTTAACAGAGTTTAACTCAAACAATTTTTCACGATATATTTGATATCTTCTAGAAAAAATAATGAGGAAACGGTTAAAGCGGCTAACACTTTCGGATTCTTTGGATAGTTTATCAATGGCTCTATATGATCAATATTTCGCAATTTAATTATCTTTACGAATTTGATATGGTTTCGTTAACTTTGCTACGGAATGATTTGCTGTAGAAATACACGAAATGCTGATCTAGAAGCGAAGAAAATGAGAAATGAAAGCACAGAATCAAAATAAACTTGCATAAAAATAATAATTTGTTATGCATATCGGTACGTGGTTGCGGTAACGCCAAAAAGTCATGAGAAAATCAAGGAAGCAGAACATATAATGAAAACAATTTGCAAACATGGAAATTTTAAGTTTATTTCGAAATTTTATTGGTTTTATGTCAGTCGGGCAGCAGTTTACAAGTTTGAATTAACATCTATTGAAGGAAAAAGAGTATTTTACTATGTTTTATAATTTTGTTTTCGATCAGTCCTTTATTGCCAGGTATTTATTTAGTTATCCGATGTAATTAAACTGGGATCATAAGTAGCTATAAGTTAATCAACACAATTTGGATGTTATTTTTTAACTTAGTTGTGTCTCCTTTCCTTCAAAAGATCTTTCAGTAATTATACCTTCATAGGATTTGTAATCAGGATATTTAGGATGTTTTCAAAAATCCTGGTTGATTATATACCAATGCATTGCTAATATGTTAATTCAGTTAAATTCAATAAGTGCTCACAAATTGGTCCTGGAATCTAAAACAGATTAAGCTGCCAAACTAAGATTTCAGTAGCAGACGTCTTGTCACTGAAAGCACAGACCCTGTCTATTACACAATTACACGGCAGGATTTGAGATACATACATGGAGTGTATGCAATATTTAAAAACATGTTAAAGAGTATTATATTATTGGCGCTTCGATCAAGCCAAAGGAACAGTATTTTAAGCCGGTACAGCTATTAAAAAAAAAAAAAACATTGAATACTGCATTGTCTGCATACTGAATAGTGCACTCAAAGACCAAAATGCCTTGTAGTTCAGTTTGTTTTGGAGATGACATAGTGAAAAACCTCTATAACAGCTATAACTAGGCAAATAAGTGGCAAAACGACAACGGAAATGATCAAAAATGCAAATTGTAAGTCTTGGAATGCACTATTCAGTATGCAGAATGCAGAATTCAGTATTCAACGTTTTTTGAAATAGCTGTATACGAACTTTTTCGACTACATGACTATCATTTTCGGGATATTCTAAAGTTGTTCACTTAATTAAAAGTATCATTGCGATTATGAAGATTGGCGTTTAAATCTCTTCCGTATCTCACTTCATTTTTGAGTCTAGACTTGCTTGATCTGCAAATTTAACCCCTTGACGTCACCCGTGCAAAATGACTTTCTTAAGTCTTTTTTCATTTTTCGTTCCTGAAACGAAATCACTTGAATTTAATCTCGCCGTGTGTCTCTTGCAACACCAAATATGCAATTTAATGCTGGTTTCAAGTGATTTTGTTTCAAGATCGCAAAAGTATATAACAAGTCATTATGCATGTGTGACGTCAAGGGGTTAAATTTACATATCAAACAAATCTTGATATCTCAAGAACAAAGTGAGATACTGGAAAAATTATAAACGGCAATCTTTATAATCGCAAGGCTACTTCCAAATAAGATAATTTATCTCTAGCTGATTTTTTTCATTTCGTAGGCTCTTTAAATGATCTGACCAATCAAATTCTTTTCCCTTAATAACATGCATTAAAAATAAGTGCGTAATAAAGCTCAACAAAAGATCAGAGTGTGCATGATGGTAGAGTTCCTCAGCGAAATTCATTATTAGTTTAAGGTAAAGGAATCTTAGTGGGCCAATAACTGTTCCCTGGAGAACTGGAGAATTCGCTTTATACAACCATGAGACAATCATATTATGGTCTCTTGATAGAACCTAATGCAAAGGATTCCCTCTCTTACTTCACTTCTTTTGCCAACGTTTTGAACCATAACCCTTTGTCGGAGGATGGGCTAAAGCTCAAAACGTCAGTAAATAAAGGATGTGACAAATTTACATTATTCTCTTTTATTCTACCAACAGCCGCGTTTCTGATTCCGTATACCATATGTCTGTTCTTCTGTGGGATTCCCATTTTTCTGCTGGAAGTCGCCCTAGGCCAGTACACAGCCCAAGGTGTCGTCAAAGCTTGGGCTATAGTGTCTCCGTTCTGGGGAGGTATGTATACTTTCATCCATCCATCCATCCAGCCATTTGATTGATTGATTGATTCATTCATTCATTCAGATTCATCTATTCATTCTGATTATTAATTAAGTAAATAAGTAATTAATTAAATCTATGTGATTTATTCATTCATCCATCCATTCATTCATGCATCCATTCATTCATTCATTCATCCATCCATTCATCCATCCATCCATTCATTCATCCATCCATCCATCCATCCATTCATCCATCCATTCATCCATTCATCCATTCATCCATTCATTCATTCATCCATCCATCCATCCATCCATTCATTCATCCATCCATCCATCCATCCATTCATTCATTCATTCATAGAACTGTTCAATGTTCCACTAGAAGCTTACTTGTCCTTTATTAAATTTATTATCTTATATTGTGCGGATACCAATATGATATTTTTCATCTTCCCTATAAAGAGGTAGGGAAGTCAAGATTAACAGTGTTTTGTTTCCACCCGTAGGTATAGGGCTTGCCATGACAGTTATAACGTCGTTATGCAGTGTGTATTACAACGTGATAATGGCCTGGTCTTTCTACTACATGTTTGACTCGTTCAGATCAGAGGTTCCTTGGCGAGACTGTAACAACCCTTGGAACACACAATATTGCAGGTGAGTGCACTTATCTTAAGTAGAATTTTCGAGTATGATTTTGAGCAAGTAATGCCTTTTGCACGCTGTTGGTAACAGGCAGCCAGTAGAATTGTTCCCCGGGGGGTGTACCCAACCCCATTTTGGATAGGGGTGTGCCGCCGGAGTTCTAGAAACCTGACCCTGTTTAAGACACTCGAAAGTGAAAAAATTATACCCTGTTCAAGACAAAAGAGAAGAAAATCGACCCGTATACCCATATAGCAAATATATGGGAGTACCCCCCCCCCCCCCGGGAATTGTTCCGTTAGTTGTAGCTTTCGCTTCTTTGCATTGCAAGCTGACTCTCTTCGAGTACAGGTTAATTAGGGCCGCAGTCCGTTTTGGAAAGACCAGATAACTGCATGACCATGCAGGTCCTAGCCCTAAAAAGTGATGTAGTGATTAGATTTACACTACTTAACTAGTTTAAGAAAGAAAACTACCAACAAATTGTAGTATTTACAGAAAACAATTGTTTTTCTAGTATTGGGATCCCTGTGTAATTGTGTCAAAACTTTAACGCTTAATTTGGACATGTTCTACCATTGTAATTTTGTGGGATTTTTAGTATGTTAGTAAGTGGCCAGTACTTAACAGTTTGGCGAGGAGAAAAATTCTGTTGCAATTTGTTTGACCAGAATCCATAAATTGACTGGACTACAAGAGCAACAAAAGAGTGCGACCAACTTCTCGCAACATTGTTGCAATTCAAGTTGCAGAGCAATGCTACTCGTATCACAACCCCCTACGCAACAAATCTTCCTTGTTATAAAGAGTAGAGAGGGCTTTTTCGTGCAACATAAGGTGAAAATTTGTTGCTCGCGGCATGGTAATACGAGCAACATTTGCTCTGCAGCTTGCAACGAAACAATGTTGCTTGATTTTGTTGCCCTACTACCAAACTTTAACGTAAAAGTTTACGTTAATAAAGCTTACGTTAATAAAGTTTACGTTAATAAGCTTACGTTAATAAAGTTTACGTTAATAAAGCTTGCGGGTGTTACGTTAGGCGCGCGCCATATTTTTTACGTAATTCCCTCGAAATTAGTCACTTATCAGTCAGGTAACGTGTCACGTGTCACGCACGTGTGTCACGCAGTTCGTCTACCTTTCCTTATCAGTTCAGTAATCCGGCTCCCGTCAGAACTACGGGTTAACTAGACGCACATAGTGCGTTTACTCGTGCCCAAGCGGAATTCAGTCTGGCATGAAAATAAATATGTTTTAAAGCCAGTTTGGTCACGTTTTGAGTTCGGTACTGAACGGCGGAATATTTGTCTGCTTTGCCGGCAAGCTGATTTGAACTCATGCAGGTATCGGTCTCGATCCTAAATTTCCAATTAAAAATTAAGGCATTTAGATATGAGCTGCCTTTATGCCTGATATTTATTTAATTTTATAGCTGCTAGGGTAACAGCGGTTCACATGTTGACAAATGCCTGTACGGCATGATGTTGCAGACTCATTGTAGCGTCACGAAAGCACACCGTCCTGTTTGGGTAACCCGTTTGAGCTCGGTCTATTTTCTTTGATATTTTCAAGTAGCGGTTGCTTTGTAATCATTGACTTTCTAATAGTATTTATTTTAGTTTGTACGCCAAAAAAGTTCAGCCATACCATTTAATTACAGAGAACATTGAAATACATAATGTTTTTAATCGTTCCTTTTATCCTGAAAACGTGCACTCAATGATAAGCAATTCGTGAAATTTAATTCCTGAGCCAGACAAGCTGTCGCTTGAGTCAAACTGATATATTGGAAATTAAATCAAATTAAAAAACAGCTTAAAATGCTTCAAAACCAGAAAAAAGCATACAAAAAAATGAAAAGATAATATTTACTACATAGTAAGGCGAAAAAAAAAATCCTTTTTATTTCATGAGGATTCGAACCCGGACCCGTCCATTTGCTTTATACGCACGCTGCTCTAAATGATTGCCTGGGGTGCCTGTGGCTTGCCTCGTTTTCATGGCACATTCTCGACTACGACGATAGACTGATAGAAAACGTAAACCTAGACTCGTGCCGCCGGCCTACGGCCTGGGCACGAGTAAAAAGGAACCAATGCACTTATGAGCGCTCAATTGTACATATAGATTGAAACTTTAACCATGGACCCATATAGTTTTGTTATGTTCTAGTGCTTCACGTAAAGCCCTCAATTGCTCGGTAAATTGTACTACAGAAGCGGCAAAGAAACTAATTTCACCAGAGGAAGAATTTTTCCAGTAAGTGATACGATCATATAGCAAGTATTAAGATATCTAATAAAATAGATATAGACATCTATATACAGGAGTTGGTTAGTATGCAGCAATCTGAGAAAGAGGTCCCGAAGTTACTTCTTTCGATTCCGTGTTGCTTTAAGCAGCTTTAAATACCATTATACGAAGCCCTGAAGAGAAAAGGAGGGGGGGGGGGGGGGGGGGGGGAGATCGCACCTTTCGCTTCCTGAGAGACTATATATCTTCATGCTGAAGGAACTGATGATGCTGAGAGCAATTTTCGTATAACTGGAGGAACAGCATGGTAACAGTTCACACTCACTCATGACATGAACTCTTTTTTACTGACTATAGTCGAAAGGTGCTGCAGATAACAAATGGTATTGGTGAACCTGGAGAAGTTCGCTTCGAGCTCGCCATGTGTTTACTACTTGCTTGGATTATTGTCTATTTTTGTGTGTGGAAAGGAATCAAATCGTCTGGAAAGGTACGATTATACTCTGCTTGACTGTCTGTCTGTCTGCTTGTTTGTCTGTCTGTCTGCTTGTCTGTCTGTCTGTCTGTCTGTGACTGTCTGTCTGTCTGTTTGTCTGTCTGTCTGTTTCTTTGTTTGTTACGTAATAACTTGATGTGATTTACTGTGCGTATATTCGAACCGACGTGCGCGAAGAAACGAAGGTACAAACCCACTTACGAATCAGCAAACTAACGAATGCACACTCGTGTACAATCGGGGACGTCCATACGAACGTAATATAACGTATATACACGCACGTTCAAAGACTTACGTAAAATTAAAACAAACGGAATTACGAAACCAAGCACGAATGAATAAAAGAATACGCATACAAGAAGGGACGAAAGTGAGAACAGTGAAATCAGTAAAGAATTCAGCAATCTTATCGTAGTTCTGTCTTTTTTCGTTTTCAGGTTGTCTATTTTACCGCTATTTTTCCGTACGTAGTTTTGATCATCCTGTTTATCCGTGGAGTTACTTTACCAGGTGCTGGTGATGGAATTCTGTTTTACGTCAAACCAGACTTTACGACATTAACCAAACCAGGGGTAGGTCTTGTCCTACTCTACAGCCTATTGTTAATCGATATATATATAGATTGTATACGTTTTCACATGACTGTGAACACGGCACCACACGGTCACGGCACGGTTACGGCAGGAATTTCGAATGTTAACGCGCGTTTTTATAGACATCACCACACTGACACGACCATAGCGCGGTGCGGTCTCTTTCACACTCATACGAAATCTGCTCTATCTGTTAGATACACTTGTAAAATATATATGAGATATAACGCGCGCGCGCTGATTGGCTGACTACCGTGTTTATATCAGAAGACAGGGACATGGCTTGCACAAGTAGGGTCCGTGAAGTGTAGTTTTGTTTAGGTGGCTTATCAAGTGCTGACGCCACATGACAAAAACATTCAAAATACTATATAAAAGCGATCTTGACTGTAATATAACCACTTTGCACGATATCCAAGAGAAACACTCGTCGTCTGAGCCTATATTTGTTCGTCTTTCTATGCATGCTTCTCAAAGACTCTACATCTTCCATCTCTGTTGTTAATAGCGATCTTAGGCACCAAGAACGACACGAACGCAGGAGAGATACGTGCGCGCCATCGGTTGCCATGGGATACAATGCCGATTTCTAATAGATTCGCCGTTACAACCGATGGCGCGCGCACCTCTCCTGCGTTCGTGACGTTCTACGTTCTCGGTGCTTAAGCTCGCTAATATTATAGTACAGAAACATGTGCGCGCGTTCTATATTGCTTAAATATAATCCATAATACGAACAGAAAATTAACCATCTTGTTGTATATAGGTGTGGGTGGATGCTGCTGGGCAAATCTTCTTTTCACTCAGTGTTGGTTTTGGTGGCTTAATCACATATGGTAGCTACAATAAATTCAAGAACAACTGTGTCAAGTAAGAATAATATTTATAAGGATTGCTTATACTACTGTAGATTATCTATTTCTTGATTCTTGATTCTGAGAACACGGACGCACGTTACTATTTTTTCCTTGGACTTTGTGGAATGGATGCACCGTCCATCCTAAACTGTTGAGCGCAGCGTTTCAAATTAAAAGTTGAACGCGACATGTTTATTTATTTATTTATTTATTAGACTTTACCCCCTAGGGGCGGGTAACCCACAACGGTTTACCAATTACTGTGGGCCCCAATGGGCCCCAATGTTGCCCTGTGTACCACAGAATCGAATTAAATGACGATATTTGATTTGATTTTGATTTGATTTGAAATTAAAATTAACCTTCGTAAAGATAATGAGGATTGCATTGCGGTTCAAGCTCGTCGCGCATGATGATACGAAAACGATCCTGCTGCGCAAACATTTAAGTAAAGTTGTAAAGTATGTCCGGGCTGTCTCTCTGTCAACAGAAGTTGTCTCTCTGATAGACAGACAGACAAACTGACAGACAAACACCCACCCACCCAGCCACCAAACCAGCCAGTCAGACAGATGGTAGACAGACAGACATATGGATATAGGTAGACAGATAGAGGGCTGCGTATAGACAGAGATAGACAGACAGAAAGATAATTCCTTTCCCAAATAGATGAAATCAATGTGAACAGACAAGCCAGTCCTTTCCAAACATACATTCAGTTCATGGCCATAAGTATTAAAGATATTTTCTATTAACAGAGATACCCTAATTGTGTCACTAATCAACTGCGGTACTAGTTTGTTCAGTGGTTTTGTCATCTTCTCTATGATGGGTTTTATGGCTCACGAACTGGGTGTGGAGGTCAAAGACGTGGTTGTTGGTGGTAGGTGTCGATATCCATTTGCTGTACACGGCGTTTAATTTGTTAATTGATTTAAAGAAATATATAGATGTAAGATGTAGCCTTAGGCATTCCACGATCGAAAAGAATAGCCGAATTCAAATTAGAGACGGAATTACAGAGGCGTCGTGAACTAGAAACTCAGGCGAAGGGCCAGAACTGTGTAGAGTACAAGGGCAGAAGGGCTGAAGTCTCGTGTGATGTGAATCCAATGATGAACGAGTTTCTCGCCTCAAATTTATCCATCTATTTTCCGTCCAAACAGGGCGGAATTCTACATCAGACGAGCAATTTAAGACGGTTTTCGTCCTAGACGAGTTTCCGTACGTCTTTTAATATAAACCCACCCAATGATTTAGTCCAAAATCACTGTGTCGCTAAGCCAACTAGCAAGCAACTACTGAGCTTGCTAATGGCATTGATGTACGTAGTAACGCCCTCCGTTGGTTCCAGTCTTACCTCTCCGATCGTAGACAGTTTGTTTCTCTAGATGGCTTCTCTTCTGAAACTCTCCAACTTGAATGTGGTGTGCCTCACGGTTCCGATCTTGGCCCTATGCTATATCTTCTTTATATATTAATGTATTTTGTTCTTAATATACAGGTCCTGGTCTTGCCTTCATTGCGTACCCTGAAGGAATCAAGAAAATGCCGGGGGCACCGTTTTGGGCGTTCATTTTCTTCTTCATGCTGTTTAACCTTGGATTGGACAGTCAGTTTGTGGGTGTCGAGACAGTCACTACTGTCTTGGCTGATTCTTATAAAGGCTGTAGACGTTACAAGGCACATATAACGCTTGTATTCTGCTTGGTTTGTTATTTGATTGGCATCACTAATATTACACAGGTAATGAAGGAATCAGTCATTAGATTATATTAATCAATAAATAAATGCATCTAAAAAGGTTCATCGAGAAAAATTAACAGTAATAACCACGTACTGATTGATCGAACGACCAACAAACTGACCTGACCGACCGACCGATCAACCGACTAACTTACTGACTGAATAACTCACTTCCTAACTCACAGACCGACCGACCGACCGACCGACTCACTGACTGACAGTCCGACCGACCCACCCTACCCAACGACCTACCGATCGACCGACCGACCGACCCATCCACCCACCGATCGACCGACCCACCGACCGAACCATCCACCCACCCACCCACCCACCGACTGGCCGACCACCCGACTGACTGACCAACCAATCGATCGACCTACCCACTGAATGATAAAACTGATCAAATATTTTCTCTATCTACAGGGCGGTATGTACGTCTTCCAAATGTTTGACTATCAAGCTGGCGGGATCTCCCTCATACTAGTAGCATTACTTGAGGTTATTGGGATTGGCTGGTTCTACGGTAAGCAGTTCAGTTTATGATTCATTTATGTGAAGGTCACCTGCACATTTTGTGCATAAAATTCTGGTAGCCCGAGTAATAAAAAGGCCTATTTCTACTTATTGAAATAGAAGATTAAATTATTTTATTCCTCGGACACGTTTAGTTTGCGAGCGCACCTTATTTAGTAAGTTCCCCAACTGTTCTTTGACGGACTGTCTCTGTCCTCTGATATAAGCATGACAAGCTAACCAATCAGCGCGCGCGCTGACTCTAGCTCTTTTTGGCCGCTTTCACTGAACGCGCACGCGCTCTATTGCTGGGTTTCATATGACGCCATTCTCAATCTTGCTGAAAGACAAGTTTGGAATAGAAAATTGTTGAAAGCACATGGTGATGAAACTGTCCACCATTTGAGGCAGATAATGAGATTCATCAGCTGTTTGAAACCCAGCAATTGCAAATATTTTACATTGTATAATCATCATCATCATTACGGTTGATACCACTATGCATAAAAAGTTGATTATGATATATATATTTTTAGGTGTTGCAAATTTCAGCAAAAACATAGAATCCATGGTTGGCTCTGAACCAAATATTTTCTATTTGATCTGCTGGAAATACATCTCGCCCTTAATTATCTCGGTAAGAGTGACGATTCTATGTAGGCTATCATGATGATGTCTGATATTCCTAAAATGAAGGCTTAAGACGCTGATGTACAGTTCAATTTCGTCTGCGCAGCTCGTCTCTAAATATGCCATTGTGGCGAACAAGTTGCATGAACAATTGCACTAGTTGTTTTTACACGGTACAATGTTTGTTTTTTTGTGCAATGTGCGTTACTGCACTGGTTATTTTTATTCCTCACTGATTTTGCATGAGGTTCGTGCAATTCAACTTCGAGATAAAATGAAGAATTGTGGCGTGTAACAGCGCCTTTAGTCCGAAAGCTCAAAATGATCCTTAACCTGGTTGCATACCATTTATTACCTTGTACGTTCAGTGAGTTGACAATCAAGGTTCCAGTATTCTATCCTCTATTCTCATTGGTTTAACATTGTATTGTAGGTCATATTCATATGGAACTGCATCAGTTGGGAAGGTATTAGCTACGGCAATCATCAATTTCCACCATGGGCTGAGTTCATGGGATGGCTGCTATGTATCGTCTCTCTCATGTTTGTTCCCATATTTGCCATTTACAAGATGTATCACTACGAGGGAACAGTGCTAGAGGTAAGAGCGATGTTTTGTGTGGCGTAAGGTCGTTAACTTTTGTCATAATACCTGCATAGCCCCCGTTTCATAAAGCGTACGTGCAAGTGTGGCTCATGTGGCTCAGTATGGCTCAATGTGGCTCAGTGTGGCTCAGTGTGGCTCATTGTGGCTCCGTGTGGCTCACTGTGGCTCACTGTGGTTCACTGTGGCTCGGTGTGGCTCACTGTGGCTCATTGTGGCTCAGTGTGGCTCGGTGTGGCTCAGTGTGGCTCATTGTCTCAGTGTGGCTCACTTTGGCTCACTGTGGCTCACTGTGGCTCGCTGTGGCTCAGTGTGGCTCATTGTGGCTCAGTGTGGCTCAGTGTGGCTTGCTGTGGCTCGCTGTGGCTCAGTGTGGCTCATTGTGGCTCAGTGTGGCTCACTGTGGCTCAGTGTGGCTCATTGTGGCTCAGTGTGGCTCAATAGGGCTCAGTGTGTCTCATTGTGGCTCAGTGTGGCTCACTTTGTTAGTGTGCAGCACTTGCACTTGTTTTGACTTTTTCCGGCATTCCGTGTAGCATTAATTAGCTTTAAATAAGCGCACCGTCGGCCTCAATTTTATTAGTCAAATGATGACTATTACGAGCTACCGACGCAAAATAAGGTCCTTTTACCTTAACCTTTACGTACTTATATAATTACGACTACTCGTAAATCCAAAAAGTGAGGGATTTTCCGAGGATTTACAACTATTTTAGCCTTTTTAAAAAACAAGAACCTTTCATTTTGCAATATCTTCTTTTTTGTCAAGTTTATTTGAGCGAATTGCCATTTATCTAAAACAAGATGTTATAACAAGGCTCACTAGGGCTACGAGGAAGCCCGAGTAACAAAGTTCGCAAAGGTCATCTGGGTAATTTTGCATACTTGATCGTTTGACGACCGCAACACAGATCTAGATTCGGTGTACCACAGGTAGCCCGAATAATATAGATGTTTGTTACATACGACTGCACGAGTAGTCATAACACACGCTTTGCATAGTGAAACAGGGGCCTGGCTACCAAATGACCTAGTTAGGTCCTTTAGTACTCGGTATTGTTATTGATGTACAAACAAGAGGTCTGTGTTAAATCAATTGGTTGACAAATTAGCATCAAAGTGTTAGACACTTCGGTAAAATATGCGCCGCACATGCGCGCCTTTTTAAACGTCTCAAACTCTCCTCCTAATGAAAAGGCTTTCGTGTAAACAAAAAATATATATAATCTTCGCGAACTAAGCGAAAACTTAAGCCACAGAAGCCAAAATTAGTCCCCCAGAAATTCAATTGAAAATATTGTAATATATTATGTTACCTACCCTGGGAGCTAAAGCTTTTTTAAGCGTTATGTTACATTTCGCTAATAATTATCCCAGTTCGGGCCTCCGGCCCCTTAGGGCGGGAGGAGGGGGAAGCGAAATAAAACTCGGGCACCTACGGTATACGTCACCAGCCTTTGACCAAAAACCGAGTGTTTCTGTTTCAGCGGTTTACCCAACTACTTTCACCGGACAAGGAGTACATACGTGCAATAAACAAGAAATATGATATCGACGAAAGGTAAGTTAAGCTTGGTTCTCACTTGCGACGCAAGTATAAGCGCAAGGACTCAGTAATGTACTACTCATTAGCAGTGCTTGTCTTTTCACTAGTGACGTAAGCATAAGCACAAGCAACATATACACAGACTCAGTAATGTACTACTGATTAGCAGTGCTTGTCTTTTCACTAGTGACATAAGCATAAGCACAAGCAACATACACAGACTCAGTAATGTACTGCTCATTAGCAGTGCTTGTCTTTTCACTAGTGACATAAGCATAAGCACAAGCAACATGTACAGACTCAGTAATGCACTGCTCATTTAGCAGTGCTTGTCTTTTTCTTATCATATACGATAGATACGATACTGAGTCTTCGTATGTTGCTTCCCCTTATGCTTGCGTCGCTATATAGTGAAATAAAACCAGACCTTATTTACACCATGTCACGCTACTAACATTGAATTTCTACTCATCATTGTCTTACGCTACTTACGTATAACAAATTGATCTATCCATACTTCCGCCTCCCCGAAATGTTTTACAATTAATTCTGCGCACGAAAGACATAAAACCCCTACCAAATGAAGGTCTACTCCGGGCCCTAAAGTCGCCTTAAGTTGCTCAAAGTCGCCTTAAATCGCACAAAGTCGCCTTAAGTCTCGTCAACTTTTTGACAAATTTTTTGTTTAAATCGCCATGACTCAAGCACGCCTCTGGAACCATCGACTCCTAGGTCTACTCCAGGCTCTAAAGTCGCCTTAAGTCGCACAAAGTTGCCTTAACTGAATCGCTCAAAGTCGCCTTAAATCGCAAAGGGTCACCTTAAGTCCCATCGACGTTTTGGCCAAGTTTTGCTTAAATCGCCTAAAGTTGCCCTTAGTCGCCTCAAGTTGCCCAAAGTTACGGCGACTTTAGGGCCCGGAGTTGGATATAGACTTAAGACTAATTTCATCGACTTGTGAAAACGTTGACTGAGCGGGCTCAAAATTGAGTGTAATCTTTATGATTGATGGTAGTTTGCATCATGTGATCAGTGGTCGTGCTAAACTTTCCAAAGGTTTTTCTGCTTTTTAGTCCGAATTCATGCAAATTTACTCTTGTACAATTAGTGAGATGTACTGTTTTTTCTGTACCGTAGCGGTCTCTAAAGACCCATACAAAGGCTAGCTCCCAACAGCATCCAACATTGTTGGCCCAACACTGTTGGCACACCACAAAAACGCGCGAGTAAATATACTCAAAAACTTACGCTAGTAAATCGGTGCGTCTACAGTACGTAACTCACTTATCCGGGTAAATTTACTCAGTTATTTGAGTAAAGGGTACGCAGTTACTCATGCAGTTATTTGAGTAAAGGGTACTCGTAAATTTAAGCACTCGTGAGTTACTGTGGATGCACCGATTTACTCAAGTTTTTGAGCAAATTTACTCGCGCGTTTTTGCAGTGCAGTTGTTGGGGATCCAACTTTTGCATGAATCCTAATTAAGGCGCGCGGGCCTTTTCGAAGCGAACGATGTAATCAGGTAGCCTTAATGGTGTAAACCTTTTTGACCTCGCTTTCGCCCTTTGTATCGGAAAGAATTCTGGGAAGCTATGAAATTAGATGCCCAATTACACTCACGAGAACACTAAGGAGCGTATGACAAGGAGCAAGGATGGCACAGTTGGTTAGTGCGCGGCCTTTGGTGCGAGAGGTCCCGAGTTCGATCCCCAGCCAGACCTCACATCCATATTTGGACTTCTTTCCAATCTGAGTAGCTTTAATTAGCTTTAAATACCCTTAAAACGGAGCACTGATGGAGAAAGGGGAGTAAAATGAGCGCTCCGTCGACCTCAGGTTTGTCAGTTGAATTACTGTCACGAGTTATCGACGTTAAATATGGTTGCTTTACTTTACTTTACTTTACTTTTCATCACAATAATACCTCAAAATAGGGCAATTTATACGAGACCGAATAGTACGCGCTCATTATATAATTAAGACGCGAACCTTTCCCCTCATAAACGCTACTTTTAGTCTAAGACACACCTTATTCGAGCCTGAACGGGGAACGTTGTTCTTCGATAAGGCGCATCTTAGACTAAAGGTACGTCTTAGACTACAAAGTGCGTCAGCTATTTCAAAGGGCGAAAATTATTACAAAGTACGTTGGAACAGCGCCTTAGATAAAACGTGTCTTATTTTCTTTTGTATAAGTGGCCCTTATAACGCCCTGAGAAGACAGTTCCAGTAAGGTATGGTTTATTATACGCTGTATTAATCTATTGATTCGATTCTTTATTTTCAGCGCTAGCGTTGAGCCTGTCATATGAACGAAGTTACCAAAACAGACGCTGACTACCCTCTAACTGTTGGCCATCATAATAATCGACGTAAAGTGTTGTTAATGCATGTAAAAAAGACATTGCTAGCTTTTAATGTATGACTTATGCAAAATGTGCTTTTATCATGTAATAATTAATTCCGGCGATTCACAGGACAAAATGATAATTACCATAGATGGAAAAAGCATGTCAAAATTAGTAAAACATGTGAAGTTTGAATGAAATAAGTTCAAAACTCATAAAGATATGAATCAAACATCGAAATTTGTTGGTAGGCAAGTGATGCTTTTCGTACAAAATTCAACACTTTTCAAAAATTCATATTCTTGCGAGTTTTGAATAATTTATTTCCTTTAATTTGAACTTCACTGTTTTGTGAATTTTAACATGCTCGTTCCAACTAGCTAGCTAGGTAATCATTTTTCTGTTTTATTAATTTAAAAATACTTGATAAAAGATAATTATGTTAGTGATAAAATAAAACATCAGTGAGAAATAATTTGTATAACTGCTTGATATTTACCTTCGCGAAGGAGACAACACGCTGAGAGAGACAGACATAAAATTCATCTCGAGTGTTTTTGTATATTTAAAAAGTCCTTTTTCTACGTCATCTCACTTGCATTTTCAGAATTCAAGTGCTTCATCCTCAGAAAGGAGATAATTTTATCCAGAAATATTTAACCATAAGGCTTTTCTATTCATGAAGAAACGATTATCAAAATTTCAATTTAGGGGTCAGGGGCACTTTAAGAAAACATCGTGACATTGGAAATAAGTAAACGTCACTTCAGCTTCACCCTCACCGCCCACTCATTCAATGCTGGTCAGCTGAGTAGCGCTGCTGTCTTTCAGAAGCTACCCAATTAACGTTGACATTTTTAGGGCCGTAAGTCGCAGTTCAGTATTTCTGTATTACGCGTCTGTTTAGATTTATAAGAGAATGTATGGGAATTTAAAGTTGGAAGTATTTGAATAAAGATTTCAAGACTTACCTCATTGACTCATTCATTCATGCTTGCATGATATAAATCATTTAAATTAGTGGGTGGCTTTCTTCAAGTGACTGAATTCGCTGGAACTGCATGCACTGATAAAAGTCAAAAAGTCAACACTGTTGCTGAGATAATTCCTGCATGGAATTTTGAAATATTTCCAACCTAACTCTAGATCTCCGTACATTCTCTTATAAAAGCGTTGACCTTGTGTAACGACCGATTATCTGATTCCGCAATACGTGTAACATGCATGTCATTATTACGCAAAGTGAACATGTCATGATACTAGAAATAGAAACACTGTAATTAAAGAGATATAAAGTAATGTAGAACTATTGTAAAAGTTAGTTGGTGCAATAGAGAATAAAGTGTACTTGACTTGAGTGAATACTCGTTCCAAGTGATTGTTTCTACACTTGGGTTGCCTGTTTTGCGCCATGGGTTTTAAATGTTCACATCAACAATTCAATTTTACGTATTGTATATTTCAATGCTTTCAACAGAAAGCTTGTTTTTCAACTAGTAATCTTGCTTGAAGGAAACATCTTCCAGGATGTTTGCTAGTTACAATTTCTCAGTGTTTGATAGATAATGTTCATATATTACAAATATTTTGCAATATTATCTGTACAAGTCAATATATATATTTGTATAATTAGTATATTACGCGCGCTCTGATTGGTCGAGAACCATGTCATTACAGTACACACGCATAGATGACGTCATTGAATCTTATGTACACTCCAATTGGTTGAAATGTTTCGATGAATACTGTATAAAACAGATTCCATTTTGCCGTGGTTCTGCACTCTAATAGATGCACAGTAGACGTCCAATTGGGGTGACTATGTCTTGATCGTTGCTTGCTTTTTGTACTCACCACATATTGACGTCATTTGTGCATCTATTAGAGTATAAACGCACGGCAAAGTAGAATCTGTTTGTTAAATACGACAGGAGCACGAGTTATCTGGTAAACCACGCCCCAGTTACGTGTTGTAGATCATGACACAATTGCTTCCATTTGTCTCGCTTGGCAGTTTCCACCAGCAAGCGTATTAATATTGGCAATCCAATAATAGTGAACAGACATGCCATCAGTCCATAGCCAGATTGCCAAATGAAATATTTCTTGTCCGACAAACAAGATCTTTGGATCTTTACGGACAGGTTTTAGACTTTTAACAAGTTACATTTTGAAACACCTATTTAAAAAAAAAGGTTGTTGTACGAGAGGCCTCAAGCCCACGCGACTAGACCGAAAAGGAGTATGGGTAATAGCACAACTGTTCACTCTAGCTGTCTTTTCAACTTTTCCTAATTTCAACAGCAACAAGTGAGTTCTTTAGTGCATAAGGTAAACTAAGTTGAATTTGAATTGTCGTGTAGATATTCATATGCTATATAACTTCAGTAATTTCTACCCATACTCCCTTTCGGGTGAGTCACGTAGGACTGATATCAACAACGTTTATTGAAATAGGTGTAGAAGATCAGAGTATCTAGCTAGTGAAATTCTACGTACAATATTTTGCAATCCTACTTTTCCCTCTGCTAATTTCTAATACCATGTGTTGCCTTGTCGGAGAGCAAGAGTAACTAAGGGATTGTGAATTCACGAACAGGGAACGGACTTTGAACTTTGTTCACACCGATGACGTCACAACAAAGTAGCAAAATATTTTCTGTACATCATTTATCAGATATATATCAGAGTAATTGAGACTGTCTGAGTATTTAATTACTAGATCACATAGAGCGATTTTATATAAACCTTGAAACAAACCTTTTTATATGACAATTGGTATATTACGCGCGCTCTGATTGGTCGAGAACCGTGTGTGAATTATATTACACGGATTTAAGTAAAACCATTTTGATATATTCATTGTGTAAATACTTGTTCAGCGAAATATACAGCCGATCTCAAGAAGCGGTTGACGATTTTTTAATTCAGAAACCACTGAATTTTTAGCCCAACTTATAAAATACATTTCTTTAACTTTAAATAAACAAGTTTCTAGTGTGAGCATGGCTTATTGTACAAGATATATGAAAAATATATTTTCAAGCAACTATCTCGGTTCTTCCAAACCGCCAATGTTCTTGGGATCGACTATACTTATTTGTAATTGTTAAGTTATGGATTTGCGCACTTAAATACTGTTACATCACTTATTCTTGGTTTGCAAGCATTTCACGGAGAATGTAGAGACAAAAGACATGGCAGCCATGTTGGTGGTCTTGACAAAAGAAAAGACAAAAATCACCAACATGGCTGCCATGTCTTTTGTTCAATTCACTCTACTGGGAATGGCTGCAAACCAAGAATTGCGAATTCAGTATTCTCTGTAAAAATCGTATGGCCATTGATCACAGCTTACGCAATCAAGATCTGGTACAAGAGATGGGGGAGGGGAGGGAGAGGGAATGTCAGGCGCTTTATATCCGTTCTCCCCTCTCCCTCCCCTCCCCTCCCCTATTCCTTGAGAGTAACACTTGGTTACAGACAGCTTTTTTGTCGCATTCATCCCGACAGACGAAAGCATCGTACGTTTCGTTTAAGAAAACCAATGTTTGAGGACACCCCCCTTAATTCGACCTGTGTCCGTATATTGAGGGCTCACGCAGGACTCCTGGTCCAAGCCATTCGTTGATTTTCTTACAGATTAATTGGGCTTCCCCCTAAAACTTTCCCGCCATCGCCATCGAAGAGCTTTCAGTCGCTCCTCGGTCTTCTCAAAGTCATGAAATCCAAAATTATCAAGAATATCGTAAACACCAGCAGCTGCTGCAACTTGCGTCATCCACTGAGAGAACGTACGTTGCCACTTCATTCTTCGTTCCATTTGTAGATAAGTGTTGAAGATTATCAGGTAGAAATAGCGCTCCAAGTAGTACAAACTGCGCTTGCGCAGTTCTAGCTTGTATCCAGGGTTGGTCTCTAAACTGACGTGTTTGTACTGAGGACGAGATGAAGAACAGGGATTTTAGTTTTGTATTAAAGAATAGAAACCACATACTCGGGATCCCAGGCGTATTATTCTGTGGCTCGTTTCTCGCTCAAAAAAAACCCTACTCACGAGAACGTTGTCTTTTAGAACTTGTTCCGGAAGTAAAAATTTATTATGACGTCATTTTAACGGGTATTGCAATTTTGTCTATAACACAAAATGCTGATTGGTCGACCTGATCAGGTCGATCAATCAGAAACAACAGAAAACTTGACTTCCGGCACAAGTTTTAACAGACAACGTTCCCAGAGGTAGTTTTCCTGGAAGCGAGAAACGCGCGAGCGACAAAATAATCCCAGCGAGTTCCTGAGGATGTAGAAACCATTGATTGGAACAGAAGAGAAAAGGGAAGAAAGGAAAATACGAGGTAAGAAAGAGTGGAAAGTTTAAGGAAGAGGACAGTGGGAAGAGAAAAATTAGAAAATGAAGGAGAGGAAAGTAAAGAAACAAATAACGGGAAGGAGAGAGAAGAAGGGGTAAGGGATGAAAAGGAGGGGGATGAGGGAGGAAAAGAGGGAAGGGAGGGAGAAAAGGAAAGGACGGAGGAAAGGAAGGAGAGAAGGAGGGAGGGAGGGATAAGAAGGTACTTTTAACAATTGCAACGTATTTCTCATAAATAGTAAGAGGAATCGAATTCATTTCACTTACTTTTTGGAATGTCGAAAAGATCACTTCACGCGCGTGATAATGCATAGGTGTCATGGTCTCGGATATCTTATCTAATACATAGTCCACTTCACGCTTCCTTTGAGGTCCGTTAGGTAATACTCGTATTAAATGACGCACAACCTGCAAACATGTATAAGTTGCATAAATCAATCAAGGTTATATTATTCCTTCAAATTTTCTATGGTACATGTTTTGACAAATATTTTTTGTATTTGCTCGTGTAGACGGGGAAAATCCATTTTTTCATCGAAAATTTTGTAGTATGCAAGCAAAACCAACACGATTTGTTCAGAATATTGCTGTATATACGCGGAAATAGTCGCTGTATTCTCGCGATCTCTTGGTTCTCTCATGATCATTGGTTGATTTTACTTATACCGGTTGTATTCATGTCAATTGCCCTGAAGATGCACTAGTATAGTGCGAAAGCTCGGCATTTTATAATAAATATACGCGGAAGAAACAATTCAATTACAAAGATTTGTTCAGTTGTCTCAAGGCAGTTTGTGTTATAGATGGTTTTCTACCCCTTAATTACATAGTACTACATCTCGTCTCGCACTTCCAGATGAAGTAAATGCATGTCACAGAAGCTGTGCACGCTGCTAACACTTATAATAATAAACGGCTTATGGATCTTTGACTAACCGAGAATTCTCCAAGGGTATATTTAGCGTGTGGAACACAAGCTGGGTCTTGTTCGTTGGGTTTGGTGCCGACAGGAAAACCCTGAAACAATAAAACAATAACGTCTAAAATATAATAAGTATATACTAGGCGCTCTGAAGACTGCTACTCAACTGACGATAAAAGGAATGATTGCGCAAGAATTTAGCAAACAAACAAACAATTCAAACAAACATGCATACAAATAAAACAACGTCTAAAATATAATAAGTATACACTAGTGCGCTCTGAAGACTGCTACTCAACTGACGATAAGAGAAAAGATTGCACATGAATTTAGCAAACAAACAAACAAAGAAACAAACAAAAACAAACAAACAAAGCAAACAAACAAACAAAAGAGACAGACAGACAGAGACAAAAAGCTAGGAAAACCTTTAGATACAAGCATATTTAGGTGTTTTTGTCTAGATACCTTTTTATTGCAGTAAATAAGGGCCGCAATAGCCATAGCCGTTGTAGTTCTTTCTCTACCTGCCTCACAGTGGAATACCAGGGCCGGCCCATCTTCATCGGAATAGATTTCACTTAAAGAATTGATGATACCCATCAAGCGGTCTAGGTCCTAAGGAAAATAGAAATAAAATTTGAACAATGTAAATGTTTATTAAGATGGAACGAAGCGGGCATCTACTATCATAGGTTATGATATAACGATTCAAACAGGTTGTCGGTCTTTAGTCCCATGCAAGAAGCTCTAAAAGAAGTGGATCACACAAATGACGTCAGCAGAAGCATAGGCAACATACACAGACTCAGTAATGTACTGCTCATTGGCAGTGCTTGTCTTTTCACTAGTGACATAAGCATAAGCACAAGCAACATACACAGACCCAGTAATGTACTGCTCATTAGCAGTGCTTGTCTTTTCACTAGTGACATAAGCATAAGCACAAGCAACATACACAGACACAGTAATGTACTGCTCATTAGCAGTGCTTGTCTCTTCACTAGTGACATAAGCATAAGCACAAGCAACATACACAGACTCAGTAATGTACTGCTCATTAGCAGTGCTTGTCTTTTCACTAGTGACATAAGCATAAGCACAAGCAACATACACAGACTCAGTAATGTATTGCTCATTAGCAGTGCTTATCTTTTCACTAGTGACATAAGCATAAGCACAAGCAACATACAGACTCGGTTTGTATTGCTCATTAGCAGTGCTTGTCTTTTGTCACACCTATGTGATAAATTAGTCTACATTGCTGCTTTGCTTATGCTAAAAGTATCACCCGACACCCCATAATTTCCTGTCTACTTGAGAGGCTTCTCGCCCAACAGCCTTTATGAGATAGTCATAATAACCCACCTTTTCTTCAATGGTTCTTTGTTGTGGTACTGGTAGTCTGTGATATTCTAGCTGGGATGTTTTCTCCATCTGTTGTTCGTACATTTCTCTCATGGACAGGACATTGTTAAAATCCTTGATCACGTGACCATCGTCGATATCCAGGTACACCTGTGGAAAGGTCGTTAATTGCTGACGCAGCGAGCGAGCCTGAAGCGAGCGAGCAAGGAAGCAAATCTAATCTACAAACTAGGTCTCTGACCGACCTCGATTTTAACCACAATGCTCTCTGATCCGTGTTGAAGTACTTCATATAAGACCCGAACACTATACCACTCTAGAACAATAACCGTATTAATAATATATTGAGTCATACATGACGTACAGGGCTTTAAAAATAATCCAAAGTCCTATACTTCATATCTGACCCTCTGGATAGACTTTGGCAATACAAAGCACAGAGTATCCTCAAATGTGGTCATACACCAGGTGTCAGCCTTTTTTACCACACTGCCTTGCGAGCCTACCGTATAAAACCGTTGCCCATGTTCTCTCCACTCGCAAGTTTGACAACTTGAAAGTATAGAAGGTGAGTATCAGTATTTTATGCCCCAAAACTGCCTCTAAAGGTAATTTCTATTTCGTACTGCTAAGTAAAAGCGTAATACTTTTAAGATGTTGGTTATAATTCTTCTTGAAATGTTCATCCTGCGAACATGAGCTGAATTTCTTGCTTCTGCCATCGAGAATTTGGCTCGGAAGTTATAACCCCTGTCAGAGGTTATATTTCGAGTATCATTTTAAATTGTTATTTGGAAGTTCAGATTATAATTCAAATATTTCAGAATAAGATTAATTTGTTTAATATTATATTTTCACTGATTGATCAGAAGTGATTTTCATCCAGTTTTGAAAAATGACTGTAATGATTAGTAGTTGATCAATATAATAAAAATGTAATTATAGCTTACTACAAACTGTTAAAGACCAGTCATTAAAATTATCAATTTATGGACAAAAAGATTGTTAAACAACTGTTTAAGTTGTCTAATTTGAACAGGCTTTGAGTTTGTAGTTTGGAATGTTTTGATAAGCCTGTGAATCAAAATGTATTAACTAGAGTGTGATGTTTGACAAACAAAAATGAATGCATCATGATTATCTAAACTGGACCGAATACAAGTGGAACTATGTCTTCAGTGGGAGATAAGTGGCATACTCAAATTGTTGAATTTTGGTGCTCAGACTTGGGAGGTCCTTTTCCCAATATTTCAATGCTCAGTGAGGGGGGGGGGGGTACCTTTTCCTAATATTCATTGGGTGAGGCACAGGCAACCCAGGCTGTACTACTGAATTTTTACACTATAGGTGAATTTAATAAATAAAGCATAAAAACATCGTTACTGCATTTATTTACACCCTAAAAGAATAAAAAAAATCGTTATTTCTTATACCCCCCCCCCCCCCCCCTCCTCCTAAAAAAATTTTTTTAGGAGGAGGGGGGGGGGGGGTATAAGAAATAACGATTTTTTTTATTCTTTTAGGGTGTAAATAAATGCAGTAACGATGTTTTTATGCTTTATTTATTAAATTCACCTATAGTGTAAAAATTCAGTAGTACAGCCTGGGTTGCCTGTGGGTGAGGGGGAAAGGAAAGCAGTGGACCTCCCAATTACTGAGAGCTTGCACAATTATAGATAAGCGGACCTTTGGCTTCGAATGGGAAGGTGCACATGCACCCTCTGCAACCCCCTTGGTTACGGCCATGCATTATTGACCAGACTATATGAACAAGTCTGGAAGAAACTGAATAAAGTTTAGTAGCCTTGAAGGAAAAGAAAACTTAATGCAGTCCAGTTCATATAATCAGGTCTTAAAGCAAAATATTACAAGCAAAATATTCATAATGCATTCATTTTTGTTGTTTCTCTAACATCGCACTTTAGTTAATACATTTTAATTCACAGGCTTATCAAAACATTCCAAACTACAAACTCAAAGCCTGTTCAAATTAGACAACTTGTGTTTTCCCCATGGAAAAAAAATAAATCCCTACTATATATGATCACCCTCTCTCGTCTGAAAAGGCCCTTAGAATGATTGATTGAAAAGAAAAAAAACTGAGTGATCACTTTTAACCTTTGAAATAAATAGTGGCACTATAGCTAAGTATTAGACAATAGAAACAAGAGATTTTACTTTCTTATAGAAAAATTTTTGGGGAACTACATTTTTGTATAATTTAATTTTCTTGTACTTGTACTTCTTGTACTTCTACTTCTTACACCTCTGCATTAAAGTCAGCATTTTCTACTGTTAGGTAGGCTAGTTTAATCTTTATCATGCAACACATAGAGTGATTTTAACCGGTTAAAACTAAAAACTAAAGCTACCGTGTCCATTGTTTTCTTTTATCTCTGTTTGACACTCACTCGTTAAAGGCGCTGTTGCACGGTGCAATTTTTTTCTGCAACTTGTCTCGCAAACGCGTTGCAAAACAAGTTACATGAGCCATTGCAGCGTGTAATATATCCTAAAACGTGCAAAATATGTGCGAGAAAACGGTTGCAGCAACGTTTTTGGCGTTCCTCCGTGTAACACCTCTGCAATAGTTCGTTCAACATGTTCCGCAATGCCATTGCGAGACAAGTTGCAGTAAACTATGCACTTGCAACAGCGCTTTTAACGTGTAAGAGCCAAATACAGACAAAAGCAAACCTTGTACCGTCTAACCATAGTTAATAGAGGGGACTGGTTAGGAAGCCTTTTGTTATATGTCTTTGTTCATTTTTTTCAACCGTGACCGTGCATTGCCATGGTTGAGCAACTGAACCCAAATGTTTCTTTTCCGCTGCTTGTTCGATGTATTCTAGTTCAAAATTAATTATATTAGAATATTTCAATAAATAATCCAATAGACAACATTTCGGTTCATTCATATAGCCATTTTCTAATGAATTTAAACAAACTTTGTGCACGGTCAAGACCAGTTCAACATCCAGACTAGAACAAAGAAATGTAACAAAAGGCTTCCTAACCATTCCCCTCTATTAACTATGGCCTAACAACGTATTAACATTCCATTTTTCGAGTGAGTGGAACCAAAAGAGAGAGTGTGTGATGAGAGTTTGGTGAGAACAAAAAAGTATGCCACGAGATTTTGTGATGTTTTTGTTTCCCGCAGGTTAAATAAAATCGTTCTAACAACTAACTTGCCTATTTTAAAAGTGCGTATTGAGAATGAGACAATTCACAATTCATGGTATTTCCTAGTCCAGACTGGATCCTCCTTCGCCGCTCCTCTTTTTCATTTGGGCTTCCTGTGTCGCGGAAAGGAGGGTCACAGGGAGCCTAAATGAAAACGAGGAGCGGCGAAGGAGGGCTCAGAGTTTGAACTAGTTATTTCCATAATGTTCGTATTACCTGAACCGTCTTGGAATGACCCTTTTTGACCAGTGTCTCTTTTAAGATTTGTTCTTTGCGCTGAAATAAAGCATGGAGATGTGAACAATTGCCGAAAATATTTCACGATTGTATGGCTGTAAAGTAACGGCGCTAGTATGGTGAAAAGTCAACGCCCTCCCCCTCCTCTTCCTACCCCGCCCCTGTGAAATGGGGGATGTGTGTGAGGGGTCAATTTTATTTAAAAATGAAGAACTAATTTCTCCGTGCGTCTGTACTCTAATAGATACATAGACGTCAAGTCACTTAGTATTGTAACTGTTGTTCTCACCACATTTTGACGTCTATTGGAAACAATTTCTTTTATATATTTATCGAAATTTTTCAACCAATCAGAAAGCGCGCTTTAGATTTTGTGACGTCACTCGTGCGTCTGTAATGTAATCACACATGGTTCTCGACCAATCAGAGTGCGCGTAATAAATCAATTATTTCACCAATTGTACAACAGCGGAAGGGCGGCTATGGACTCACCTCCAACTCAAACCATTGAAGACCTTTATAAGGAACATGCTCACAGAGATGATCAAGCTGTTGAAGAAAATGTTCAATTAATTGATGGCGTTACGGATAAATGACTAAAAAGTTAAAACCAAGGCACACTGGCCAATGGTCTGTGCTTGCATGCACGGAATGGTCCTAAGCTACGCAGAGCCCCTGACATGCGGTCATTCTGTAGCGCATCGCTACCGATATCCCCACCCTCCCATCCCTAGCTAGTAAGTATTATAAGTGAGTATACATTCCAGATATATTGTCAATGTCCCGGGTGTTGGTGGAACGTTCATGGTTACCAACGATTACCATGGTTACCAATAAGGAATGCGTCCCTGGTGGCGGTAGCATAGACCTTTTCTAAGATAGCCAACATGATGCATTCTGGTATAGTTTCAGTACAAACACCTTTTGTTCATGTTGCCAAATATGACATTGTTTGTACTGAAGCTAGACCAGAATGCACTTTGTTTGGCTATCTTAGAAAAGGCCTATGGCAGCTAATCCCAACCAGATCATCACCGATGCGTTTAAGCTCACTTTCTATTGGCTAAAATCTTTATCACGTGATTTGAAACTCACCTCTCGTTGGCTGAAGGCCTCGCCGTCGCATTCTACCGCTACGTCCTCTCGGACATTGAATATAACAACTTTTGGATGAGAATATTTGGGACCAGTCAGTAGATCAATTACTTTAGACAAACCCTAAACAGAAGAAAAAAATTATCAATTTGAAATATTTTTTTAATAATAAAAAGAAGAAGTGGGTGGTGTAATGGTTCACCATTCGCCTTTCACCTCTATCTCTGGTCCGGGTTCAATTTCCAGGACAAGCGCTAGATCATCCGTGAACTGAGGTTGTTTGATGTGTTGTTCGAGGGTTTTTTCCGATTTCTCCGATTTTTTCCTCCGTCAGCACAAATTAACACGTGAGTTGAGTATTGTATGTAATGTATGTAATGGAGAGGTAGTGAGTGTCAGGTGATTGTCTGGAAAACCCCATCACTAGTTACAATATCTATTTATTTATTCAATATTTGCTGTACAAAAAATTTGAAAGTTTCCCCACTGATAAAGGAAAAAAATACAACACAGAAAACATACGAGGAAAGATTAGCAGAAAAGAAGAGATAAATAAACAAAAGATCAAAGAAAGAAAAGGAAATGATAATTATGTACGGGAAGTGGGAATGACGGAAGGGAGGGAGGGGGTAGAAACGACAGTGGGGGTGGGGGAAGGGCAGACAGTAAAACAAACGTTACACTGAAATGAAGGGATTTGGGTAGGAAAATAGTGGACAGAGAAAGACAAAGAAGGAAATGAAAGACATGATGGAAAGCGTGATAGAAGAGAATTTAGGTACACACCTCTCTTGTTGGCTGGCTCATTCCATATACCGGTAAACCTGGCATCTTCCTAAAGTTGGACACCTTGGTATAAAAACAGATTTAATATTAGAAATACACTAGAACTCAGCTACCTAACACCTAAGGGGATCCCGAAACAACGTTTTGAAATAGAGAAGCCTTAAAACAACGTATTATACTAAATTGACATTGAAGAAAAATCTGTTTGAGTTCAAGATAGTAGGGTTTTCAAATAACAAAATTAGAAATAGCAGTGATATGCTGTATATTTACAATAGCGTGAACATTGTAAACAACATCTTACTTGTACTTCTCTTTGTGTGCTGAGAACATCGATACCAAGATACTCATCGGCAACCTGGGAAAAAGAGTTGAGGATATGATTGGAAGGAAAGAAGAAAAGAGGAAAGGAAGAAAAAAGCAAATGGAGAGAGAGTGTGAAGAGAGGAAGGAAGGAAGGAAGGAAGGAAGGAAGGAAGGAAGGAAGGAAGGAAGGAAGGAAGGAAGGAAGGAAGGAAGGAAGGAAGGAAGGAAGGAAGGAAGGAAGGAAGGAAGGAAGGAAGGCTCTCCCTTTTATCTTTTCTTCCTTCCTTCCTCCCCACTAGACTGGCTAAATAAACATGCACTCAACAAGACTGATCGCGACAATCGTGACAAAATCGATTGCAAAAGACCGTCTAGACAATCTTATCAGTATTTACCAGACAAGTCGGTTCGTTCATCTTGGACATGAACTCTGACGTCACACCCTTCTCCATGACATCAATATGACTCAACATTCTGTACAACCATGGACGGTGTCGCATCCATTTACAAAATGTCTGTGAAAACACTAGGGGAAACTGCAAATGAAATTAATAGATTAATGATTAGTGGATAGACAAGGATGGATGTAGGGGAGGGGTGCAGGGCTGCGCACCTCCTCCTGAGACAACTTTGGAGGTTTTCCTTCTCGATACTTTTCAAAAGTGTCCTGTGGATGCTTAGCACAGTTTCCGATTTCTATAGCGTTGCAGTACCTCCTGAAGAATAATCTGGGATCCGCCCCAGAATGATTCTAGGAGATGAACGAAACGGTTGGTTGATCTAGTGTATGTGAGGGAGGAACTGAAGGGTAAGGAGGGAATGAACTTACAAACAAATGGATCAATTAACGAATGTGGCGATGGGTTGACAAAAGAAAGACTCTTTACTCTTTAAAGCTTTAAAATTGTGTTAATTGGACCAAAGAATGAGTACTTGAACAAATCAAACAAAACGGACGGACGGACGGACGAGCGAGCAAACGAACGCGACGAACGAACGCGACGAACGAACGAACGAACGAACAAACGAACGAACTGAACGAATGAACGAACGAACGAACGAACGAACGAACGAACGAACGAACGAACGAATGAATGAATGAGCGCGCGAGCCATGGATTGATAGACCTTTCAGTGGTTGATAGTTGGATGGATGATAGAATAATGAATACTGAATATGAATAAAGCCAGACTACTACTAGTGGTGAAAGAACGTTGTACAGCGATACTTCATATTTACTAACAAACAATTGCTCATGAATGATAAAGGCTTGCGTCCACACAAGTATCGTTATACAAGCCGAGCAAACTTCATATAACAAATGTAACTTTACCTGTTCATGCAAATACGCATTAAAGAGAATAAGAAAGAAATATCTCTCCAAATAACTGATGCCTCTTTTTAAACAGTAATTTCTTGCATCTTGACCCTGTTAAGAAAAGAAAAAGACGCATCGTGAAAGACGTCAAATACAAAAATTATTGATCTGAATACATGTCGATACCTGAATTTCGTCAGCTTCTTGCAACTTTTTTCTACATTCTACCATTTCCATACGAATATTCGTCATTTCTGAACAAATATCAATTACTGAATCGACCTTAAAACACAAAGTATAGTATCATAGATTAGAAAACAGATGAATATACTACCGCAATTCCAAAAAAAACTTTTCCCAAGCATAAGCACCCCCCTCGCCCCCCTCCCACCCCCCCAAAAAAAGCAAATAAGCTTCATAAATTTCTAACGCAAATTAAGCCCTTCGGTAAATAAGCCCCCTAGAATATAATGCTATGGTCCCTGTTCTTGTGTGTCGATCGTACTCGTTATCTCTAGTTCTGCTTTCTTAATGATTCTTCGCTACGGAACTATGCGTTTGTGACGTGTTAGATCTAAACTAGCACCATCCTCTTCTAAATTCATTCTTCATTCATCCATCCATCCTTCCATTCATTTTATTCAACTGTTCACCATCCTTCCTTCCATCCATTCATTTATTCAACCGATCACTAGTTTTCGTTTAATCACCTTTTCATTCATCCTTACATTCATTCATTCCTTCCTATCAAGTCTTCAATTCTAAATTCACACGTTCGTTTATTAACCCAGTCATGAAATCATCACTTATTCATATGCCAATTATTCACTTTAAAGTGTGCAGTCTTGAATGACTCTTCCTATCTTTCCGGCCGTTCTTGACGTCGGTAATTGTATGTTTTAAGCCCATTCAAAATCATATTAATATAGCCATAACAAACAATTCTTGGCTTTTAAATTCAAAACAACTTCTTGTCAACAAAATTAATTCTACTCAGACAGCTGTTAAATCTTGGCGGAATGCTTTTAAATGCGGTCTGTTTTTTTAGTTCATTTTTCTGAAAGTCAGAAACTGCATCTGTGTTGGAAAGCCTCAAGCTCTGCCAAATACGAGATTTTATCGCTTTTTTGTAAAGAGATTTTCTTTATCAACCGGAGCTTTTCGATAAGATATTTGTATAGCTTCTACCGACTATTAGCTTGTATTAAAAGTCGTCTGCTGAAATATGATTGTGTTAAAAGTCAGTTTATTTGGCAGTTAAAATCTACCCTAGAGCTATTTTCGTTTTAATGAAAACCTTTTAAACATGGCTTAATTAACAAATAGAACAGCTTTTACCGTGCTCCGTTCAGTAATACAGCATGCAGGAAGTGACGAGAGCACGAAAGAAGTGTAAGGAGAGCACCATGCCAGCCGTAGGCGAATGCTCTCCACACTTCTTGAGTGCTAACGTCACTTCCTAAGTGCTGTATTAAGAACGGAGCACGGAAAAAAGATGTTCTATTCGTTTTATTATATATTTTGAAGTAAATAAATATTCACGGGAAAAAGTTTGACTTTCTCCGTACAAAAATTCAAAAGGTGCGCGCGCGCGGTCGAGCTCGCGCTGCTGACATCAGAACTGAATTCTCTGATAAAGCACAGCTTTCAGCCAATCAGAGCGCGCTTATCGACAAAATAATACAAAATACAAAATAATAAGTATTAAAAAAACACCGTTGAGTGTTTCAGTACCAGAAAGTCACGATCTTTAATTAAAATGAATGACAAGTCAGAAACAGTACGTCCATTCATTCGCCGTTCGTTCATCCCTTTGTCCAAGAAACTATAATAGTATTATGGTCTCTTGGTTTGTCATAATTCCATCTATCCATCCATCCATCCATATATCCAATTATCTGTGTAAATTTTAGCAAATCGATCGACTAGCCCACATGGCCCAGCTGCATAGCTCGATTAGTCTATACTTCTAAACAGCTGTGCTCTCTATCTTGCAATATATAAATATGTATACTTTTTATTCATGTAAATTTCTGAGCACAAATAAACAGTTGTTCTTGTTGCCTCTATTCATCAATTCATTCATTCATTCGTTCATTTATTCATTCATTCATTCATTCATTCATTCATTCATTCATTCGTTCATTCGTTTGTTCATTCATTCATTTATTCATTTATTAATTCATTAATTCATGTCCTACCTCTTGTTTTATCCTCAAGCCATTGGGTAAACTCTTAACTAATTGTTGAATGAGACGAAATTCGCCTTTCTCGTAATTTGGGTTGCTTTCGTCCATCGGGATTGGATCCTCGGAGCTGCAAGGAAAACACGTCATCCAAAGTTAACTTTGTTTCAAAGTACTTAGTCATCTACAGTATAAATGAAAATTGCCTTATATCAAGAGAACATAATAGTAAGAGACCGAAACTCACGGATTGATGTCATGTCTCCGCGATGTTCGTGACGCTTAAGGTGATTCCTCTGTTTTGCACCGCGCATGTCTACCGCGCAAGGTTCAAAATGCACAGAACTACGACGTTTTGAGCATTTCCATTCAAATTACGACTAAAAATGCTTAAAAACACAATTTGAAGCATTTGTACAAATTTTGCTGCGATAAATAGGGAGTTTTGTAAAACTCGCCCCAGTACTTTCTCGGAATAGTGCCGATTTTACCCCAAATTTGATAATAATTTTGAAAATATCTCTCTAACGAGCACGGTGACCCCCATTTTTTATTTCAAAACTTGCTTTCTTGTAATAATTCACACAACATATTTGAAAATTAAAAAAAGTTATAGGTAGGAACTTTGAAAAAATGCGCTTTTTTACGTGTATTTGAACGCTAGAATGTCAAAAATCGAACATTTCGGCGGGTATGTTGCTTTCTAAAAGCTGTAAAAAAAAGTGCGAAAATGCACTTCACCGAGGTTAAAAGATAATTTCTTGCGATATATTTTACTATTTTACCCGTTTCTACTGAAATCTGCCAACTCTGATTCTTCGGGGTCTTTTCTGAGGCCAAATAGACATATCAACGAATTAGCCGGAATGCATCGAACGTTCGTGCTTTTTAGTAAGAGGAAGTTGACGCCATGTCACGCGCGCATGGCTTTCAAACAATGGAATTTGATTTTTAAGCGCGCGCGGATACGTACGGACCGTTTCTCCTCCCTGCCGGCAATTACATTTCATTGTTTGCGCGCGCGATTGCGCCGTGCCATAAATAATTAAGACGTATAAGATGACAAAAGTAGAGCTTACTTTGCTTCAGCAGGAAAACCACTTCGATGGCACATGATAAGACAGCCAATCACCATCCCCGTAGTAGTGCGACCCTGACCCACGTGGCAGTTAAAAACCATAGCGGGGAGGGGTGCGGAGGAATTTGTATCAAATACTTGTGGGATGTCTTTGACTGCGTTGATGAATTGATCAAAATCTTGCTCTTCAGGAGCGTTAGTCGCTGTTATGGGAACTCGACAGAATCTGAAGCAGCGTAAATGAGATATTCTTTATGCGATTTTTTATTCTCAGAATAAATATATAGAGATTATTAGTTCGACTAGCCAGCTCGGCTGTGTATTTTTACGAGTCACGCTGTATTTTAGCGAGCCTTTTAGGCAGGCCAGAATTCAAGTGACGAGTAAAAATTCACAGCAGTATTAGTTGGCTGGTCGAATGAAAAAGTTTTTATCATACAATTCTGCAAATACCAAAGCATTTTTGCCGTTGCTGTTTCCAACTTTGATTGATAAGTACGTACCCGTAGCAACGTAAAGCACGGTCTCATATATATGGTCTCATATTTTTCGCGTTAAGTATTGTGCATATTACTGTATTATGCGCGTTCTTTGTAGAATTATATGATAATTGATATTATCAGTTGTTGTTATCGTCATAATCATCATCATCATCGTACGTTTTTGAAAATAAAAATTGGAGTTGTTAACAATGGCATTACTGCAACAATCAGTTTGATCATTAGCACAAATTATGCCTCATTTTTCATCGACAGCATGCGCATGCGCATGTCAGTATCTTAACATCAAAATTAACAATTATTATCATCATCATCTTAGCATCTCCTATTTAGTCTATTGTAAAAAAATCTATTGTAGAAAATCTATTGTAAACAATCCATTTGTAAAAGACTTATTGTTAAAAATCTATTTTGTAAAAAAAATCTATGATCTAGCTGGCTACTGTATGGAACTAAAGAATTCAAATACACAACCGTACCGTGCCATCCTGTCAGCATATCTTAAGTGTAAAGAGGAGATTTGACAAGATTTGATATAAAGCCATTGGGCTTTATGTCAAATTTCCTCGACAATTATATTAGCACACACTTGTGATGTAGTATTTTATTTATTAGTATTGGCAAATAAACAAAGTTCCAGAGTTCCAAGTATGGCAATTTTTCACTTAAGACTGCGTTTTTTAGAGCTGATAAATTGGCATCCACAATAAACTAAATTATCTTAGTCCAACAAGTAATTGTAATACTTAATTTAACTACTTGTCACAAATAATCTGCACTCAAACACGAAAGGTAACGCTACTGAAAACTCGATTGAGCCACCTTAAGACAAAACAAGAATTACCTTAAGAAAGGTGTCATGAATATCTGTCGACTGTAAATTTCATCCATCACGCAAACATCTTCCTCGTAGGAAATATTGTATGCGTGAGGCTCGTTGTCAAAGTTTTCTACATCGTTGTAGAAATAGAACTTGCCTCCTTCCTCAATAGAAAGCTTGATTATCTAGAAAATAATGATAACCATGTTATTAGATATTTCTCGCTTCTTCCACTCCTCTCTAATTATTATACCTCCAGGGTATAATAAGAGTGATGACGACTTAGCGAATATTAGGAAGATTTTGCGACTACATTGCTTAATTTCCCGTGTTTTGTTGTTGTAATTATTTTTACTATCGCTGTTGTTAATAATGTTGTTATTTGCTGTGTGCTTTGTTTTGTTGTTATTGTTGTTATTTGTTTTCTTCCTTGCTTCATTTCTTTCTTTCTTTCTTCTTCCTTCCTTCCTTCCTTATTCCTTCCTTCCTTCCTTCTTCTTTCTTTCATTCTTTACTTTTTTCTTTTTTCTTTTTTCTTTCTTTCTTCCTTCCTTCTTTCCTTCCTTTCTTCCTTCCTTCTTTCCTTTCTTTCTTTCTCCCTCCAAATTAAGACATCAAAGAGGGGCTCACAGGGGCCAACTGTAAGAAGTAGGGAGGCGCAGGGGGAAGGAGGTGTTGGGTTAATAAATTGATGTCAAATAATAAAAAAATCCAATTAAAAGAATAGAACTCAGTCTTGTTCAATCCTCTCAGGTTGATTGATTGAATCTCAGTAGACCTTTCTGTGGATTAGTTACCGGTAGGTGGGAAAAGTAACAAACATTTCACATCAGCAATTCATTTCCTAGTCTTGGAATGCAATAAGGAATATGCTGTATGCTGTAAATATAATATTATATGGACAACCTATTTTGAGATAATAATTTATTTTACATATAGATATTTTTTACAGTTGATTGAATAATTCCATACCTCTTCTCTCATCTTGATTTCAGTATCAGCCAACTCCTCAGGTTTGACCCCATGGTTAGCTATATTACCCTTTAAACTGCCAGGATCACGGGGCGAATAGGGTACATAATCATGGTTTAGACTTAGAAAGATCACTGGCTCTTCACGTAAGTTGAAGGACACCACCTCCTAAAAGTATGAAATGAAATAAAGACAATGTAAAGTATATATTGACTTGTTAATATGCATAAATAATTGTGGTCCATATGAAACATATTGTGTCGTTCGCGTGGGCTTCCTGTGTTTCTACTTTTGGATTTCCTGTTACCAAAAAGCTAGGTTTCTATAAGCTAATTTTTAAGATGGTGGATGTGATGTGTTTCATAGCTACAATATCTGCAAGTTTTGATGGAATTTTGACAGTTTGAGGCTCCAAATTCCAGGAAAGTCAACCAAAACAAATCTACGTGACTTCCAAATAAGGTAATGTCTGCACAAATATGTAATAGACTTCGTGGCTGTGTGAATGACACATTTTTATACCAATGTTTGATATGCTATGAAAGATTATTTTCAAATTAAATTATACATCATGTATTTTTATGTCTGCACTTTTAATTGATAAATGGCACACACTTAATATACTCACAACTATATAATAATCATAATCATAATCATAATAATAACTAGACGCACACGTGCGTTCACTCGTGCCCCGGAAGCCCCCTTTTAGGAGAGGCTTCAATGACCAGCCCCGTTCGTACTCTTCCCCGAGCCGTTTCACGCATTCTTCACTTAACCGTAACATAATAAAGACCTTTTTTGACCTTTTTAAAGAATATCTGATTTTAGTCAATTTGTCTGTCAGCAGCTATTAGTCGACATGCAAAATATTACCAGCGAATATACCAGTTTACTCAACTTTTTATTTCACTATGTGTCTCAATTGTTTGCTGTAAAGACTTCTACAACGGCGTTTTTAACACAATAACAAATCGTGAATTTTTTCGTTCATGTTTCGGATGTTTTAAACAATAAAAGACGTTACGTGACCAACAAGGTCAATGGAACCTATCCGTTCCATGCAATGGTCTGCTTTAGAATTCCGTATTAAAATTCAGTACAAAAACCTCTCAAGATCTCTTGAATGCTTGAATGAGGAATACAATTGACTTGCTTCTACGTATGTTCGTTTAGCAACATGTAGGATGAGAAATTCGTAGATTCACAGCTCATAGGAAATACTCAGTTTATCCATGTTTATCGCGAGGGTTCTCTTTCAAGTACTCCATTTAGAGTTCGATATTTGGTCAAAGTATTGGAGATGAAGCTCAAACTAACAGCCCATTCTGAAGCTCTTATAAGTATAAAGGTATACCTGGAGTTAAAAGCTCCAAATTACATTGTGCTACTGCAGGAAAAGCCCGTCTCTGAAAGCTATTTTCTTTGTAGTCGGCCATCTTGCATTCCTAAAGTTCCTCGCTGGCGTTCACTACGGAGGTGATGAATGAAGGGCATTGTTTCTTACGTTCTTAACCAATCAGGAGTGCACACGTTACCGATTGCGCAAGAATGCTGCATTCTCGAGACGAAAAGAGGAAAAAAAAAAAAAAAAAAAAAAACATTTGCAGTTTATAACTCGTTCCCGGCCTAAAGGCCTGGGCACGAGTAATTATGTCTGCACTTTTAATTGATAATGGCACACACTTAATATACTCACAACTATATAATAATCATAATCATAATCATAATCATAATAAAAATAATAATAATAATGATACAAATTAAAATGAAAGTAGAAAGAATTATAATAATTAAAATAATAGTATAAATAACATCAATATCAATGATAATTTAATTAATTATCATCCGATATCATATAACCTCAAACTTTTTGCACATTATATTTATGTGTAGATTTCTTGTTGATTTTTTAAATACATCATTTTTAATATATTCTATATATTTTTACCACCTAATAAGCCAATTAATGGCCAACTCTTTGATACATGAATCCATAACTTTATACATGCTTGAAAACATATTTGATTTTTGATAAGAGACATGAAATTGTGAGAATATAAGTTTCAAAGAAATCCTTACACCACATCATTTCAATTCTTTTTTGAAAAAGCCAATTCAACTATGTACAGTCTGGCGTAACATTTGTAGCAATTGCAAAATATAAGTGGTCGAGGAGACATTGTCTACTTCAGCGAGACCGTGTATATAAGTACTGATAATTTAGTGTAGGAAGATGCAAATTTGGTATCCAGGATTAAGGAAATGATATTCTGTAGGGTAATATGGCTATACTGTAATTAAAATAGTATATATGATGCCTCACAATTATGCATTGGTAACCAGATGACAGTGGATTACAAGAGATTAAAAGATCAACTTAATGAATAATAATTTGCAACTGCAGGAAATCCTAAAAGAATTTATTTAAGATATTTTTAGATCTTAATAAGGGAATTCAAGAATAGATAATGAAAATAAAGCAGAAAAAAGATGGAAAAGAAAATAAATAATAAAGAAAAAACCTATAAAAATAGAATAAAAATTTAAACAAATTAACTGAATAAATAAAAAAGAATGAATGGTCTAATGAATAAAAGGAAGAAAGAAAGAAAGAAGGAAGGAATAAATAAATTAATAGATAGATAAGTAAGTAAATAAATAAATAAATAAATAAATAAATAAATAAATAAATAAATAAATAAATAAATAAATAAATAAATAAATAAATAAATAGATAAATAAATAAATGAATAAATAAAAAGCCTTGGAATTCTCCCTACTCTCCTATTATTTTTTATTCTATTTTTATTTTATTTTATTTTATTCCATTTTATTTTATTTTATTCCATTTTATTTTATTTTATTCCATTTTGTTTTATTTTATTTTATTCCATTTTATTCCATTTTATTGTATTGTATTGTATTGTATTTTGTATTTTATATAATTTTAATTTTCCTAGGTAGTTGTTAGCAATATAAGCTAATAGATAATTTCGCTGATTCTACCTTACTTCCGATGATCAAACTTAGTAGGAAATAATACTGAATTTGAAAATTTGGAAGATAGCTAGTATGATGCAAAAAGGTGTTTCTATTACGGAAATGCTATTATCAAAGAAAATCATTTTTCCTGGATTTTTAAGATAAATCTAAAAATATTGAAATAAAAAATATATTAAAGAAACATCAGCCAAAACAAATGACAAATTGATCTATTATTTATTGCTGTAATTATTAGTTACAATATACATCTAGTAGTATTTGGGGTTTGTACTGTTTATTGAATATGAACTTAGATACGTGCCCAATGTCAAGAAAATAAACAACAACAGCAAAAAAACCATTCAACCTAAAAGTTAACCCAACGCGTAAAACAGGCTGACATGAAACAAAGCTGGGGCATGAATAAAGAGTTGTCTTGTACGCTAAATATGACATTCTTATATTGCATTTTCGAGGTCACTATTGCTAATGAGCGATGAGAAATTATATCGTTTAGGTAACGACGGATACAGTCGTATAAAGTCACTATTATATTAGCGATCGCGGCCTCAAATTCTTTGAACTTATATTTGCTCTTTAATTTATTCGTGTAAATTTAATTGAAATTCACGCTACTCACTCTGTGGCCATTGTCGATCAATGTCTCTAAAACCAAAGCAAGTCCATCTTTAGACGGCTGACCCATGCCATACACTGGATAAATCCCTCCAGCTTTTCGGAAATTTGGCGCACCACAGCTTTTTAGAGTATTCAAACGATCAACACCATCGAAGTGATCTTTTATAAGGAAATATTTATCTTGGATAAGACCATGTTCGGGGAAGCCAGTTTGGATTCTGCCTCGCTTTCGCACGAGAGGGGTATTCGTTGGAGCGTAGCTTAAAACAATGAAGCCATTCGATTGCTTCTTTCCCGGAGCTGAAGACGCTTTTCTCCTCGACTGATTTGTGTTTGAATGCACTGGAGTTGTTGGGTTGTTATGGTTCAAGCTTTGACTCGAGCCAGGCGGAGAGCCAACTGAGCTAGCTGCAGAGCCCATATCGAAGCATCTAAAAGCACCTAAAAATCGAGAATATTTTGTTAGAGAAACCTCCAAAGGGAGAACACCATGTCAACAATAATAAACACGAACTTTTCCTCATGACATGCGGCGTCAAACATGTGTGAGCTTACTAAGATATTGTCAAGAACTGACAGACTATTGACCAATCACAGCGCATTTCAATTATTTCAACAGCCAATAGGGAAACGTTGAAATTGATGCTAAGTTCGCAGGTGCTAGCATTTTGGGAGCCAGGAGGAAAAACAAAAGGCTAGTTCGTTGTATTTAGTAGATATTTTAACTAGTATAGTAAAGACTACACAGGCTTTTGAAAAACACAAAGGATAAACAATTTCCAGTGTGTTTTTTGAGATTAAGAGGGAAAAAAGCTTACAGTAAATAATAGTAAGATTTAGTTTGCTTTGTGGTGACTGAACTAAATTTATGAGCACATTAAGAACTTCAATTTTAAGAAAACCATCACGTCTTTTGTATCGGTTACTTGTTCTTAAAAACAGTAACTCTAGTTCCCCATACTGTCTCTTAAAAACTATTTTTTTAAATACATATTTTCGTAATTGCCTGATTTTCACACTTTTGAAGAAAAAATACAGGGGCTGACGTATTGTTACCATGACAACAGAGTGATTTAGAGCGCAATTTCCTTGATTCCTTTGAGTAATTGTTCATACATCGTCAGAATCGCTTAATCTCTGCATTATTAATTTAAAGATTTCACTGTTGTCGATAAGAGATTTTTCTACGGTGTAAATGATTAATTTATTAATTGATATAGTCAACCCCGAAAAACCACAATATTGTGCATGACTAGTTGACACGAATGCCCTCTCAAACTCAGTGTTTTCCCCTCATTATAGTTACATGCAGTTAGAGTCGTTCCATACTTTTAGTTTTACCTGTATGTATCATTAAATTATTGTTTCTTGTCTGTTTTTATATATTTTAGTTTACTGAAATAAAATAGAGAAAAGCAGCCAGAGACAGAAAGAGACAGGAAGAGAGACAAAATAGAAAAAGAGATCATACTATTAAAGAAAAGAGACGCAAAATACCAGAAACATTACAGCAATAAATAAAAAGAGAAAGAAAACAAGATAAGAGTTAAAATTTAAATACGTATTAAATTAAAAATTATTAATATTACGTCAAAGACGATTTTAACTCAACGGACAGCTAGAAAAACACCAGTTTGACTATTATTAAAGCAAAATTAAATTTCGCTTTGTTCCAGGCTTACTGATGTCTTCCTTTTCAAAACATGACATTAATATCATGAAATACATACTTTCATTAAATATTATTCTGCCTTTCTACTTTATTTGCTTAGCAGAAGTACATAATATCGCCATTTATGCAAACGTTAGAGCATATCTGTTCCTTTTTTGTATTCTGACGTATTTTAGCTCCAGTATCTTCCTTTTTTCGTCTGCATTTAAAATTTCAACGATATGAAAATATTTCTTTTGACATGTTTGATACTTATACTGAAATTTTGTTTGTTGTCTTGGTGATCTCGAGTGTTTTTTTGTCATATGAGCGGCTATGTATAAAACCAGTCAACAGCAATGGTTTTCAGCGAGATTTATTTTCCATTTGAATTAAAAAGATGATTACAGTAAAATCTCGCATAGAAGTGTGAAACTGCAGATTAAGAACTTCCAGACAGAAATTTAGCAAATTAAGCACGGCCCAAGAAACTGTGCAGTCCAAAAAAATAAAAAGGTTCTTATGTTACAACTTACTAAACTCAAACACACATGTGCATAGCATACTCTAAGTGCCATGGTAAATGACAGGTAAACAAAAAAGGCAATTTTAGATGAAAATGGATAAATATTATAATTTGTAATTGCAGTTTGGTGCAGTTGCGGAGTCGTTAATGTGCGATATGTTAATCATAAAACTCTTCATGTTCAATAGTTTACTAATTGTAGCAAACTTTAATGAGATGTACTGTTATCAGGAACATTATTTTTTCCCTATAAATAAAAACGTATTAAGAACCAGTCCAGCCTGATTTCTAACTAGACACCCATTCTATATGAACCATTTCAGCCTGACTTAAAAAAAATCGTTTTTTTCTTAGTAAACGAGCTTGGAAATAGCAGTTTCTAGAAGCTAGGATAAGTGTGTGACCAGTTTCAGCGGCACCTAAATAAAACCATGACCACAAAATAATCGAGCTTAGATTTACAATCAATTATTTTTCCCATACCTATTTATCCTTCTACCAGAGGATATTCAGTCTTAATCCCTCGATCCGCGGACAAGCTAAGAAAACTCCTTGTAATTCACATCCGATATGCCGCAAAATATATACAAAACTTGACGTTCGTCACTATCTGATTAATTACAGAAACCTGGCTTATTCTCAGGCTTCGGCTGTGTTATTAGAAACAGGAGGCTGCATGTTCGATTCTTTATAGACCTTTCAAAACCTATTTAGGGGATCGCATGCAGACAATCACATAGAGCGCCGACGTTTTACGTTTAGTGACGTAGTGATCTAGTTATATCAACTAAGTTCCAGTCGATATGGCTAAAACCAGGCTAAAACTATTCTCTTGCGATCCGGGATACATGACTTTTCAACCGGGAAACTGTTTCAATCTATTGAGTGCTCGCAGGCTAGGTCAAGAGGACAAATGGCATTAGGAAGCTTATAACTAAAAAAATCGATTATTATCCATTAAATTTCGTCATTCGTTCAATCACTGATTCATTTGTTCATTCGTTCATTTAATCGTTCAACCTTCTTGTTTTTAATTCTATCCCACTTCTCTTTGTTTCTTTCTTTCTTACTTGCTTTCGTCAATTTTCTTTCTTTGTTCTTTCCTTCTTTCTCCCTCTCTCTTTCTTTCTTTCTTTCTCTCTTTTGTTTCTTTGTTTCTTTGTTTCTTTGTTTCTTTGTTTCTTTGTTTCTTTGTTTCTTTGTTTCTTTGTTTCTTTGTTTCTTTGTTTCTTTGTTTCTTTGTTTCTTTCTTTCTTTCTTTCTTTCTTTCTTTCTTTCTTTCTTGACCTTTCTTCGGTCTCTTTATCCAAGCGACTTCCTTAGCTTTGAACTAACTTCTTCAAAATCCAGTGTAAAGATTTGGGCGTTGTTTGTGACCCGAATTTATCTTTATGATCATATATGACATCTGCCATCTTCATTACTATCAATCATGATTTATTTGTTAAGGATGCACTGTTAGTCATCCTTACTGAGCTTCTTTATTTTCAGTAAGCTGTTATTCATTTATCTGGGACAGTCATTTTATCGATCAGAAGTATTTGTATTTATTCAAAGTGCACCACGGCGACGATGTTTAGTTTATTTGCTACAGCTTGTTAGTTCAAAGTGCGACGACTTTTATTATTTGTTTCTTTAAAGTGCGACAAACAATCACTTCAAACAATCACATTACTTTCACATCAAAATATTCAGCTGTTATTTTCTCTCAAATATTTTCTTTGAAAGTTGTCTGGCTTTAGCTTCAGGTACAAGCCGTGTTGTGTACGGTATTTCGTTTTGAGCGTTCAAGTCTACATATCGAGAAGCTGCGCAGTAAGCAATTTCAGTGACGTCATCGAGGAGTGGCCGCATTAGCACCGATTTTCATCAAACTGATATCCAACAAAATTACATTAAGAGTCGGTCAGGGAAATGGCTAGTTCAACATAGCTCTGTGGCAAGAATTATAGCGGTTTAAAAAGTAAGGGTGTATTGACAAAAATTGTCCGTTGAGCACTAGGGAAATTTGAAAATGCTTTAAAATGCCTCTAAATTGTCAAATCGCTTTTACATTCTATAGTTTGTCTTCCTTGAGGGAACTTTCACATTTTATGACGTCATTGCGTGACGTCATCACATGATGTTATGGCTACAGAAAAAAGCTGTAATTTGCTTAAACAATGCATATTTCACTTTTATGCCAATCCCATGCTTGGCTTCGAAGAAAAGGCTATAAAGAATAAAATATTAAAAAAAAAACACTTCGTTTTCATGAAATCCGCCGCAGGTTATAGCTTTCTATAGAAAGCGGAAGCCAAATGTCCTGCGCACGCGCAATAACAACAAAAAATGAGTCCCGTTTGTCAGGTGTGCGTCGTTCTACCGGAAGTCAAATGATTCCCGCCAAAATCGCGCGTACGTACACCCTTAAATCAGTCAATATGTTACAATAGCCTTTTTTCACGACATACCATCGGGCTTGTTGACGTTCTACAAAAAATCATTTAAATTTCAATTTTAAAAGTTTTTGAATTTTTTTCCTTTACTATGATATGATATACGATGTTTAGTTCTGTAGCACATTCAAGAGTTTTCAACTGTTAACACATTTCAATTTTTGTTGTGCAAGACTATGTTAGATATTATCAGACAAAGCGTACTAAAACTCAAACTGCTTTGAATGTCTTGGTCTGAAATCTGCATGGTCATGCTTACTTTAGGGGCAATAAATCAGACGATATGCCAATCGTGACATATGCCACGGGCCTATAATCGGCGCCTTCCCCCCCCCCCCCCCAACTCCCTGTGTATACAATCCCGTACGAAAAATTCGAAAATACCGCAATCCCGCACCAAAAGAATGGTCAATCCCATCCCACAATCCCGCATGAAAAATTCGAAAATACCACTCACCTCATGCGCAAAAACAATAATCACTGAAACATGAAATTTTCTGTCGAGTGCCAGAAGCAAAATCCCACATCTCGCAGGGCTCAAAAATACCGCATTACCGCGATTTCAAAACGTTTTTCCCATAATACTGCAGCTCAAAAAAGAAAATGCTGCATACTGCGGGGTTTGAGAATCCTACAATACCGCAATTTGTTTTCTAAAATACCGCAATACCGCACACAGAAATGGTCAATCCCGCAAACCCCTAGGTCCCCCTCTATATGTATGATTTCTTTTCGACTTGAAGAAACTCGAGATTTCGAGTAGCTTATAATTACCTGTTTAATGGATCATACCAGCAAAACTGATACCGGTATTAGACACAGGGGGCGTTTACGGCACTGTGGTAGACCAGGCATTTATTCGAATCCGGCGTTTAACCGAGAAAAATACGGTATATGTCTTATCACAATATGAAACTAGCACAGCCATCGAATGCACTTTAGCGAGAAAACGTTTTTTTACATATATGAAATGTATATTTGAAAAAATGCATGAAAGGAAATAATTGTTTAAAAATATTTACGAGCGCAAATTTATACCCCAGACTAGAATTTTAAGAAAACAAGTCGCGTCAACAATTTAGAAAACAACTTATTAAACATAAAAAACTTGTTAATATTAAGAAAACTATTGCAGAAATTGAAAGCCCTCACAGAAATTGAGATAAAATCCATATTCATAAATATAAATCACGCGGTAGAACAAGTCAGAAAAGACAATTACTACAGATCTAAAAATTAAAAAAGAAAAAAAAAAAAAAAGAAGATGGAAATCCAACGATAATAACTACAGTTATGTAAGCTTTTTTCGTTCCAAACACTGTATATACCTGTAGGGCGGTGCAAGGGCCAAAATCCTGATGATTTTGTCAGTCTTCACAGTCGCAAAATTCGAGTAAAGATCATTCCAAATTCACAAAATTAAAACCACTGGGTCTCTTGTTACTCACTTACACACTTAATTTCCTGTTATTGAAAACTGTTTGTCAGTCATGCAGACAGCTGCAAATTTGGCTTAGCCGTTTTCGTGAACATTTCTATGTTATGAATTTCGTCCCACTTACTTGGTTGGAAACTTCTAAAAATTAGAATTGAAGTTCAAACTTACCTTCAAAATCTCAGCGTGTTAGTTTCTCAAAAGGTCAATTTTTTTATTGGTATATATATGGTTTCGACTTCCCTCGTGATAATTTTCTAAAATTAAAAACTAAAAACGTGCACGCGCGCGCACATGCAACACTGGGCCTGATAATACAATTAACAAAATTAATTCAAACCCTGGAAAAATAATGACCGAAAATTACAGTGCAACTCTACAAAATAATATTGTGACGTCTCTCACCCATTCTTAAGTATTCAGAAAAATAATGTATTCGTCGTTTGGTTTATTTTCACTTTTTTCTTTTCTTTCTTTTTTATTTTTATTTTTGCGACAGAAAATTGATTTATCATGTAGTAGACTGAGGTTGTTTGTTGTACTTTTACATTTTCCTTTGTGCATGCGATCTTGCTACGTGATGAGCGGTACAAAACGTTAATTTCAACTTTGCTGTTGTTTCTTTTTCTTCTTCTTTCAGCTTGAAAAGTAATCTACACATAAATTGTGTATATATATATATTATTAATATTTAATGAAAAATTTAATTAATAATTAATGTATATGGTTTTTCATGCTATTTCAAATAAGTTCAAAATGATGATTGCTATTAGAAAATCGCCTTTTTCTGAATTCTTTAGATCCATTATTTATTCAATGTTTTTAAGCACTGTGCCAGCAAAGAAAAATATTGAAGATGAACAAATCTTTAACTAAAAAAAAAACGAGAAGTAACTTATATGCTACGTCCACACAGGTAAACTATAACTTTTAAAATGAATCTTTTTTGCTTACCTTCCGTATGCACTAAAATGGTGTATTGGTGTGTGTGTGTGTTGTTGTTGTTGTTGTTGTTGGTGGTGGTGGTGGTGGTTGTTGTTGTTGTTGTTTTGCATTGTTTTGTTTTGTTTTGTTTTTGTTTTCGCTTTTGTTGTTTGAAGGTTTTTTTGAAGGGTTTGGTCCAAGATCAATTAGTGTAGGTATATGAAAAACTGTAAGCAAATGTTTTCAATTCAGCGGCGTTAACTAGAAGAATTAGGGCGAGTGGGCTGCAAGCTTCCGTTCTCTACAAAATCGAAAATCAAGTGGATTCTGTACGCTATTGTTTTGCAGCAAAAATATATGACTGTATTGTTGCCATCTGTAAACTTGCCATGTGCGTAATTAACAAATACTGTGTAATCTAGGCCACTATTTTGTCTTCCTACCGTCGCTGCCAAGGTTATTTTAACTCTATTATTAACTAGACACCTTAGAACATTTACTCGGGCTTCCTGTGTACAACCCGCGACTCTTGCGTAAGTGACTAAGATCGATTTTTTAATATGTACGCTTAGCCTGAGTTCCAGACCTTTGTCAGCACACTTAACGTAAATATCCCTAAATAACCAATAACAAAACTAAACGTGAGAGGTAATGACGTCACATTATCTGGTGCCAGAGTTTTAGTTCGCTTCCCTCCCCTAGAGGGCCAATGGCTTTAGCTGTGTTTCTCCCCAGATAATCATTAACGAAACGTCGCGTAACGCGAAACAAACCTCTGGCTCGATCCCTGGGTAAACGTAACGCGAGCTGGCAAAGTTCTGGAATTAATCAAGGCTAAATTCGTTGAGACTGACATCCTGGTCGACTACTCAATATCAACCATATATTTAGCAGCTGGCCGCAGGATATCCTTTAGAAGTATAATCAGTATTTTCGATTCCTTGTTTATAAATTCTGGAGTTTATAAGTGTAGTCACAGGCAAATAAACCGTATCGGTCAAGATACTGATTGAACAACAAGAGAAGCACTTATTTCCTTTTTTATAGAACAAAATCTCATGTTTCAAAAGCGAAGAAAAATATCAAAAAGAAACAAACAAAAACAAAACAAAACAAAAACAACCACCACCACCAACAACAACAACAAAAACAGCGCAACATAACAGTTTTATCACAATATGACGTTAACGTATAAACTTTAAGTAGAGCAATGGGCCCAGATGTTCGAAAGACGACCAGCGATAATATAACCCAGGATTAAGTCTTAAGAAAACCTTTGATTTTAACCCAAGATTAACTTTAATCATCCTTCGAACAACCGGGTCTTGCCTTAAAAGTCTATAAAATAGTCTAAAAAATCAGGTTAAAATTTGAACTGAAACATAACTTCTTTGCGGGGGCGTCGTTGTACTTCATCTGCTTTTACTGACGTCATATAAAGTTTTCTGTTTGATTTCATATTCAAATGAGATTAGTACTGGAGAATTATTGACGTAAATCATCAAGCAAAACAAAACAAAAAATGAAGTATTCTTGTTGAAGTAGCTTGTGACAACACTACTCTATGGAGATTTGCTTTGGCAAATCACAGTGAAGTTTTGCGAGTAGCCGTTGTGACTACAACGTTTTAGTGTCCGCCCACACATAAAAAAAAACTTGAGCAAAAACAAATCCTCAACATGTTTCAGTTTTCTTGCAGCGGTTGTAGTATTAAAAAAATGCTTCTTCAACAAAGTATAACGTTATTTGTAAAAAGATCTTCACCTATTTTTTAATATTATTCGAAAGCTTTCTTTCAGGACCCTTTATTACTATTATTTCAAAATGTTCAATCGGTTTGAGCTTTTAAGTTTACTGAAAAAAAATCTAAGTTTCAAAATCTTCGAAGTGATATCTTGGAAGAATTCTATAGATTGTGAATTTTGAAGACTAAACAAGCTCTTTTTTGTTCAATTGAAGATAATTATCCAGGTGATCCAATCAATTCACTGTTTTCATGATTTTATCAAAACGGTGTCGGAATGGAAGTAAATTTCGTAGTCACAAATATGAAATGATTAAAATTGAATAAAAACAACTCATAGAAAGATATTGCACCTCGAAAAGGTAGAGGAAAAATTGTCCTTTCTGATGGTTGAGGAGAATTCCTACAATTAAGAAACCACCGGTTTGGTAATTAAATTTCTTTATAATTATACTGAAGTTGCTTAGAAAGAGAACGTCCTTGTTCAGCTTAGGTACAGAATGGCTAGCTAAATATACATCATGTAAAAAAGAGAGGAACTAGGATAGCAACTTATGAATGTGAATTTTCCCGCCATTTTCAGTCCGCGAGTCGCGCGGGCGTGTTTACCCACTAAGTAAACGAGCAAAATATTGAATAATTTTAAATTTGAAGAGCCATTATTTTTCGCACGGACATGAAATTTCAAACCCCAGTTCACAATTATTGAAATAAAAACAGTCCTTTTCAGTGAATAAATTCGAATTAAAAATATTGGTTATAATTTGTTCGACCGTTTAAGATTTTATTTAAACCCGAGAAGAACTGTTTCTTTTGGTTAAGATTTCTATACCATTCAAAGGCATAGCTCACAATTCAAAATGACAAACATAATTTGTCGTCTTTGTATTTTCAAGTGAATATATGATAAGGAACAACAGAGTCTGCAAACTACGAAAGACAAAATACTAACAAAATTAACAGTTGTTATATATATTAATGTACGTACGACTTATTTCCCGAATGAAGTTCCCAAAAGCAATTAACAGCGTTGTCATCGCAAATCCTCAGCCAGTCTTGATAGTTAGGATTTCAGAGCAACATTTTAAAGAATTCATTCCAAGGTCGTCAACAAAGATTATTTTTTCGCGTTGTACAAGAATTACTGTAGAAATTGTCTGTAAATGTTCCCTCTAACAATGTTTATACAAATGAATGACAGAGTTTGAATATTGAAAAGATTGTGAATATTAATAAGTCCAGATGTCAAACTGGACAATACAAGTTTACAATTTGATTTTCTGCATAACTAATTTTGAACGAGGTTTCTTATTGGCTAGATCGTGAAGGCAGATTTCAAAAGATGTTAAAAAGATGTTTATACTGTTAATATAATAGTCATAGTTTTCTGCCTTAAATTCAAATCATATTTAGTGCATATAAGTAAATGAGCAATTTATCTTTATCATTCCAATTCATTTTGGTGATCTTCAAATTATAATCCTTTAAACCATAAACTCAATCTTTAGTCGATTATCCAAGGCCCAATTTCTTCTTACTCTGTAGATCAGTGCTGTTCGTTTTACAATTCATTTCGCTTGATTTCTTTCCTTTTTATTTCAAACCGGCCCTTCCCCATAAAACAAAATTTCGGTTTTTTTTTATTCGAATTTCTTTCTAAATAGTATTTGCCGTGCGTTTGCTTTTACATTTAATGCTTATTTTCTCCGATCTTTTTCTTTTCTACATTTTTTTGTTTTATTATATTTCATTTCATTTCATTTCATTTCATTTCATTTCATTTCATTTCATTTCATTTCATTTTATTTTATTTTTCAGCTACCCTTTCCAGTAAAAAAATATTGTTTAAGTATGTTATTTCAAAATTTAATTCATCTTGTTCTAGATTTCTGTGATGTTACAAATATTCCTCAAACAATTCAACCTGAAAAATAAATGAGATATAGCCTCTACGGCGGCCCAAAATGATAAATTTGCACTTGAAAACGCCAATTCCATGCAGTTATCGACCATTATTCTCGAGACATCTTAAAAAGACGGTAAATACAAAGTACTAGCCGTAATTTCTCCACCTGCCGTTAGCATTAATGATGTTATAATCGTTTCGCTGTCTGCAGAGTTTAACAAAAGCTCCGAAAAGAAATCAGTTTTTAGCGAGATAAAGTTCTAATTAAAAAGCAATTTTAAAGGATGGACAACTGTTTTAGAACAGAGATGAGATCGAAATAAAAGGCACTGCATATATAAAAAGCATGAAAATTATACTTGGAAGGTTTCAAGGAGGAAAAATTGATAAATGCAGATTATGAAAGATTTTAAATGACAGAATGAACGAATGAATAAATGAATGAATGGATGGATGGATGGATGAATGAAAGAACGAATGAATGAATGAATGAATGGATGAATGAATGAATGAATGAATGAATGAATGAATGAATGAATGAATGAATGAATGAATGAATGAAATTCCTTTATTTAAACACCGTTTTTCCGTATATAACAAAACGTCTTTACAAAATGACATTATAAGAAAGTCCATATTATATAAATAATAGACCTAGCTTTTTCGAGTTTGTTCAAACCACTGTAAAATTCAGACAACATATTAGTGCACTAGCGCAGAGGTTAGCCTCGAGTCAAGGTAAATTATTCGAAAATACCAGCGAGAAAAGCAAAACATTTTGACTAAGAACAACACAGAAATCGATATTAATCCCATGGTTCTTTCTTAAAAAGACTAGTCTTACGTACACTACATATTAAAATGCGTGTTTGGTCAAGAAGCTCAGCGGACTCTATCAAACTGGACTATTTTCTGTGACAGACAGGGAGACAAAATAGCTAGAAATACATGAAATGACTCATTTTGACTACGAAATTAAACTTCCAGAAACTACCTAAATTTAAATCTAAATTTATTTATCTGCAAAGTTTATCACATCACTGCAGATATATAGCACGATGGTCACCTAAAAATGGTTGCCTATGGAGTCCCACTTCCCCCCCCCCCCCCCTCCCCTCCCCTTCCCTTGTATGTGCTTGTGTGTGAAGCGACTATCATTGACCGTCTTTAGAAAAGAACAATAAGGCAAACATTTTGTACTAAAATATTGGTTAAAAATCTTTTGCAATGGCTGGGCTTCCGAAAAACAAACAAAAACAAACAAACAAACTAACTAACTAACAAACAAACAAACAAACAAACAAACAAACAAACAAACAAACAAGCAAACAAGCAAGCAAGCAAGCAAGCAAGCAAGCAAGCAAGCAAGCAAGCAAGCAAGCAAGCAAGCAAGCAAGCAAGCAAACAAATTAACAACCAACCAAACAAACCATTAAAAGCCTTTTGCGTTTTAAAGATCGTGCTCAGAAAGAAACCCTTGAGACAATAATGACGAGTTTGACTTTCTTTTGCCCGAGTGAGTGTCCCTCAACAAGCAGCACAGGAAACCCAAAGACTATGGGGCTACAGGGAAGACATCTACGTAGAAGGCTGCGACGTTATTCCGTCTCTAATCATCGCACTTTCAAATAATAAAGCTGTCGCGATTTGAAAAAAAAAGGCCCTAAAATCGAAGTTAGTTTGGGCGATCTTTTGCGATTTTAGGCGATCTTAGGCGATATTGGGAAATTTTTTAGCCATTTTGAGTTGGCGCTCTTAGGCGCTCTTGGGCGATCTTGAGCGATCTTGGGCGATATTAGGCCATATGAAGCGATATTAGGCGATATTAGGCCATATTAAGCGATATTAAGCGATATTAGGCGATTTTAAGGCCCATCATGCATCTCCTTTGACTGGTAATATAAATACTTTGAATAAAATGACTCTCCCATATAACTGGATGACTTAATTTTTTCTGTTACTTAGTTTTAAGTGCGATGACTTTTATTGGAAATTGCGACAGTTCAAGTGCGACAAAAGTTACTCCAAATATATTGCCACAGCTCTTTCAAAATGCGACGATTATTTCAAAGTAAGACGGAACAGGCCTTTTCTTTCATTTTTATGACATTGTAACTGAGTTTGTAGTATAATTATAACAATAATATCAAAAATTATATTTCGTGCGCTCTAAATAGGTGAGAGTAATCAACATTGTTAGGGAAGCACTGATGACGTCACAGCTTAAGATGGCACTTAGTCCTAAGTGTACAATTACTGCTCAAAATTATTATATTCTTTTTTGGTTAGAAAAAAATTATTGGAAGATCGACAAATTATTTGCCCTTCATTATCAAGCTCCATTTATTAGCTATATGTTGTTGTTAGCTATCAACTAATTAAAGGTGCAGTTATAGTTTTCTATAGTTATTAGTTATAGCAAATGTACATCGTAAAAAACATTACACGGGCCCGCAGTAATTGGCTTAACGCTGTGTTGCGGTAACCCAGCCATTTTCTTTCTATTATTTTATATATACATAGATATAGATATAGATATATTATAATTTTTTCAATAGGCGAAGCTATTAGAATAAAATAAAACAAATAAATAAATAAACGGGCAACAAAATCGTGCAAACTTTTTGCTCATCATTGTATTGCAAGTTGCAGAGCAAATGTTGCTCGTATTATGGACTCGCCCCAAAGTACCTTTCTGATCTTCTCAAGGCCGTATAAGCCCAGCCGTTTACTGCGTTCCTCTTCAAAGCTTCTTCTCGAAGAACCAGGTTCAAGAACTTCTACCTTTGGCAAAAGATCCTTTTCACTGGCTGCACCTTCCCTTTGGAACAATCTACCGGACACTGTGAAACATGCTATCTCTCTGGCTTCCTTTAAATCTCAACTGAAAACATACCTGTTTATCAGGAACGCATAATCTAATGGTATTTTGTTAAACTTCAAGAATCTGTAATTCTATCTGGCCAAGAGACCATAATACTAAGAGAGCGAAGCTCAGTATTGATGTCTGTGCCATGTTCGTGGCGGCTAAGGCTATTTTTAGTAACTTCGCCATCGCGCGCGCAATTCCCTCCACCAATAGAATTTGATTTTTGACGTGCGCGCGGACGGGACCGTTTGAATTCTATTGTCTAAGAGCCTTGCGCGCGCGATGGCGAAGTTACTAAAAATAGCCTTAGCCGCCACGAACATGGCACAGACATCAATACTGAGCTTCGCTCTCTTAGTATTATGGTCTCTTGATCTGGCCTAATGTAAAGAGCATCGAGACTTTTGTTCGTAAGGAAAAAGATGATGCCCTGCGTGCACGTGAAGAGAGCTTGAAGGATCAACTACCAAAGAAATCTAAGAGAGCTTTGCTTATGGCCACTGAAAAGGGTGCATCCAATTGGCTAACAGTAATACCCATCAAGGATATGGATTTCAACTTGAATAAAAGGGAATTCAGAGATGCAGTCAAGTTAAGATACGATTGGCCCATCGACGATATCCCCTCGACTTGTGTATGTGGTGCTCCGTTCAACGTGGATCACGCTATGATATGCAAACGTGGTGGTTTTATCATCCAACGCCATAACGAGCTAAGAGATCTGGAGGCAGAGCTGTTGAACATCGTTTGTAATGATGTTGAAGTAGAGCCTGTTTTACAAACGATCAATGGGGAAGAGCTAAATAGAGGTTCCAACATAGCCCCTGATGCTCGTCTTGACGTCCACGCAAGAGGGTTTTGGGAAAGGCAAAGGTCTGCATTTTTTGATATACGGGTGTGTCACCCACATGCAGAATCTTATAAAGACCTGAACCCACAACAAATATATCGCCAACATGAAAACGAAAAAAAGCGCATGTATGCAAGACGTGTCATGGAAGTAGAACAAGGAACATTTACCCCACTGGTATTTACGAGCCTTGGAGGCATGGCAGATGAATGTAAGAGATACCACAGCAGGTTAGCCGAGTTGATAGCCAACAAGAAGGGGGAAGATTATGCAGTAACAATTTGCTGGATTAGAGCGAAAGTATCCTTCTCTATTCTACGATCAGCTCTTCTATGCTTGAGAGGTTCAAGGACAGTAAAACGTTCCAATTTGAACATTAGAGACATTGACTTTGATATAGAATCGTCTGTTGCCAAAATTAATTAACTAGAACATTTTTCATTTTATACCATGTATATGGTATATATATAGTATTTATAAGTATATATATTTTTAGCATAATATTTTTAGCATGTTTTTATCGTTTTTTGTTTTATTTTGGTTATCTTAATATGAATTACTATTATCAATATTTACTACATAATATCCGAAAATTATATAGCAGAGAATATCTATTTTGCAATATATCATGTTTTACAGTTTTTTTTAACAAAATAGGATAATTAAGATAATTTAGATTTACTTACATTAGAATGTTACTAGATTGGTTTTATAGATTTAAATAAAAGTTATTATATTTTTTATTATCATCATTATTATTATTATTATTATTATTATTATTATTATTATTATTATTATTATTATTATTATTATTATTATTATTATTATTATTATTATTACCACTCCGCGCGCAACAAATTTTCTTTAATGCACACCAATAAGATTAACTCTTATGAAACAAGGTCTTCTGCATGCGAAGAATAATCTCTTCTCGTAATTCTCTAGGTTGAATATACAAAGTCAGTCTTTCTCTCGAGTGGGTGTGCGTTTGTGGAATCAAATTCCAGCTTGTATTAGGAATTTGTCTAAAAGTCGTTTCAAGAAAGAAATCGCCGAATGATTATTCAGTAGTTTAAAAAGCTAATGGTTCCTTTTATCGATGTTCCAAGACTATTCCAAAAATAGCTCATATATATTACAGAATCATATATACTTCAATCTTCTTTAATAACATACGGTATATCTTTACCAAATACATATCATATATACTAAATAAGTATAATTACATACTTCAATTCTTCTTTTCCTATAAGTATTTTTTGTTGCTTTTGTTTAATTACGAGCGATATATTGATTAATTCTGTGTTTAACTTTTAACCAGCCTCGGTTAGCTTTATGCTACTTGTAGGTTAAATGAGTTTTTGTAAAAATATCTTTATGTAAATGAAAGTCAACAAATGTCAAATGTCAAATGTCAAACTTTCTACGTTTTGCAACGAAGAAAATTTGTTGCGCGCGGAGTGGAAATACGAGCGACATTTGCCTCCTCCGTTCGGTAATTCAGCACGGAGAAAGTGACGAGAGCACGAAATTAACAGAAGCACTTTTTGAGTGCTCTCGGCACTTCCTAAGTGCTGTATTACTGAACGAAGCACTGAAAAAGCTATTCTATTTGTTTTATTTCAGATTTGCTCGTTTAGTAAGCGATTATTCGAAGAAAAAAGCTCAATTTTTCTTCGTACAAAAATTCAAAGGGTGCGCGCGCGGTACGGTCGAGCTCGTGCTGCTGATATTGATTGGTATTAATCATCATCGATTGTCATTGATTTTCATTCGATTATCACCTCTTTTTCCACAAAAAAACGCAATAAAACCAGTAAAGATTAATGTTATCTGAATCGTTGATACGTACGTTATTCCTAAGAAACATTTTTCTGAACCATAACAAGTGAGCAGCACAGAGGAGAACTCGCGTAGTTGCGTGAAACTTGGATTTTTATTTCCTTTTTTTATTTCTCTTTGTTACAATTATGGACCAGGGCGCGGTTGCTATGGGTTATCGTTAACGCAGGGTTAGTCTAAAGAAAACCTTTGGATTTAACCATGGAACGCTAACCCACTTTCTAGCAACCGGGCTCAGCTCTATAAAGCGTGCCTAATAACATTAAATTTCCCATGGAAGTGACTGACTGACTTTTACATGCTGGTTCCTAGACCAGACCCAGGCCTACGCAGCTATAAAATTTGGTGTGACTGGTTACAAGGCCTTTTGACAAGTCACACAGGGCTTGGATTTGCTCCAATTTGGGTAAAAACGTGTGCTTCGTAAAAGTGAAGGCATACTTAGCTGCTTCGACGAATTCATTTTCAAAATGAGCCCCATAAAGCTGATTTAATTCAGATAAACTTCAACGATAGCTTTGTAACCAGGTCACACCAAAATTTTACGGTGTCTGATTGGTTCATGTAACGCATGCGCATGCAAGTTCTTCTGGACTCTGTTTTACCGAAGCGTAGCGGGGACAAAAGAGGACTGGGTCTGGACTAGCTGGTTCCCACGAACGTTTGCGGCTAGTCTGTGTGCAATGCATGAACTCTGATGCCCATCGTTGCCAATCGATGTAATTAGCAGACGAACTCCGTGTGACTATCGACTGGTCATTGATTTGCCAATACCAATCAACATCACTAATTGACTAAAGTTCCATCGATTTATGTCGATTTATTGATTGATTTCCGATGATCCATTGTCATCGATTAAGTACGCCTGAAATAAAGATAAGCACAGCTCTCGACCAATCACAGCGAGCGTACTATCTAAGATATATATCAATATACAATATTTACATGTGATTTGATCGATTGGTCGATTACTGATGAATGAATGAATGAATGAATGAATGAATAACAACTAAGTGCTTTATCTAAATGAATCAATGAATCAATGAATCAATGAATCAATGAATCAATGAATCAATGAATCAATGAATCAATGAATCAATGAATCAATAGATGAATAGACGATAGCCTTCGAGTGTTTTAGAATGAGTATGGAAAGACAACTAAGTGCTTTATCTAAAAAGTCCAAAAATTATAAGATATACTGTGATTCCCGAAATAAATAACGGCCATTTGAACCAAATCATGTTCTACTGACAAATTGTAAATACGCCTGCTCATTCCATTAGTGGTTCCTTTATGAAAATATAATACTCGACTCTCAAAGTACTCATTCTCCGATCAACATAAATTTGAATCAAGGTAGCTTTTAAAGGAGTATAGTTTATAGAAGATTTGTCACCGTGATATATTTTCAAGCACACTTGAAGTTCAGGCTTTTCATCATCGTTGTGGGATGTCACTGACATTGTTAATCTGAATTGAATGAGATTAATGACCATCAAATGTAAGTAAGCTATAGAAATTTCAATTCCGAACACTTTTGAACTTAGCTTATATCAGTCCAAGTGGCCATTTCTGAATTGCTGTAATTTACAGTACTGTATGGAATTGTTAAATGATGACATCTTTAACTTGCGCGCTATAGATATAAACTATGGGAGGGATATTATCTTGTTTCCAAGATAAGTACTTAATTATTGGCCGAATGGGAGGGCCGGACGGGAAAATATTTGACTCGAGATCATGGCCAAACCGGACTGAACCAATTATCTCCATGCAGAATGATAAAGAGCCAAATATTTTCCCGTCCGACCCAACTTAACTTTGTCAAGAAGTACCTTTTTCCTGGTTATTTCATTTTTGTGGCTACTGGCTGCATTAAGCCGGTATTCTTACTATACCAAAGGGCATAGTATAATACTAGTATAGCAAAAACTTCGAATAGTACTCAAATAAATTCTCATATTGAATGAATATCATCGGCAAAGTTGAACCAGCGTTCGTCCTCTCTCCATGCCCTTGAACGCCAGTTCCTCTGGATTTCATGGTGATGAGTCTGCGCTTTTATTCGGCAATGTCAGATTAATTTGCGGCTTATTTAACACAACACACCTATCACTAGGAGTGTCAGTATTTTCTTGAAGATTGTTTTGAAATATTTTCTTGGTCTGTGAATGATTTCTCTGAGAGACTTCTTAATAGTATTGTTACTAAGAATTATTGCCATTAATCTCAATAAAAAATCACATGAATTTCTCTTACTAATGAGCTTTTATCATGTAATTCCAAAAGTCACAGTACAGAAATATAATTACTATAGCTGGAAAGAGCACGTCAAAATTAGTAAAACTGTGAAGTTTGAATGAAGTAAGTTCAAAACACACGAAGATATGAATTTTTCAAAATCGAAATTTTGTATGAAAACATTCGCTGGTAGGCAAGAGATGCCTACCAGCAAAGGTTTTCTTACAAATTCACACTTTTCAAAAATTCATATTCTCGCGAGTTTTGGATTTAATTCCTTCAAACTTCACTGTCTTACTAATTTTAACAAGCTCTTTCCAGCTATGGTCATTCTTTTTCTGTTTTACGAATTTAAAAATACCTGATAAAAGCTCATTTATGACTGGAATACGTTTTCATTCATCTTTGTTTTCGTTTGATCGAGATCATGATATAAACTTTTTTTCGTCTGAATTGATGTCAGTACTAGAAAGCCCCTGGGAACTCAAGGCTTTGATAACTGTTTCTGTTTTCATAAACATCTAAATTCAAAATTGATTTGATTGGCTACAGAAAGCAGGAAGCCATTCTGACGTCAGTTAAAAGGAAATCTTGAAGTTCAACAACCTCTAAACTAAACAACAACAACAACAACAACAACAACAAAAAACAACTAACTTCGGAAAGAAAATGAGCCCAAATTCAACCTGAAACTCTTCTCGTGAAGCAAATAAAGATCGAAAGATCGAAAGAACGATATATTACGTTATTATATAGTCAAGTCAAAACCATGACGACCAACTGAAGAAGTTATTGAAAAACGTCAGCACTTATAGTTTTGTGAAGCCGGAAACCTGACAAACCAGTTCCTTGATTAATGACTGCAAAACTGACTCAGTTAAAGGAGTAAAAAAAGAACAGCACAGCTGGATAAACTGAAGATTTATAATGGTAAGAATGTACAATTTGAAACCTGAGGTAGATATTGGTTCTTGATTTTGCCAAACTTGTCTAGCTAATCCTGGCTCAGCTTGTGTTTTTCTAAGCTTAGCTTGTTTAGTTAATTCTTCTCTTCAAATAAGATTTGCTTGTACATGTCGTTTCGTATATTCGATGTATTTTTTTAGAAAAAAGATTATTTTCCCTGGCTTGATTACAGTTTGTTAGTATATAACAGCAAATATTTATGATTTGAGTTGATAATAAAGAATAACCCAGTTCACGAAAATGAATCAGTTCTAGTGGCCTATGCCTCAACGTGATTTGCCGCCCGATCACTGTTTTAAGTGTTTTGGTTTTGCTTTATGGTATGAGTCGGCCTTACGGTTGAAAACCTCATCTTAGGCTTAAAACAAAGTTTGTTTAATTCTTTATTGAATCATTTTAATACAAGGCAGTGAAGCAGGCAGCTGTTAATAACAATTTTTCCTGCTGATTCTTTTTATCATCAAGAAAACACGAGTTTCGATCTGTCTGATTTTTATACTCTTGTGTTTTCTCTTCTAAAGACAATTAACATACATTTTTTCCGCAATATAAAATTTTGCCCATTTTAAAATCCCTGATAATTCTTCAGAATTTGTATGAACATCTGTCAAAAATGAAAAGAATACTACATTTTCTTAGAATAAATTATTCACTAGGAATGAGTGGCATCCAGCTCCGTCTGTAATCACATAAGGGATCTGAAACAAAATTGGACGACCGCGAAGCGGAAGTTTTCGATTTGTTCACGTCCAAATATGCTTGCAGACAAAAATGGACGACAGCAAAGTCCTGTTACCCAATTTAATTAAAACTACTACAATTTTTGAGAAAAATTGGAAAATGTATCTAAGTAATTACTGTTGCTATACATGGAGGAACAAACGGAAGAGGATCCTCGTCGCCAACACCTACCCCTTTTCTCTTCACGTTTGCTTGCGCATTTCAGTAAATTTCAACGCGCGTAGTTATCCTCGCTTCAAAGCCAAGCTATCAGACGTTGAAGTAGGCTCGATTTCCAACTGCTAAGGGTTCCGGCTAAAATCCTCACCCAAGGTGTTTTAGCCCGAGAATCTGTGTTTTGATTATTTTTACGATTCCAGTAAAATGAAGCGGAAGTGACATCACGGACAAGGTAGACACGCAGTAAACAGGAACCCTTAGCGGCTGGAAATCGAGCTTAACGTTGAAGGGGCCACAAATCCAAATCAAATTCAGTGCCGAACAAGAGCAAATATGACCAAATATTTAACCCGGATATTTAAACAGATATGATCGTCGAGATAAAAAGATCAGTCAAAGAAATCAAAAATTAAAACATTAAGAATACTTTGCCGTTGTCGTTCATGAGAACAAGAGATATTCTCAGTTTAGTTGCCAATTTTCGTCACAAGCAAATCTGGCGTCTCGTTCGAGAAATCACTTTCTGTCTCTCGTTAGCGCAGCACCTTTCTCCTTTTACGGTTGTCACGTAACACTCCGTGACGAATCGTTGCGTGACGACCTCTACAAGCTGGAGTGAATGTGTCCACTCAGACACGGGTGAAAAACGCATTGCGCATACTCGACAGTTTTAAATAAAACCGCTGGAGGGTTAGTAAACCTTGAAACTTAAGGCTGTCCGTAAAAAGTTAGCGCTTATTATTGTTTCTGAAACATCGCTTTAGTTGTTCTCTTTCCCTGATCAAATAATACACGAGAAATTTCGCGCATAATACACAACAGTTGAATCGATGGTACTTTTATTTGTAAACACGAACGAAAATACGAACGCGTCTACGAATTCCCGCCGAATTTTCAAGCATGCGCAATGCGTTTTTCCCCCGTGCCGTCCATAGAGGTACAACAGCTAGATATATATGAATTTCTCAAACAGTTGAACCTTAGAGGGCTTTTAAGTAGCCGTCACACGGTCATATTTTCAATACACAATGATGCATATTTACAGAATCAATCTACGATTTATTTAACTTGCTTCTGATGTATAATGAACGTCAATCAAAGCTTGTATGATATATTGAGAAAGCTGGTCCAGCTGTAGCCTTGAGTGTTGTGCACATGTTTTGTCGGTTTCTTCGGCAGCAGGGATTCTGAGATTCTGTTCAGAGAAATCAGAGAAAGTCTACTATTGAGTTAATAACCGTACCAGAATTAAGAATACGGAAAACAGGAATACTAGAACAGCTCTTTTCAAAGTCTGACTTGAAACTGCATAAAGTAAGAATTGCAAGCGACTAATGTAAGATATCCTCAAGATTCTAAACGTTTGTTGACTGTACGAGAGTTGTTTTCATTATTTCAGTGATGATCCGCTTCACAAATCGCAAGAAGTTACTTTTGTCAGCTCTCATATTTACAAAGGATGACGTCAAAAATATTTAAAGCTCAAGAAGAACTAGGGGCGTAATCACTTGTTTAAAAGAAAACTAAAGTATTGATTAGCGTCAAAGGGAACTCGGAACTTTAATGGTAAGTATTAAAATAAAAATGGTAAGTGTTAAAACACAATCCTCTTTTTATTACGGTTGTTTAATAGTTTTTATTTGAGCAAAATATAGAGATTTTCTTTGGTAAAAGCATTCTGGAATTTTTACTTTCCAGTGAACTATGGTTCAGTGTTTTCCAGTCTTGTCATGCAGCACCTTAAAGGCCTTATATAGTTTTTATTCACTGATTTGTTTGAGTTGAATGAAAAAATTGAATTCTTTTATGCCAGGGAAATAAAGAAGATTTGTACATGTTCGTGAGACCAGCCGACTTTTTGTAAGTTGTCTACGAAAAAAAAAACTGATTTGCCTTTAAGCGTAGTGAGTTTCAAAAGAAACTAAGTATTTTTCTTGACGGGAGACGTCACATTCAATTAAGCAGAGTCTGTCCTCTAGTTGATCATAGCTAAAAGCTGATTCTAAAGGAAGTTTTGTCGTTAATCAAGCAATCAGTCAAGAGTTGAGACGATTTTTCTTGAAAACAAGGACTGAATTACCACCGCTCCTTTGATCATTTGATAATGCCACCTTGGCTTCAAGTCCAAATTGCTGAAGGATATATTAATCGTTTGTTTCAAAATTTAAATCGACAATGCGCGATTTGTACGTTTGTCATAGTCATAGAACAACAACGGAAAAAGTCCTTTTTTGTCTCTAATTTCAATTAAAAACAAAAACTTCCTTTTAAAACTAAATATCTACATTCATAGCAAACATCATTCTTAGTTCTTGTAAACTACATCGTGTTTTTCTTTCACTTTTTCGACAAGTCTAGCGCGTTTGTTTTGTCGTGCTCTCTCAAACCCGCGTTTTTCTTCTGCACGATTAAAAAGAATTACAGATGGATATGCCGTTTTTTGACAGCATTTCCCCCAAGAAAGTTTAGGATTTTTTGTACATATATATAAGGTCATTCAGCCTACTGGCAATTTGAAAAATACTACACCAAGGCACCGCTCTCTTTTGAGATAAAAAATGCCTTGGAAACTCCTGAAATCTGTGAGAATATTTTTCACAATTTTTCATTTTCAGAAAATGGTTGAAATAAAATGACAAAGTTAGGTAAAAGTGTTTTTATCAAACCTGAATCAACCCTGCCAAATCAAGGTCACAAATTAATTAACATCTCAATGATTCAAAGTAGCTCTTGAAGTACTGAAAAGCTCTTATCCAGATAACTTGAAAATTGGGCTTTTCAAACTGAAAACCTATTAGCTATAACAGATCGGAAGTACATCACTAGCGATACTCGTGCTTATAGGGGTTTCAAACACGAGATAACATTTGAAAGCACGATATTCAGATGCAGATTAAGAATGCAGCCAATCACGTGGTTAGGAAACTATTTCAAACACTACATGTGTTTCACTGGGTCTCCAAATCCATCCACGTGATCAAATAAGACAATCTGATTGGCTTAATGGTAATTAATAATTCATGAGTTTGAGAATTCTTAAGTGTGTTTCCGTTACAGGTGAACATGATAAACAACACGAGCGCCACAAGCATCATCGAGCAACATGTTGCACTTCGTACAAGTTTTGGTATTATCTCGTTCTTATCGTTTACCGCCAATGGTTTGCTGGTGTTGTTTCTGATAAAGAATAGAGATCTTCTTAAGACATACTACAGCGTCTTGATTCTCAATCTTGCTATAACAGATATGACTACAGGTTGGTTACGTCATTACATCGTGGTATTGATTCCCTAATCATTTCACTTCCTAGCCATTGAATTCCTTAATCACTTTAGTTCTTCAGTTCAGTTCTTCAGTTCAGTTCTCCAGTTCTTGAAACGTAAATATTTTGTATGGTATTGACGTCACGAAATAACTATGCAAAATTTGTTGTTTCAATTTTGGGCCAAATTGTTAGAGTCATTTATTTCTTTCAAATTGAAAACGAAAATATTAAGCTACCTTTTAATGCAATATTGAGCGCGATGGCATGATGATTGCGTCAGAGCGCGCGAGCTTTAAAAAATCTTTAGAATAGGTACCAGAATTCATGATAAAATGTTACATAAGAAATGACTCTCAAACAATAAAATTTGATTTTTGACATGCACGCGGACGGGAACGTCGTTTGTCTTTTGGAAATCGTTCAAAATGAAGGCAACTGAGGTGGAAATAGGTCATACAAGCACTCACAAAGGCATATTTTTTTATACATTAGGTATTGGCCTCGTTTTCACGCCAGTCTTTTATTGTTGGTAGTGAAAACTTTCCTGTCCCAAGTGGCTTTGCAGGGGAGCTGTTTTGTCGCATACTAGCATCCTATTTTATGGTTTTTACCTTTGGTATCGTATCAGTATACACGGTAGTTTGTTTGGCAATTGACAGGTAAAAACATAATATTATTATAATAGCGGAGCTCTTTGAGAGCTTCAAACACATTTATAAAATAACCATCATATAACACGCGCTCTCATTGGCCGAAGGACGCGTATACTGAGAACTCTAAATATGCACATAGGCACCGCGCGCACTTTTCAAATGAACACTGTGTATGTAAATGAACACTGAATGTGCTTGAAAACAATGTTGTATTTTATAAATGAAATAGAAAACTTTCCCGCTGTGCACGTGCTGTGTGCAGATTTAGAGCACTTGGGGATTGATCAGAACACTCGAGAAGCGTTGAGAAGCACGAGGCGTAGCGTTTTCTATTTCTTCAGGAAAATTAACAAAGGCAAAAACAAAGAGAGAAAACAACGCGCACCAAAATTTTGTCATCCCGCGCGCCCGCTCGCTGCTCATACGCCTTTTAATGTACGCACTAAAACGTACAAATGCTTTGACAGCGAGCTCACTCACTACGAGCACGTACGAGCTGGCTGAAGTTTTTCCTCTGGCTTATTATTCCAGATGGTTTGCAGTGGCACGTCCAGCAAAGTACAAAACAAGTTTCAAAAAGACAAGAGTGGCAGTGATCTTGATGTTGATTTGGTTCAGCTCCATTTTTGTAATGTCACCCTCTCTGCTTCTCAAGACGCTGGGCCCAAACGATAAATGCATCTGGGAAGTCATGTTCACAGGCACGATACAGCTGATACTTGCCATCGTCATTTTCAACATTTCGTTTTTCATCCCACTTCTTGTTATGACCATTCTCTTTGTCAATCTTGGCGTAAGAGTGCGAAGGTCCCCAGCCCTCTTCAAAACCAACCACGGCAAAGCTGGAATTCGTATACTTCGCATGTGTACAGTCACCGCCGTAGTCCTTGCTGTTTGCTGGATACCAAATCAGGTTTCTTACTTGCTGTTTCGTCTTGGCCTTACTCAAGTTGATACTCCATATTATCACTTTACCATGGTCCTGTGTATGAGTAATTCATGTTTAAATCCGTTCATCTACTGCGCGACTAATAGAATATACCGTGAGCGATTTATAAAGTTCCTTTGCTCTTGCATTCGAAAGGATGTTGTACCATTTGATAGCGAAACACCTCGTCCGGACATCCTCGATACATCCACTGGCGGGGCTCCTGACAGAAACGTAGATGGCATTGAGAACTTGGCTCTTGGGGGCAAAATGATGGAAGAAGTAAGAAGTCAAGGAGATGAAAGTCCAGACGAGATTAAGTCAGTTGTATCAGTGATATGACGCGAAAGGAACATAACGAAATCGTTGTTGTTTACGGGCTTCCTGTGGTGAATTAATCCGTCTCTCGGCCTATAAGTAGGATCTAGTAGATATAGTACATTTATGAATATCTCTAAAACAATAGATAGAAAAAGACAATGTAGCCTGTGTGGCAGAAAAGGGAGGGAAGGGGAGGAGGAATGAGGAAGAGCCAGGGGACTGGGGAAGAGGGAAAAGAAGGGTCTGGCAAAGAACCCCTTGGCTTTTGTGTTATGCCTCCTAATACAAGTGCACGTTTTTAATCCATTATCGAATTACCAAAGGGCCTTATCTAAGAAGTAATAGATAGTTGAACAAAAATTTTCAACCTCGTTTCCAGGCCCTTTTCCCTTCGCTTGGAGGCAGAGCCTGGGAACGAGGTTGCAATCAGTTAAGAGACAACACGACACATTGAATTTGTAGTGCATATTTAGGCAGATTCGACCGTCAGTTGCTAAGACAGAGTGGTGGAATCTTACAAATATGTATATAGCTAGTTGCACAAACATTGACCCTTTGAAAACATAGAAGCTGAGACCGAAATGAACATTGGGAAATCTGTTGATGATTAGATCATTTAATTTAAAGAAGCGCGTGTACATTGCCGTTTCAAACAGCGACTAAAACAATTGTTGGTATTAGAAACATGATTATGTGGCGAATTTATAGATAAAATATATGAAAAAATTTTACTAGTGTACCCAGGAACCATTTCGGTCTCAGCTTCTAGGTTCGTTTGTTTTGAAAGGGCCAATGTTTGTGACATATGTATTGGTATGTAACGGCAATACGGTGCATTCGCCTCGCATTAAAATTAGCTCTTTTTTCAAAGGGAATTGCAAACAAGAATTTAACACGAAAATTTATTTTTAGCCACCCATAAACGTTTACATTGAGACAGTGATTCAAGACAGTGATTCAAGACAGTACAAACATACAAAACAAGACAGATAAAACTGCCACCCCTGGGAGGGGACTTTGATATTTGACAGACAATGGTCCTTTTTCCAAAATCGCGGTACCTTTTGAGGTTTTCAAAACCGCAATGACGCCAAACAAGAGACCATAGTACTAAGAAAGCAAATCTCAGTATTGATGTTCGTGCTATGTTCGTGGCGACTAAGGCTATTTTTAGTAACTTCGCCATCGCGCACAAGGCTCTTAAACAATAGAATTCAAAAGCCGAAAGCAAACGGTTCTTCTGTCCGTGCGCACGTCAAAAATCAAATTCTGTTGTTTGAGAGCCTTGCGCGCGCGATGGCGAAGTTACTAAAAATAGCCTTAGCCGCCACGAACATCACACATGATATCAATACTGACTTTCGCGCTCTTAGTATTATGGTCTCTTGCGCCAAACTGATCAGTGAGGAATTTGTAAAGGCACTTGGTGGACGATATTGTCAGAATTAGAAGCAGCGACAATTTGTAAACTCGCTCTATAATCTGTTCATCTGATTTACTGATACCATTTAGGGGTAAAAAATAAGCTCGAAGTCCCGCCCTTGTGGTACCTTTTAGGGATGTATAAATAAATATTCTTGACGATCATGAACGACCAATATATCGAAGTATGGGCATGGTTGGCCGAGTGGTGAGAGCACCGGACCTTTCACCGCTGTGGTCTGAGTTCGAGTACCCGGTTCGGGCATCGGGTCATATGTGAAGTTGAGTTTGTTTGATGTGTTGTTCTCTACCATGCCACGACGGTTTTTTTCTCCGGGTACTCCGGTTTTTCCTCCCTCAGCAAAAATCAACATGCGAGTTGAGCGATTTATGTAAACTGAATATTGAATGTAGAGGATAGTGAGTGTGAGTGCCAGCAGAACAATAGCCATTACGTGGATCTGCTGTAGAATATTATTTATTTTATTTCATTTTTATTTATCGGAGTCCCCATAAGACTATCATACGCTACATCTACTACAACTACGTTTTTACAAGGCAAATGACTTTAAAGTCGTTCAAAACCGATTCTGATTTCATAAAATCAAATCTTATTTACATCAAGATATATCTATATTCAAGGATATATACGCAAAAGTATTTATTACAAAGAGCATTAAGTTCTCTAATAACTCATTTCCTCAGAAACCTAACTGGTAGTCGAGTCAAGATCGTTTACAATCCGTGAAGATTTATTTTGAGGACGTTAATGCTCGCAAAACATGATGAGCAAATGACCAATGAGATCATTGCTTCTCACGTGATCATATAATGATAATAAAGAGCTTAAGCTTCACGTACACGAGAAACGGCAGAGAGGATCACGTGACCGCTTGCTTTTTCGTGCCTTGGACTTAAATATGAGCATGACCTTGTGTTGTAGTAAGTGAGAATGCATGATTGACCTTGCTGTTAAAAAGGCAACGCCATACGCGAGAAAGAACATGTCACGTGATCATATCTTCTCTGCCGTTCAGGTGTACGTGATGCTTGAACTATATCTGTTTGAATACATATATAAAATGCATAATCGTAATCACGTCTTAATGTACTTCACCACTACTACTTTAATATCTCTAAAAAGCGCCCCACCCCCCTCCCCAACAGCTTTAAACTCGAGGTTTACTTTACACTACTCCCTTATAGTCACTCCCTGTCTGTCGAACGAAAAATAGTTCTTCTAAAAAGTTCTCAAAGTTTTCTTCAAATTTTGTACATGTAATATATAACAACTATATTTTGTGATTCCATCGCGGTAAATAACGGTCACGCTTTCGAGTTAGAGATATAACGCTTTTAATATGTGTATTTTCGAACAGCAAGTGATAACACGACGATTATGCGCGAACCGCTGGACGGAAGTGGCCTCAATTACGGTTTTAACCTGGCTTATATAGGGCTACCTCTCTCATAAAGAGAGTCGTATATAGTCTCCCCAACGGTTTTCGGAGCATTACAGTCGAGTGCAGAAGTACGAACAGCTAGAAATTATCCTTTCAAAATTATCCATTTGTCCATCAGAAGTAAGGCGTTATATACATAATATATCCATTTTATGTATTTTTACTTCAAAAAACTTAGGGTTTTTTTTTTGGGGGGGGGGGGGGGGGAAATAATTAAAAAGTCTGATGGTCAATGATCTGTTTATCCAATGGCAGTACCATTTATCTAAAAAACGTTTTACTTGGTAGAAATTTTCTAAAATGGAAAAACCCAATTTAGTTTGGAACGCCTTAAATACAGTATGAGAAATTGCCAAATTGCGAAAATTCACATATTAAAAGCGTAATATCTCTAAAAAGTGCCCCCCTCCACCAACTTTAAACTCGAGGTACGATTGAACACTTCAGTGAAGGTTAAAGGATAATCTTGCAGTATCAGTGGAAGGTTTTGGGTTTCAAACGAATGTAAAATAAAAATTACTTGAGGTTCATGAATAATGGTACGTTTCTAACAGGTCTAAGCTAATATATAATATATAATATATAATATATAATATACATTTTCGAGCGGATATCGAATTTCACTGTTAGCTATAGTCCAGACCCAGGCCTCTTTTTACCCCGCTCCGCTTCGGTAAAACAGAGTCCAGAAGAACTTGCATGCGCATGCGTTACATGAACCAATCAGACACCGAAAACGTTTGGTGTGACCTGGTTACAAGGCCTTTCGACAAGTCATACAGGGCTTGGAATTGCTCCAATTTGGGTAAAGACGTGTGCTTTGTATACAAGTAAAGGCAAACTTAACTACTTCAATGAATTTGTTTTCAAAATGAGCCCATATAGCTGATTTAATTCAGATAAACTTTCGTCTAACCTTCCGTAAACAGCAGCCATATTGAACGATAGCCTTGTAACCAGGTCACACCAAACTTTTTCGGTGTCTGATTGGTTCATGTAACGCATGCGCATGCAAGTTCTTCTGGACTCTGTTTTACCGAAGCGGAGCGGGGTAAAAAGAGGCCTGGGTCTGGACTATGTTAGCTAGCGCACATGATTGGCATCAACTTCCTGTTACTAAAAATAACCTTAAGCGCTGCGAACATCAATATGTGAATTTCGATGTCTTAATTATGGTCGCTTGGTCAAACCCGATATTGATTCATCAATAGTTCAGAACGACATCGAATCAAACAGGCCCGTGCAGTGGTTTTCTTGTCATTCTAGTAGAGAAAAGAAATTATGAAACGTAGCTAGCCCTGCCAGGCAGATCAGGATGGTCTTTTTAGATTTAAGAGGAGATTTTTTTCAATGACGAGCAATAATGGCGAAAAGCGCCAAATGAACTAGACCGTCGTGCGAGTTTTAATCCAAATTTTCGTTCTGGATTAACACTCAAATCCTTTTTCTACCGGTTAAAAACTGATGTACCAAGATAAAATATCTGTTTAAAACGGATTTTTGTACAAAGACTTTTAATTGAAGTTGTGTTGGGATTAAGCTTTTTCAAGCTCAATATAAAGAAAACATACAGCAAATGAGCAAATGAAGGCAAAAACCTCATTTTCGATCCAAATTTTCGCTTTGGATTAACACTTTGATTCAACTTTCATCGGCCAAAACTACTTACAAACAACTTAAACTTTCTGACAGAAATGATTTTAGTTTTGTACAACAGCTATTCTTCAACTCAGGAGTTTTTGTCGTTCACTGCTCGAACTTGAAAAAATAAATCCCCTCTTAAACTGAAACATTCTTTAGGGCTTCTTCTCATAACTGTATCAAGAAACATTTTGGGAAACAGCGTTTCACTTTGAAGATGTTCGCGAGGCACGAGGTGATACCCTTCCACTGACAACGTATGAGAAAATGGAACGAAACAGTGCAACTAGCTTACGTCGAAAGTAGGTTTGGTTGTAAAACATAATGGTTGGACCAACTGCGCCGTTTGCATAAATGACTGTTGTGCTGACATAACGTGTAATATAATCTTGAGTAAAACCGACTTTAGGTTTTAGTATCATAATTACACCGTTATATGCCATAAACAACAAGTATGGGATGATGAATGCAAATATCAGAGATACAAACATGCTGGTTAATTTGTACCGTGACAAAGTAGCTGATTGCGCTTTATGATCCGTATCGGACCAAACAATTCTCCGTCGTCGCCGCAAAAACTTCAAAGTACGAATGCTTAACAAGGTCAGAACTACACAAGGAATGAAGTAGCCGAATGCGATGGAAGCTAAAGTAAAACCCCTGTACAACTTAACAGCGTTACTAGGCTTACAAGCGTGTGTGTACATGTTGTCACCCAGGTCGAAATAGACAAGATTATATGAGGGTAAAGCAAGCATTACCCAGAACACTCCTACAAACCAAGCTACTACAACTAGTGTCTTGCATACTCTATCGCTTGGTACTCTAAGTGGGTGAAACACTCCTAGATATCTTTCTATTCCTATAACTAAGTAGTTTGTTACGGTAATACACGTGAAAATCATTGTACAGCCACGAACAACTTTACAAAGATAGTCAGTTTTTACAAAGTCGATGAACAATTCGACAGTAAAGGACGTTAGAGTGATAAGACTGGCCAAAATATCCGAGAGTGCAAGGCTTTGCATAAACCGGTCGATTAGAGTACGTCTGAATGCATTATTTATTGATCCACGATTCTCTGTCTTCTTTTTGGATAAGAAATACAAAATAAGAACATTGGCTACCAGTGCATAGAGTCCCACGATGGTATTGGCACCAGTTATAGCGCCTTTGAAGATGTTGCTTACAGGCGCAAAGACGTAGGTAAAGGAGCCGTTGACTGCGGCACTGGTGGAGTTTCCTTTCATCAGGAGTGGAGGTACTACAATCTAAGAACAAAACTAAATGACTGAATCGAATATATAAATGAATTAATTTATCAATGATTAAATGATTAAACGAATGAATGAATGCATGAATGGATGGATGGGTTGATGGATTGATCAATGGATGAATCAATCAATCACACAGAATGACTAATTTATGACATCGAGCAGAATTTGAAACAAGCGGTTGTTGTTTTTTAAATATAAAAAAAATTGTAGCCTGTGAACAGGCTCAGGGGGAATGGGGAGGGGGAGGAGGGGAGGGGAGGGGGAGGGGAGGGGAAGAGGGGAGGGGAAGGGGACTGGGGAGGAGGAGACATAAGACGAGGGTTAGGTCAGATACCATGCAGATAATTTTAGAGCAACCACGCACGCTCCATATAAAAGCATGCACCACAAGATTCAAGGTTCAATTTTATCCCACACCATAGAAAATACAGCCAATCAGAATGCAGGAAAGCCGTTGTATATTCGGCGGTATTCAACTGTCTCTTCCCATGAGGCATTGCGGTAATTGGTTGAATTTTCTATGGCGTGGGATAACTGATAGTTATATACAATGGTTTCTCGTGGTATACCGTGGATATCCTACTCGTCACTTGTATTTCCTTTGTATATACACTCGCCTAAAGGCTCTATTCTCTGAACTGGAGGTGAATAGCGGTAGAATATTTACCGAGACGCGAAGCGTCTCGGTAAATATTCCTAAAACCGCTATTCACCGACAGTGAAGAGAATAATTAACCGCGAAAACAAAGAAAATAATGTTTTTTTAAAAATATTTACTTGGTTTTAGGATGTTCTAGTCTATGATTGCTAAATATAATATGAGATATTTTTTATCATTATTCAATTATAAATTTATAAAAAGCTTATATAATTCTAGATTTTTCTTTGGTTTATAATTTACAAAAGGAAAAAAGAGGGGTATCCAGGCGATTTAAGAAGTTATTTACCGATAAACGCACGAAATACGATGAAATCCCTAGCCCTCCATACAGAGAAAAGACAGATTTTACAAAGCATTATGGGACATTTCCAAGATGGCGGCCAATAGGCAAATCTAGTCCTTGTGCTGTCCTTGTGATCAAAACAGTGGCTTTTAAGCGAGTTTTATTCATCAATACTGAATTTAATTCTACTACAGGAACAGTCAAATGTTTTTTCTACAAGCAAGTAAGTTTTATTTATCCAAATATCGCAAAACTGCTTTGTTTTTACGATGTTTTTACTACGATACGAAGGGCCATGCGCAGAACGCAGTGCGCGCTGACAATAGTGGGCATCGTCCTTAATATAAAAAAAAAAACTAGCTGAAAAGTGCTGAGTCCATCGGCTAACGGTAAGCCAATTATTATAAAATTGATTCCGTCTTTTTTAGTATAAATGTTTTCTAAATTATCAAGATTTTCTAGCTACCTTCTATTTCTAAATGCATGTCGCTAAAAACTATTTAGTAAATGAAAAAGCCTAGTAAATTTAACTGACAGAAAATTCAAAATCTTGGAATCGCTTAGCTTGACATGATATGAGCAGCTTGTTTCTCTCTCAATACACTTCAAATACTCTTCAAACCGGATAAATGTCGAAGCTTTCTTTAGTTTCAGAAGACTGTTATGATTTTGTTTTGGTTTTTGTATTTTTCTCTTCGTTGAAAGAGACCATTTTGTTGAAAAGCTCTATGTCCGAGCTTGGGAAGTAGATATAGTCTCATATTCCGAGAGAGCGAGCCAATAGAATCGCTCGATCTTACGAGGTTGTGGAGTTGGTATATACTAATTCACGGTATTCCACTCAAAACCATTGTATATCTACTATTTATTTACATTTGAATAAGTAATAAACTTACTATCACATAAAATACAAACAATTATAAGCACATTCTAATGTCATGAAAGTGAAAAACTGAGAAAAAGATATATAGTATTTAAAGGTAAGAAAAACAAACGAAAATGCTGAAGAGCTGAAGTAACTGTAAAGTTTTCAAGACCAGCTCCCCAAAAGCTGGTAATTGCTAAATGGCGCTTCCCTATAGTCATTATATAATCATTCACATACAATAGATAGACTATATTATACACTAGGCCAAATAACAAACTTCCTCTTGAAAACGCTCATTCAGCGGCGAAAATTGAATTTGACGGTCCTGTTGCTGATTGACTAGTGCAAAGGCATCGTGCGACTTTTCTTGACCAATCAGAATTTACAAGAAAACCATTTCAAAACGCGAGTTTTGTATCAACGGTCTTTGTTGTGAATTTGAAGACAGCTTTTTTTTGTATTGAGACGCCGTTCTAATATAGAAGAATTTCCAAGCTTCACCCGGCTAATAGACCTAATAACCAGCAGCCAGAATTCAGATTTAGGCCACGAGCAATTCAACAAAATTTAGCAAAAAGCTCAATCAGAAAACAAAAACAGAGCAACTTAATGGGAACTGAAAAAGTGTACAGATGGTGTGGAAGCTTAAGCAAACAATCAATATCAATTTGAGCCATGCACCTATCTCCGTTAGCCAGATATGGTTATTATAGGTGGCTTGTAATTCCATTAAAATACTAATTAATAATTCATAAGGCAAACACAATGAAAATCGCAACCGTGACGAGTGTTTTATATCTCATACAGATTCGTCCTAATTTACATCAACTTTAACCTCGATTTTCTCTAAGATAAATAAAGATATTTTTGATTTTCTTTCCGGGAACAACTCAAATATGTGTTGGAGTATTTTAAGTCATTTACAACATTCGCGTCACAACACGGCCGCTCATGTTGTAAACGTCACTTTTATTGTTATATTCCTGTAAAGTTTTATTCATGTAGTTGTGTGGTACTAAATAAACATATTCTTGTTGTTAATTGTTGTTATTTGAAAACCATTGCTCAGAAAGACCCTTAATTTGCGAAAGTTCTACGCGGAGGTTAAAACCGAGAAAGGAGAGCCACTGACTCCAAGTACCCTGACAGGAACAAGAGCAGCCAGACACGGGCGAAAAAACAAAACGCATTGCGCGCGCATACTCGTAAGTTTAAACCATTGAAAGTTTAACAAATCTTGAAAGTTGAGGATGTCCGTGAAAAGTTATAGTGCTTTTTTCCCCCTAAAACCTCGCTTTAGTTGTTCAATCTCTTTTCTTGATCAAAAAACACATGAAAAACTCGCATAATACACGACAGTTGAATCGACGGTACTTTTATTTGTACACACGATTTTTCAAGCATTTGTTTATTTATTTAAAAACGAAAATATTACCACACCCGGGTCCTCTCGCTGCATTCTGTTCCCTTTCCGCTTTGATGTTCGTCTGCCTTTTTCACGCGGTAAAATTTTTAAATAAACGAATATCTTGAAGCGATATTTTTAAAATTATCATTTAATTTTATCCTTGCGCAACCAACGATCATCAGTTCCAATGATACACATCAGTGATGAAGACTCGAGTAAAAATTAAGAGTCCAAATAACGTCTGTAATTTGTACCTTAACAAAGTCAGAAAAAAAAAACACTAAACTTGTCCAAAAAACAAATATTCACCTGTGAACGTACGTAGTTGGGACAACTGATTCGGCGACTTTATGTCACTGTGCTCTTCCCTGTTCAGCTTGGTAGGGTCTACTGGTTTTTAAACAGTGCAAGACAAAATTTAGGGCCTCCTACACGTTTTGCGGCGTGAAACGTGATTTTGACGTAAAACGTTATGTAAGGTCTAAAATAGTTTTCCGTTCACGTGAAAGCAAATTTGGATTTTTTTGTCAACGTGAAAAATGATGTTTTTAAATTATCCGGTGACACCTGAAAAGACAAAATACCCTGCAAATTAAATTGATGGACAATACCGGAGGTGCAATTAACGAATATTCAAGTTTTTTTAGGTCGCTCATCTTGTTAGTTAAAATCATTAGAATATTGTGAACTTCTTTTGTTTGAAATGAAACTCCCCTTTTGTCTTTCAATCAAGAACACATAAAGATGAGGCTCTGAGCAACAGAACTTGGAGCCATATTAATTTCTTCTTGTTGGAAGACAAAGGGGAGTTTTATTTCAACAAAAGATGTTCACGTTCCGCACATTCTACGGAGTAGTACTGTTTCAAGATGCACGAAGTTGGCAAAAAGGTCTAAAGAATATTCTTTGGTTGAGAGCACATGGTGGTCAATGTTTGACCATCATTTGAGGTAGATAATTAATGGGATTCAACAGCTGTTTGAAACCCAGCAATTAATATATTAAGGACAATGCAGTTTCACTATTAGGGGGTGTTTACGAATTTTAGTGTCACGTGACACTTGCTAGGATCATGCATAGTTAATAGATCATCCTAGCAGGCGAATCATCCTACCTGCTATACATTTACTGCATTCTGTTCAGTAGGATGTTCCTTATGACATGTATGTTTGATTTAAGCCCCGAATAGTTCTAATAAAGTGTTCAGTTAACTTTAAGTGTTGATTTGATTCTAGTTTAGCGTTATTTGATGATAGGGGTGTGCCGCCGGAGTTCTAGAAACCTGACCCTTTTTAAGAGTTTAAGACACCCGAAAGTGAAAACGTCATACCCTGTTTAAGACAAAAGATCGAGAAGAAAATCGATCCTAGCCTCGTTGTTTATTTTGAATATAGTACCCTATCTAAGACACAAAAAGATAATATGGCTTGGGATCTCGATATAGATTCTGTTTAAGACAATTTTGGGTAAAATGTATACCCTGTTCAAGACAGCAAGGCCAAAAACCATACCCTATCCAGCGGCACATACCCGTATAGCAAATATATGGGAGTATCCCCCCCCCCCCGGTCAACTATCTGTGAACCTAGGGTTATCTAGGACTCGCTCTTTTACTTGTTTCAACTTGTATGTGCAAGCCAAAGACTCACTCCTCACTAATTGGGAGTATACTTGTATGCTTTAATATTGATTGTGTTGCTAGTGTTTCTTGGCGGCATTTCGACTTCGCGGATACCGCGGATACTACGGATACCACGGATAACACGGATAAATTTTTAAAAATCAATATAGTAGCAAAATATACCTTCGATCTCTCCTATAAGTGCTTGTAAGTTTTCAGGATAGAACTTTAAGCGTGCTCAAATCTGTATAAGCTTATGCACGGTTTTGGCTCAGTTTGAGATCAACTATGTTTTGTGAAACTCCTTATAAAAGCGGGACGTGGTCAAAATCGTTAGACACGTACTGAATTTAGTTGAAATTTCGTGAAATGATTCTTCAATAGTCCAATGATCACTAGTTAAAATCTTTTCTTGATATTCCGAAGGAAAGTGCTATATTTTTATGAATCTTTAGAGGTGTCAGTGACGTTATTCACTCAACCCAAACATCCAGCTCCATACATTTCTCTATATTTAGTTCCTTAAACATTTTTATTTCTTTCTGTCTAAACGTTTGAATAAAGACGTTTTCTTACATTGTTTGTGCTTAAGAATGATTTTCTGGTCAGTTTTCTCATTGTAGAACAAATAAGTTGAGATATTCCGATCACAAAATACAAAGAAATGTATGGAGCTGGATGTTTGGGTTGAGTGAATGACGTCACTGACACCTCTAAAGATTCATAAAAATATAGTACTTCCCTTCGGAATATCAAGAAAAGATTTTAACTAGTGAGCATTGGACTCTTGAAGAATCATTTCACAAAATTTCAACTAAATTCAGTGTCTACCGATTTTGATCACAGTCCCACTTTAAACATAAAGGAAATCGAACTTGTTGTGTTCGTTAATTTTATCTGGAGCCGGTTTTACAAAGCTTGGATAAAGTTATCCATTGTATAGATAGATTTTATCCGCTGGATAAGGATTTATCCGGTGGATATAGCGCTATTACCGGCTCCTGGTTTTGTTTTGGGCTTCCTTTGTTTAAACATGACGCCACCGGGCTAAGGACAAACTAGCATGTTAATGATGTAAACGCACGAAACCGCATGTTTCGATTATTTAGATGAGCATGATGAATCATGAACAACATAAACTCAAACTCATTTGAAAAGCGTCATAAATGTAAACTCAGTAACTAGCAATTTCACAGCCACCTTGTCAACTCGTTGCATGCAGTTTCGTGCGTTGACATCATGAACAAGCAATTTTTTTTACTCATTTGCATCTAAAAGTGAATTAGAGTGCATGTACTTAATCCGTGAAACAAAAACTACTAATTACTACTAAATAGTGTTGATTAGACAATAGGGATGTCCGTTTTAGCGGCACTGGCACAAGGTATGCCAGACTTGTAATTGACATAAGTTAAGGTAGTTCCGGAGTCTTAGATTTCATCAATGAATTTCCTTTAAAATCCTGTCATTTAAAGATAATTGTTTGGCAATTCAAAAACCGAGAAAAAAAGAGGGGGTCACTGTATTGGTTTCTGAGCTATAAGATGTCGTAAAAGGTGGTATTTTCAATGATTTTCCGCGATTTTTTGCAAAATGTACGTAATCCATATGGTCTGAAGAATTCGAACAAAATTTTTCCGAGAAACGAGTACCCTGACAGGAACAAGAGCAGCCAGACACGGGCGAAAAAACAAAACGCATTGCGCGCGCATACTCGTAAGTTTAAATCATTGAAAGTTTAACAAATCTTGAAAGTTGAGGATGTCCGTGAAAAGTTATAGTGCTTTTTTCCCCTAAAACCTCGCTTTAGTTGTTCAATCTCTTTTCTTGATCAAAAAACACATGAAAAACTCGCATAATACACGACAGTTGAATCGACGGTACTTTTATTTGTACACACGATTTTTCAAGCATTTGTTTATTTATTTAAAAACGAAAATATTACCACACCCGGGTCCTCTCGCTGCATTCTGTTCCCTTTCCGCTTTGATGTTCGTCTGCCTTTTTCACGCGGTAAAATTTTTAAATAAACGAATATCTTGAAGCGATATTTTTAAAATTATCATTTAATTTTATCCTTGCGCAACCAACGATCATCAGTTCCAATGATACACATCAGTGATGAAGACTCGAGTAAAAATTAAGAGTCCAAATAACGTCTGTAATTTGTACCTTAACAAAGTCAGAAAAAAAAACACTAAACTTGTCCAAAAAACAAATATTCACCTGTGAACGTACGTAGTTGGGACAACTGATTCGGCGACTTTATGTCACTGTGCTCTTCCCTGTTCAGCTTGGTAGGGTCTACTGGTTTTTAAACAGTGCAAGACAAAATTTAGGGCCTCCTACACGTTTTGCGGCGTGAAACGTGATTTTGACGTAAAACGTTATGTAAGGTCTAAAATAGTTTTCCGTTCACGTGAAAGCAAATTTGGATTTTTTTGTCAACGTGAAAAATGATGTTTTTAAATTATCCGGTGACACCTGAAAAGACAAAATACCCTGCAAATTAAATTGATGGACAATACCGGAGGTGCAATTAACGAATATTCAAGTTTTTTTAGGTCGCTCATCTTGTTAGTTAAAATCATTAGAATATTGTGAACTTCTTTTGTTTGAAATGAAACTCCCCTTTTGTCTTTCAATCAAGAACACATAAAGATGAGGCTCTGAGCAACAGAACTTGGAGCCATATTAATTTCTTCTTGTTGGAAGACAAAGGGGAGTTTTATTTCAAACAAAAGATGTTCACGTTCCACACATTCTACGGAGTAGTACTGTTTCAAGATGCACGAAGTTGGCAAAAAGGCCTAAAGAACATTCTTTGGTTGAGAGCACATGGTGGTCAATGTTTGACCATCATTTGAGGTAGATAATTAATGGGATTCAACAGCTGTTTGAAACCCAGCAATTAATATTAAGGACAATGCAGTTTCACTATTAGGGGGTGTTTACGTGACACTAGCTAGGATCATGCATAGTTAATAGATCATCCTAGCAGGCGAATCATCCTACCTGCTATACATTTACTGCATTCTGTTCAGTAGGATGTTCCTTATGACATGTATGTTTGATTTAAGCCCCGAATAGTTCTAATAAAGTGTTCAGTTAACTTTAAGTGTTGATTTGATTCTAGTTTAGCGTTATTTGATGATAGGGGTGTGCCGCCGGAGTTCTAGAAACCTGACCCTTTTTAAGAGTTTAAGACACCCGAAAGTGAAAACGTCATACCCTGTTTAAGACAAAAGATCGAGAAGAAAATCGACCCTAGCCTCGTTGTTTATTTTGAATATAGTACCCTATCTAAGACACAAAAAGATAATATGGCTTGGGATCTCGATATAGATTCTGTTTAAGACAATTTTGGGTAAAATGTATAGCCTGTTCAAGACAGCAAGGCCAAAAACCATACCCTATCCAGCGGCACATACCCGTATAGCAAATATATGGGAGTATATATTTTTATGAATCTTTAGAGGTGTCAGTGACGTTATTCACTCAACCCAAACAT